>CM052706.1:107242523-107407837 GCA_028551405.1 Uromys caudimaculatus | reverse complement strand
TGCTTATGTTCTTGTGCTTGCCTCTTGCTACCTGGATATTTCACATGTTAACTGGCCTTGCTCATTCTGACTGGATCCTGTACCTCCTGTGAGCCTGGTTGTGAAGGAGCTCTTAGAAGTCAGGCTGCATTGGAGTATGAGAGGGGTTCTGGAACACCAGCTCTGCCCCAGGCAAAGTTGTGGACCAGAAGGAAGATGTGTCTCAAGCAGGGCAAGGGTCCACCTCTGCTGGGACCTGTGGGGCTCCCAGTTAGGTCATGTATTGGGATGGGGGAGTGTCTCATCTGTGAGCCTGGTTGTATCAGAGTTCTTGGGTGTCAAGCTGCCCCTTGGTATGCGAAGGGGTCTGGAGTGCTGGCTCTGCCCTGGGCTGAGTTGTGGCTGGAAGGCTTTGTCTGTTTTAATTAATTAATTAATTAATCAATTAATTAATTATTATTTATTTATTTATACATTTCAGTTGTTGCCCACCCTTGGTCCTCTGTCCCATAGTTCCTCATCCCATTCCTTTCCCCCCTTGCCTCTGAGAGGGTGCTCTCCCCTCACCCTACCTCCCCCTTCTCTGGAGCCTCAAATATCTAGAGAATTAAGTGCATCTTCTCCCACTAAGACCTGACCAGGCAGGCCTCTGATGCATTTGTGCCAGGGGCCTCAGACTGGACTGTGTATGCTCCTGGTTTGTGACGTTTGTGGCTCAGTCACTGGGAGTTCCCTGGAGTCTGGGCTAGTTGACAATGCTGGTCTTCCTATGGGCTTACCATCCTCTTCAGCTTCTTCTATCCTTTCCCTAACCCTTTCATAGGAGTTCCCAACCTCAGTCCAATGGTTGGCTGTAAGTATCCAGATCTGTCTCTGTCAGCTGCTTGTAGGGCCTCTCAGAGGACAGCCATGCTAGCCTCCTGTCTGCAAGTACAACATAGCATCAGTAATAGTGTCAAAAAGAACCATATTCTAAAACCAGCCCATTTCCTGGGAACATATTCATTGAAGTTATTGCATTAACTCAACAACTAACTAAACCAAACCAACATGACAGCTTAATGCTAAATTTATTAATGAGTTCCAACAAGCAATATTATATATGAATTAAAAACAATATTCACTAATAAAATACATATCTTATTTAAGAATAGGAGAGTTAAAATTAAGAGTATGAAATCTAAATTGATAATTTAAGCACATATATTCAAATTTGTAGTCTTCTGTCCTTTTGTTTAGTCAGTATTAAGAATGCATCTATTTTAAAGCACATGAAAATTGTCTTTATGAACTGAAATCCTAAGAAATATAAGCCTAGGTCAGGTCTAGCTCAGAATTAGATTAAAGGATGAGAGGGCAAGAAGTTCATGAAAATGAATCCCCCTCAATGTTCAGCAATAAGATTTTTCTATTATTTTGTTGATGAGGCAATGAATCTTACAGTGCAGAGTGCCTAGGTCAGGCCATGTGTTAAGTCTCTGAAGCATTTCTCATGGAACTCTGGAGGTTACCAACCTGTTTTCCAAGTGTCACTTCCATTTTTTCTCTACTCTGTGGGAGGTACTTTGTGAGTTGTCCTTTATTCAGTAATTAAAATAATAAGTATTAAAATAATTCTAGTTACTCTTTCTGATATTCATAGGAATTTTGAGACATTCAAAAGTATTATTTTCTACAGAAAGGCAAGTTAAAAAATTATCTATTTAAAGTGTTGAATTGGTACCTAGCTAATTAGTGTTATCTACTATCCACTGAGTATTGATTGGATCCTCTCTTTCAAAGATCATGATGAATATATCCCTTCTGTACACTAAATTCTGTATATTAATTCATCATAGTCTTTTGTTTCTCAAATGGTGACCTATGAAAACACTGATAGTCTATCCACACTGGTTCATGTGAGATTTTGATGATGACTCATTTCTTTTACATGCTCTTATTTCTTGGCATTCATGTTTAAGGTTTATTGTGTCAATTTCTTCTCTTAAATTTGAAACAGAGTGCAAGTTTGTGTCATTTCAAGTTGGAAATGTGTTCTAAGAAATGTATCCTGCAGGGATTTTATCATGGTGCTTCACTTAAAGTGTTCTTACACATACTAAAACAGAAACAGTTGACTAGATGAGCAAATGAGAGAAAATGAGACATTGTTTGTCTCATTGATTCAAATATTATGTGTCATCTGCCTGTTTTTACTAAGACTAAAGAGAACTTCAGATAGTTTCTCCCCCATTTTCCACATATTTTAGCAGAAGTAGCTAGTAAGGAGAAATTAAACTTCCCTACCTGGTTGTGTCAGCACTTGACAGTATGGCTACACAGAAAACTGGACTTACAAACAGACAGATATGCACTATATTGAAAGGAGGTTCATAGTTTAAAAAGAGAACTCTACCAATAACTTCAGGGAAATATAAATTATTTTATCTCTCCTGCAAGGAAAAGTCAATCCATTTCTGCTTCATTCAAATAGCTAAAAATATCATGAGCTAATGTTTTGATTATCTAATTAGCTTAATTATTTTATTATAAATATATATTTTTAATGTTGTCCTGGATGAAGAATAATCAGTGGACTTACATGCTTCTTTTCAATTAGGAAAAGTCACTCACTGGCTCCAGGTAGAAAGCAGTGATAACTGCCTTCTAATAAGGAGGTATTAATAAAAGTCTGAGGCTCCAGGCAGACAGCTTAATAGGTAGAAACTTCCTGATTCCTATAGGCAGATATTAGTGGAAGTTTGATTAATTAACTTTAAAGATAGTATAATAAAGTCTCCAGGATACTCATATTATTTCTAATGTGGGCTCCATGGGGATTTTGGGTTTTACCCTGACATGACAGATTAGAAAAGCCTAAGAATAGGCTCATACAGTATTTGTTCAGTTTACTTAATTTGTTTTGAATTGTTTTTAATTATCAAAGTGGGTGTGATTTTGAGTTTTGTGGTTGTTTTATTATTCCTCTGGGAAAGTGGTCAAGCTAAAAGTTTTCCTGGTTACTGGCTAAAGGACATGCTGATTGGGCTTTGGCTTTGTGATTTTAGAAAAGGTGAATAGATTATGCATACCTTTCAGAGTCATATGGATCAGACTTGATAGAGGTAGACTTCCTAAAGAAGTTGATTCAAGAGAATCAAACAAAAAAGTTAAAAGTTCTTTATGCCATCACTCACTTGGCACGAATGAAGACTTATGATTGGTTTATTATTAAAATCGGCTCATAAAAAGACTGTCTTTCATATCCTCCAAAAAAAGGAGCAGAATTTTGTTATAAATTGTCTGTACATCGTGATGTTTCATAAATTTTGTTTTACATGCAACATATCTTCATTTCCCTTTTCTGTGACTTTTACAATTCCTACAAATATTTATGAAGATACTTTTAATTCACAGAGATACCAGAGGTCTAATTTTCTTAGAAACAAAATAATAGATCTTCATTATTATCACAAACATTGCAGAAAGAATTTTATTCTCAACACATTCAAAATTTCAGATGAAAAATTTGATAAATAGTTTTTAACTTTCAGAAAATAAAGGAAATGTTTCCTTTTGAGGTACATTTTCTATACCAATGAGCCATGGCTTTATATATGTTACTCGATTCATGTTACAATGAGTTGAAATTTGCTATATAGCAAGAAGACTTCTGCTTAATGATGGCTAAAGTATATTCCTGTTTGTCTTTGAGTATTGCTTGAACACTGGACTGCTTAGCTCCTTCTGAACCTAAGAAGGGTTTGGTCTAACTCTAGGAGGATTTGAAAACTTGATAGTAATAGTTTTAAGGTTAGTCTTTCTTATTCAAGTTTTAGGTTATGCTATCTTCATTGTTTTGTTACTTTTATTACTATTTTATGAACAACAGAACTAAAATTACAAATGTAAACCATGTGAAAAATTAATAAAATTTATACTTAATTGTGGGAGAATAACATCAGGAATTAATGTATTTTAGCCTATATTGATAAGAGTTTTATTCTTTTATTCTTTTCTTTCTTTTCATTCAGATATTCTATGTACTTACCCCAAAAGTGTTTACATTTCCAAAGCGATTTTATAAATACATGACTTGTACTCTGAGGATAGTCATAAACATGGGTAAGATAGACATAAACATGCCTACACACAATTCAAATGACATCAATATTCTAAGTCTTATGCTAGCATTCGGTTTAGGCATTCTGAATAGAGGGCTGTGCATAAAAAAGAAGAAGCCAACAGACAAAACTTCAAGATACATACATACATACATATATATATATATATATATATATATATATATATATATATATATACATATGTATAATTAAGGGCTTAATGATCTCCAAGATAATACTGTCTTCAATATTTATAACTATATTCTGAGAATAAATACTTTGATTCAGTTTGAAAATTTTGTGATATAAATATTTACTTATACAAAGAGATTGCTTCTTTTTCATTTCATGTGCTGTGTAAAAAACAAAATGTCTTTAAAGCAAATAAGTTATAATTATTAAAATACTTTGATATATAAAAAGTGAATTAATATTACTTGATGCTTCTTCCACTAAACAGTAGATTTGACTTGTAAGCCTCACTTAACTTCTGCAAACTCAGCAATGAAGGTGTGATCTGTGCTTCACTTAGCAAGCTCTTTCCTAACATGTTGTCTGGGAATTTTCTCCACTCTATATCAAGTGCATGTAACATATAGGGAAAAGAAAGAAACCATGACACACCATATTTTTCACAAAGAGAACTACAATTTATTTCAATTTTTTTAAAGATTTGCATAATATTTGAATTATTCCAGGATTAAAATTACATTTATTAGCTCTATGATCTTAAGGTCCATGAATTCTCTTAATGCCTGAAATTATAAAACAGATATTTCCATTTTTTTCAAAGCTTGTCTTCTCCCCCTTTTTGATTTTTGTAGGACTTGTAATCTGTCATTAGTGGTTTCTGTAGCAACCGACATTTTTGGCCATTTGTTAGCAGATTAAATTTTCTACAGCTAAAAGTGCTTCTTAAAAGTATCATTAGTTTTTTCCCAGAATGACATTTAAAATTAAAATGTTGGTAGACTTTGCAATATAATTTGATCATATATGATAGTTATTTAGGATACTAACTAACAATATGGAAGCTTTAGTGATAATCTTTAAAAAAATGAGTTCTGAAGTTACTTTGAAGAATGACCTCATTATTGAAAAAAAAAACATACTTTTCAGAATATAATTTTAAGAGGTTTTGTTTAATACTTTTTTGAGGGTTGATGTCTGATGTTTTCTGCTGTTCCATGTGAGGGAAGCATAATTCTTAGTCAGAATAGGTTTTTGAGATTATTCAGATTTTATACTTCAAATATCAAAATGCAAAGAACTAGCTTGAATTGAATGAGAATTAAGAAAAAATTAACCAATTTTTCACTATTTCTGCTGTTAAAAAATTAATTAAGGGAATGTTTTAATAGAAGAGATTTCCTTCATTGGTTGAGGAAATGTAGGATATGTAATTCAGGAGCGCTGGGATTTAGTCCTATATTCACACTTCCTACACTGAGCAATTATCTTTTATGAAAGGAAGAATAGTTATCATAGTAAATCTTTCTGTCGCTCTTTCTTCCTTTAGTTTTAGTCAAGCACCTAAATTCCTTTTGTCATTAAAAAATAATCTGTTATGACAGTCAATCCAGATCTCTTTGTCCACTAACTTCTATTGCCCAGGTCTTTCAATCTTGATTACATAATTTGACAGCAAATCCTGGGTATAGATTATAGATAATAACTTTATATTGGGCCAGAAGATACCTAATAAATGGCCTTGGGATATCTACCACTTTTTGTTCATTATTTTCCAAAATGGATATTTTGGTCTGTAGTCAATTAATAGCTTTAAAACCATCTGTCAATGACATCACATTTTTCTGACAGCCAAACAATGGCTATTCACATGCCTATTGTACCCGGCTGAATAATGACTACTGAACATTATCAATTATCCGTCTATGGAAATTGGAGATACTGCTTTATTTGGAAAAGTACTTGTGCGTACAATCATAAAGAATTTTGACATATCCAATGTCTTCATCCAGCTATATCTTCTGCATATCTCTCCAGGGCCTAGTCTGATGGGTCTCACTGACCCTCCCCATTCACACAGTCTTCCCAACCAATCGGGTATAGCCCTGGTACTATACGCAGTGCTCTGGTCTAGTCTGACCAGCATACCAATGCTAGAACTAATCTCTAAAATTCCATCAGGATCTACCCTCACTGCCACTACCCACAAGGCTTTTTTGTACCCTACCCAACTTTCCATCTATCTCTACCTCCCACATCCATTTTAAGATTTAGCTTAGTAAGTTTCCCTAACCCTCCTCATATACCATTCTCAAGAGCAATATCTAGCTTGGATCCCACATCCAGTAGCCTAGCTTAGTCTGATCACATGTCTTAGTCAGGGTTTCTATTCCTGCACAAACGTCATGACCAAGAAGCAAATTGGGGAGGAAAAGGTTTATTTAGCTTACACTTCTACTCTGCTCTTCATCACCAAAGGAAGTCAGGACTAGAACTTAAGCAAGTCAGGAAGCAAGAGCTTATCCAGAAGCCATGGAGGGATGTTCTTTACTGGCTTGTTTCTCCTGGCTTGCTCAGCTTGCTTTCTTATAGAACCCAAGACCACCAGCTCAGTAATAGCACTACCCACAATGGGGCCCCCCTCCTTGATCACTAATTGAGAAAATGCTTTACAGCTGGATCTCATGGAGGAATTTCCTCACCTAAATCTCCTTTCTGTGATAACTCCAGCTTGTTTCAAGTTGACATACAAAACCAGCCAGTACATCACCCCTGATAATGTTGCAACTGATCTCTAGGCTTCTTTCAGAACCCACTGTACCTATCTCCCAACCTAGAGGAACCTCCCATGTCAAATAGAACTTTATAACCCAGCCAGATCTACTCCAGCCTTGGATCAGTAAGCATATCCAATACAGCAGCCCATTCCTCCCATCCACCAGACTTCATTCCACTCAAGCCATTTGCAACCTCTAGGCCCAACCCACCCACACATCTATCCTTTCTTCTTCTCAAACTTGTTCTGTCTACATGATACTTTAAATTAACAAAATAAGTCTATATGCCGTATTGGAGATGTAGTCTATATAAACACACATGGATTATTTGTTTTGTTAATAAAAAGTAGGTGCAATTTTGCATCAATTCTTTCAAAGCAATATGAGATACAAAGCAAGATCTTCAAGGAGACACAAATACAATATGTATCAAGTTAGACTGATAGCATTCAGGGAGAAAAGAAATATAAAACATTTATTTGGATAGGGAAAATGTGTACATAGAATGACAAGATGGGCTGATTCATAAAGAAAAAACAATGGACCATTGGATCAAAAGGTTCCAAAATAGTTCCCATACTTTGGTGTTTAGAATCATTCTCCAACAAGAAGAATGAGGACTTCCTGAGAAAGTGGCTGATTCTAGAATGAGAACCAGGAATATAAGTTATGCCACAAGCAACTCTATATCTAGATAACAAAGAGATAATAAAAGGGAAAGTATGTACATTGATGGGCAACAAAGCCACCCAGAAATGAGCTGTGAGAGCTTACAATGGCCAAAGACATTAGCTTTGGATGATAACCTAAGGTTCAAAATAACTATTCAAATATCCATATTGGTATAAGCATATAACTAAGTAAATAATAAATGGGGATTAAAAAATAAACAAAAACAAAAAACAAAAAGTCTGGGAAAGAATTCCAAAATGTTCATGTAGCCATCCCAAAGTTTAGGAAATCCTTCATTATTTTCTTTCTTCCTCTATTTCTTTTCCTTTCTTTCATACCTTTCTTTTCTTTCTTTCTTCCTTTCTTCTTTCATTTCTTTTTAATAGCTTTATTTTTTTATAGTCCAGTCATTACCCCCTTCCTAGTCCACCCTCCCTCGGTTCCTCATCCCATTCCTCCTCGCCCCTGTCTCCAAGAGGATGCCCCCCCCACACCAAGCCTCTCCACTCCCTAGGGCCTCAAGTCTCTTGAAGGTTAGGAATGTCTTCTCCCACTGAGGCTTCTTCCAGCCATTCCCTAATTTAGCTACAGAAGGCCCCGACTTCAGTCCAATGGTAGGGTGTAAATATCTGCTTCTGTCTCAGTCAGCTGCTTGTTGGGCCTCTCAGGGAACAGCCATGCTAGGCTACTGTCTATAAAAGCACCATAGCATCAGGATTAGTGTCAAACCATGGATGAATCCCAGGTTGGGCTGGTCACTGGACTGCCTTCTCTCAGTTTCTTCTCCATGTTTTTCCCTTCAGTTCTTTTAGACAGGAATACCTCTGCGTCAGAATTTTTGACTATGGGATGGCAACCTCAGAGGTGGACTCTACAAGTTACCTCTCCCCACTATTAGGTATTTAATCTAAGACTCCTCCCTTTTAATTCTGAGAGTCTCTCACTTCCCAGGTCTCTGGTACTTTCTAGAGGGTTCTCCTACCTCCTACCCCCGAGGTTGCATATTCCCACTCTTTCTGTTGGCCCTCAGGGCTTCTATCCTGTTTCCCTACCACAACATTACCTGATCATATTCCCCTTTTCCCCTCCTCCTCCCACCCAGGTACCTCCTTCCCTCTGTCTCCCATGGTGATTGCTTTTTTCTTCCTTCTAAGTGCAATTGAAGCATCCTCATTAGGGCCCTTCTACTTGTTAATCTTCTTGAGTTCTGTAGAGGGTATTCTAGGTATTCTGTGCTTTTTTGGCCAATATTCACTTATTAGTGGATTATTGTGGGGTGGTGGACTGTAACAGTCAACCTGGCCCCTGGTCTATCACAGGCTTAACTCCGGGCAACCTGGTGGGGCTTGCTCTGCAAGGGACCGGAAAGCATTTTGCCAATGCTCCCAGGAAGCCTTTGGCTCCTGTCAAGTAGCTACAACCTCCACAGCCCCCTGTAGAGAGGTCTGTCATATGAGGTTTGTCATGTAGGGGCAGCGCACCAAGCCGTCCCACATGCAGATAAGGTATCCCTAAACTCTCAGACCAAGCCAATGGGAAGTACCTGTTGTCAGACCCCTGACCCAACCCAAACTGTATATTAGACCATCCCAAATTGTATAGGAGAGATCCCATCCAGAAGGAATAAAGGTGTAAGAACTATTCCGTCGTCTGAGAGCTTCTATCATAAGAGCTGTAACAATGCTGCTTGGGAAGAGGTCTGCTCTCCCGAATGCCATGAGAAGCTTCCCCCACTCTTTGTTGGCTAGTCAACCTCTCGTGGGCTCAGCCCAGGCCTGACTCAGCACAGGGTGGTGGGTGTATCATCTTGGAGCAACCGAGGTGGCAACTGCAGAGACCAAGGTGGAGGTGACTCCCGTCCCTGCTTGTGCTCTCTTCTTTGCCTGAGCCCTTGCACTTGGCCAGGCCAGAGATCCCTGAGAAAGGCCTTCAGCACTCAGGCCCACATCCTCTGGGTCTTAGTCACCTCACTCAAGATGATATTTTCTAGTTCCATCCATTTGCCTGTAAAACTCATGATGTCCATGTTCTTAATAGCTGAATAGTATTCCGTTCTTAAATGAACCACATTTTTTTATATCCATTCTTCTGCTGTGGGACATCTGAGAGTGATTCTACCAATTTGCAATCCCACTAGCAATGTTAGAATATTCCTCTTTCTCCACATCCTTAGGAGCATGTGCTGTCATCTGAGTTTTTAATCTGAGCCATTCTGATTGGTGTGAGGTGGAATCTTGGGGTCATTTTGACTTGCATTTCCCTGATGACTAAGGACTTTGAACATTTCTTTAAATGCTTCTTGGACATTTGAGAGTCCCCTGTTGTAAATTTTCTGTTTAGCTTTATATCCCATTTTTTGATTGGGTTGCTTTTTTTTTTTTTTTTTTTTTTTTTTTTGGAGGTTACCATCTTGAGTTCTTTATATATTTTGGATATTAGCCCTCTATGGGATGTGAGGTTAGAAAGTTTTTTGCCCAATCTATAGGTTGCCAATTTATCCTATTGACTATGGCCTTTGCCTTACAAAAGATTTTCAGTTTTCATGAGGTTCCATTAACCAATTTTTGATCTTAGAGCCTGAGCCATTGGATTTCTGTTTAGGAAATCCACCCCCCACCCCCTTACCAATGAGTCTGAGGCTCTTTCCCACATTCTCATCTAGTAGATTCAGTGTATTTTGTTTTATGTTGAGGTCCTTGATCCACTTGGACTTGAGCTTTGTGCAAGGTGACAAATACAGGTCTATTTTCATTTTTCCACATACAAAATGCCAGTTAGACCAACACCATTTATTGAAGATGCTTTCTTTTTTCCACTGTATATTTTTGGATTTTTGCCAAAGATCAAGTGTCCATAAGCATATTGGTTTATTTCTGGGTCTTCAGTTCTTTTCCATTGATCTACCTGTAGGTCTCTGTACCAATGCCGTACAGTTTTTATCACTATTGCTTTGTAGTACAGCTTGAGGTCAGGGATTGTGATTCCCTAGAAGTTCTTTTATTGTTAAGAATTGTTTTTGCTATCCTGGGTTTTATGTTTTTCCATATGAAATTGAGAACCATTCTTTCCATGTCTTTGAAGAATTTCTACAATGTGTGCTGTACACATTTTGAATGTAAAATGTCCCCTGATAAGCTCATGTGTTTGAACACTTTGTCCCTGAGGGCGATGCTGTTTGGAGCATCTGTAGATCCTTTAGAAAGTGGAGCATCATTGGAGAGAGTTAGTCATTAAGAATATGCCTGGTGGACTTGTAGGCTTCATAGCAGAGCCCCAGTTACTGTTTACTTTCTGCTTTCTGAGGGTGGACACAATCTAACAAGCTAACTTCAAACTCCTGCCACTATCCTTTTGTCATCTGCTACCATGCCTTCCCTGCATTATGGACTGTGTCACTCTGGAAATATGAATAAAGGAAGCACAATTTCCCTAAGTTACTTTTGTCAGAATATTTTATCACAGCAATGAGAATGTAAAATATATTTTAACTTCCTGTCCTTTCCTATATAGACTGGAAAGGACTCTGGAACTTTATAGAGGAGAAAAGTATCAAGCAATATATCAAACCAATGATCAAGACTAGCATCAACAGTGTGGAGGCATATTGGTACTTATGTACCCCTGATACATATGGAGAGAATGGTGGCACCACTCTGCAGTCTTCCTTCTCCAAACCATGTTTTCAGTACCATTACAAGCACGTTACAAGTACATTACAAACACACAGACCTACATTCCACAAAAAGGTGGGAATTCTGGGACCATACAAATAAAAGCACTTTCACAGAGAGCATAGGTGTCCAGAGTGGAAGATAGACCATGGCTGCTTCATTGGAAAATGGTCTTAAGGAGGTCCTTTGTCTGCGAAAGGCAGTTTATGAAAATGAATTTTCATGACTGAATAAAGTGCTAAGTCATAGTTATCTAACCCACAAGTGATAACAGACCCTCTTTGAAACATTAGTCAGCTTTCAAAGGCATGGACAGTATCTATTTTCAGTTGAGGATCAGATAATCAAAAATAGCAGTGAAGTCAGAGGTTTTTCTCCACATGGGTACTTAAATGGGAACATATTTGATATTCAGTCAGCATTCTGCAATATGGCAACAAATTCAGGCTCTGGTTATCCATAAGAAATTGTAATTGCTTTGTAATTGTTTATAGAATAGAGTCATAGCAGTCAAAATTCCTTGAAGTAGCTCTAATTCTCTGTTCTGGATTGGAAAAGAAACAGAATTGCAAAGACCAATATTAAATACAGGTTAATAAGTGAAGCTATTATTTCATCTGCTATCTAATATTTGATGAATCCCTTTTTACAGTGTCTTAATTTTAAAGCATTTTAAAATTTTCTATTACTGCAAATTTCATAATGTGAAATCAGATGCCAACTGGACTCAAATTACTTCCTTCATATTGCTGTGGCTAAGAGGAAGTAAATTCAGACTTCAAAGTCACGCTGTCTGTTACTAATCCAGTAGATCCCACCTAATTATATTATACATAAAAATAGTCATCACTAATGATAGAAATATAAACCTGCATCTTCACAGAGGAATACTGATTTTTTTTTATTTCCACAGATTCCTTTTCAGCATATAATCTAGGCTTTACATTTTTAATAATACTTTTATTAATTCTTTTGAAATTTTCATATAATTTATCCTTACTTTTACTTCCCTCCACAAACTTCTTTACCACCTTCATGCCCTACCCAATTTCTCTCTCCATCTTTCTCTCTTTCTTTCTCCCACATCAGCACACAGAGACTATGGCAGCATTCACAAAACCTGTGTAAGCACAAGCCAGATGAAATTTCAGCATAAAAGTGAAAAGGTGGGATCCCACTCCCCTTCCACCCCTTCAACCTGGCCCCTTCTGCTGGGACAGACTCCTAGCTGGTCTGCTCCCATGAAGACACCAGATCCTGACCCATCTTAGAAGATCCGCTGCACTCAGAGCAGTTGGTAATAACCCCTCCACACACCCCCACACCTACCCCAAGTCTGAGAGCTGTCTCTGGGAGTCTGGTGGACTCTGAACCCATCATCCAACAAAACCCCATCCCATCAATACCACTCCCTTCCATCCCTTCTGCCTGGTCCCTTCTGCTGGAACAGACTCCTAGCTGGTCTGCTCCCATGAAGACACCAGATCCTGACCCAGAGCACTCAGAGCAGTTGTAAGAATCCCTCCACACCTTTCCCACCACAAGTCCCAGAGCTGCCTCTGGGAGCCTGGTGGATTCCGGACCCATCACACACACACACACACACACACACACACACACACACACACACACACACACACACACACACACGATACCACTCACCTTCCACCCCTTCCTCCTGGTCCCTTCTGCTGGGGCAGACTCTTAACTAGTCTGCTCCCATGAAGACACCATATCCTGACACATCTTAGAGGATCCACTGCACTAAGAGCAGTTGGTGCTCTAACATGCCCAGGATCACAGGATCACAGGAACACAGGATCCCAGGAGCTTGGCCACACAATGATCTCAGGATCTCAGAGGATGCTTGACTCACAGGAGCTCTGACACATCCAGGATCTCAGGATCACAGGATGCCAGATTCACAAGATCCCAAAGACAGATGGACCCTGAGGAGTTCTGACACAACAAGGATCACAGGAAGGACAGGCTCCAGTCAAGAGTTAGTGAGGGAAGGTAGCAGAAGAAATAACCAGATGGCAGGAGGCAAGCATAAGAACATAAGCAACAGAAACCAAGGCTACTTGGCATCATCAGAACCAGATTCTCCCACCATAGCAAATCCTGGATACACCATCACACCAGAAAAGCAAGACTCATATCTAAAATCACTTCTTGTGATGATGATAGAGGACTTTAAGAAAGATGTAAATGACTCCCTTAAAGAAATACAGAAGAACACAGAAAAACAGATTGAAGCCCTTAAAGGGGAACCACAAAAGTCCCTTAAAGAATTACTGGAAAACACAATCAAACAGGCAAAGGAATGAACAAAACTATCCAGGATCTACAAGTAGAAATAGAAACAATAAAGAAAGATGGGAATGGGTGGGCGGGTGGGTGGGAGGAGGAATTCCCTCACAGAGGCGGGGAGGGGGAGGGGACACGGGGTTTCCAAAGAAAAGGGGAATCATCGGAAATGTAAATAAAAAAAAAAAAAAACCACAGTTTAAGAAAAAAAAAAAAAGAAAGCACAGAGAATAAAACACCACTTATAAAATAAAAAATAAATAAATAAATAAATGTCATTACAAATCCAAAAAAAAAAAAAAAAAAAAAGAAATCACAAAAGAGACAACCCGGGAGTTAGAAAACCTAGGAAAATGATCAGCAGTCATAGATGCAAGCATCACCAACAGAATGCACTCACTGATAAGTGGATATTAGCCCAAAAGCTCCAAGATACAATTCGCAGACCACATGAAACTCAAGAAGAAGGGAGACCAAAGTGTGGGTGCTTTGGTCCCTCTTAGAAAATGGAAGAAAATACTCATGGGTGCAAATATGGAGACAAAATGTAGGGTGGATACTGAAGGAAAAGCCATCCAGAGACTGTCCCACCTGGGGATTCATCCCATATTACAGTCACCAAACCCCAACACTATTGTGGATGCCAAGAAATGCTTGCTGAAAGGAGCCTGATATACCTGTCCCCTGAGAGGCCCTGCCAGAGCACTACAAATACAGAGGCGGATGCTTGCAGCCAACATTGGTCTGAGAGCAGGGTCCCCAATGGAGGAGTTAGAGAAAGGCCTGAAGGAACTGAAGGGGTTTGTAACCCCATAAGAAGATCAACAATATCAACCAACCAGAACCTCTAGAGCTCTCAGGGACTAAGCTGCCAACCAAAGAGTACTCATGGCTCCAGTTGTATATATAGCTGAGGATGACCTTGTCAGGCATCAATGGGAGGAGTGGTCTTTGGTCCTATGAAGGCTTGATAAATGTCCCAGTGTAGGGGAATTGAGGGCAGGGAGGCAGGAATGGGTAGGTGGGTATGGGAACACCCTCATAGAAGCAGGGGGTTGGGAATGGCATAGGGGCTTTCTTGGAGGGGGGAAACCAGGAAAGTGGATAACACTTGAAATGCAACTAAAGAATATATCCAGTAAAAAATGAAAATTTAAAAAAAAAAGAAAAGAAAGTGAAAAGTTGGGCACAAAGTCATACCCAAGCAAAGGACCTATTGACTTTCACTTGCTGCTAGGAGAGGAAAAAATAAGCTTTATTTAATTGTACAAGGTTGTCTCTGACAACCTTTAGGGAAAGCCTCCTGCCCAGGAGTAGTCTGCCAGCACAAATTTTTCTGAATTCACTAAAAAACAAACATACCAACAAACAAACAAACAACACAGCACAAATCAATAACACAACTCCATACATTTCTAACTATTCATTTCTTAGATGTATATTGGTTCTTCATATTTTGGAAATGAAGTATGTGATTTCCAGTGTTAAGTCAATTGCTGCTGGGTTATATGCTTTGCAAAGCTAGGGCCAAATTTTGCTTATTTCTATCTTTAGATTCATCTCTGTAAGTTAAAAATAAAGGATTATATTTCATGGTATTTTAATCATTTAATATATTTCCTATTTAGCAAAAAAAAACCTGTTTGGGTATTTGAAGCATTAAGTTTTCAATAGAGTAGTCATGAATATATGCTTAAATGTTTTGACCAACTTTGTCAACTGAAAAATGAAAGTTCATTTGTCAAAGTACTTACCAGACATACAGAAAGTCCTGGGATCCATCCCCAGCACTACATAAAGTGAGTTTGTTGTGGACTGTTGTTTGTTTTTTCTGCTCCCTCAAGAGGGGTGCCCCAGAGAGTCATAGGTCATGTATTCAGGTGATGTCAGGTGAAATCTTAATTGGTAAGATAAGTCTAGAGCCTGTGATTGGACATTGGAAAGAAAAGGTGAAGCTAAAAGTTTTAGAGAACGGAGAGAAGGAGCAGTAGAGAGAAGAGAGATGGAGGATAGAGGTAGAAGAAGATGGAGGAAAAAGAGCTTAAAGATGGAGCAGGCCCATGTGGCCCAGAGGAGTTGCACATAGCTAGAGATTTCATAGATGGACAATAGAGTAGTGTAGTGGTATATTTGTCCAATCTAAGCATGCAGCTTTTAATTATATTATTGAGTTGTGTGTTCTTTGTACAGGCACTTTGGGGTTAGAGATTTACAGTTATAAATCTGGTTCATATAAGTCTCTAGTGTTTTCATTTCACAGGGCTAAGGGGAACTGAGTGAGCAGTAGCTGGCATTCTACAGGCCAGCCACAAGGGCAGCAGCACCAGGCATTTCAGATTAAACTTGTTTGGTTAGCTTAGCAAGCTAGCCTTGAGAACCAGGGCAAGATGGCCATGGTGGGTGGGCAAAACCACTGATGCAGGCGCAATAGCCAGATGTAGCATAGTTTTTTTTTTTTTTTTTTTTTTTTTTTTTTTGTGAAACTACATGCAACATGTGTTTGGAGGTATGTGCCTAAAAATTCTAATCCTGAGAAGGGTAGAGAATCATGAGCCCAATGCCATCCTCAGCTACATGTTAAGTTCAAGTCCCATCTGTGATTTTTTGTGCACACCCCCCACACACACACGAAAAGAAAACATTTAATATCTTTGACATTAAATGTATGTACTATAAAATATTTTGTTATGATTAGATTGTTTTGTGAATTAAACTTTTGAATTAAATTCTGAATTCTTTCATATTATTACTTTGTTATTTAACTCAGCAACAACAGAAATTTAGTCCTCTTAAAACAGGTTCTTTGATGTCATGATCATCACATAAAATGGCTTGCTGTGGGCAGTGGAATGTAGGCAAGCAAAAATAAGACTGAAGCACTGATAGATATTGATGGAAACAATTGGCTTTGATCTGTTTGTCATTTTTGTGAGAAGATGCCCTGTTGGTCCAAGGAAGAAAATGAACTGGTAGGATATGGTGAAAAGAAACGATAATTCCTGTACTCTTCTCAGATTTTGAGATTGTTCAGAAGCAAACCTTGACAAACAGCTTGTTCAACTAAGAAAATTATTTGCCCGTTGTCTAGATAGAATATAAACTGGAGCCAAGGAACTCATTACTTTTGGGGACTTTGGTATTACTTGATTTCTGCAGTAGTGTACCCTTCAGGTAGGCTTTGTCATCCTCAAAGTTTTCTCAATATGTCCTTCCTTAAATGCCTATTATTACGTTGTATCTGCAAATTCTAAAATGCTTCAAATATTTCTATCTATCTATCTATCTATCTATCTATCTATCTATCTATTTATTTATTTTACATGCGGGACATATTGTGGTTAGTAAGACTAGGTGCATCCTTTCCTACTGAGGCTAGACACAGCAGCCAAATATGAGGAACTGACCCCAAGGACAGAGTCAGAAACAGTCGCTGCTCTAACTGTTAGGCATCCCACACGAAGACCACACTACACATCTGTAACATATTGCAGAGGGCCTGGGTCAGTCCCATGTAGGTTTCCTGGTAGGCAGTTCAGTCTCTCTGAGCCCCTATGTATCCAGATTAGTTGATTCTGTGGGTTTTCTTGTAGTGTCCTTGATTCCTAAGGCTCCAAAAATCTTTCTTTCCCCTCTTGCAAAGGATTCCCCAACCTCTGCCTAATATTTGGCTGTATGACTCTGAATCTGTTTCCATCAAATATTTTTTAATGACCTCACAATTTTCTAATTAGAAGAATCTTTTATTCCTCTAATGCTGCCTTCATCTAATGGTTCTTGTATTTTCTGATAAAGAGAAACATATTTATTTCTCTGTCATTATTTGCATGCTGTTAAGATGAAATTTGCTCAGAATTCTCTCCTTTATTCTCTAGATGAATACCTATGATACCTCTATGTTCCAGGCTCCCCACACTGTGTTACTGAACACACTCTGCCAGTTTGACATGCTTGCTAATCATGCTAGCAGTCCAGATGAATGGCATGCAGGCCTAAATTTAGCAAAAGCAAAACAACAACAACAACAGTGACAACAAATGCCTGATATCATTAAAAAATCAAGTTCTTGCTTCCTTTAGTAAATGCTGAGATCCTAACATTCAGAAAATATTATATTGAAATTTTCAAGAACAAATAGTTATTTACTGTAAAAAGTGGTAAAAACTGGTTTTATAAAACTCTATTTCTCTTGTGCTCTTTGTAAAGTGCAACAATGACACCCTTAAGGTTACTGACTGTTTAGAAATATCCTCCACACTTATTGACTTGTTCCAGGCATTATTACTTAGGTAGAGTATATATTATCCAAATTGTTCATGCATCCATCCTCTCCTGCTTGACTCT
The DNA here is from genome assembly GCA_028551405.1 of Uromys caudimaculatus. Taxonomy (NCBI): domain Eukaryota; kingdom Metazoa; phylum Chordata; class Mammalia; order Rodentia; family Muridae; genus Uromys; species Uromys caudimaculatus. The sequence goes on along the minus strand of CM052706.1, from coordinate 107,390,014 downwards.
CCGCATTCAGTTCATTACACAGCTCATTAAAATTTCCATCCAGAGCAGGATACATAATTCATTCCTAGCACTTGTTTGCTGTTCTTGCAGAGGAACCCTATATTGGTAAATTAAAAGCAACAGTGAAGGTGTGGGATGAACTTGGTTTCTATTTTCATGGTTTTATTATTATTATTATTAAGGTAGGAGGAATAAATGGTATTTGCATGTACATCATGCTTAAGATATCTACTAAAGCAGAATGTACCTGGATTTCACATTACTCTGTCCATATGGAGCTTGTGACAAGGCCAAGAAGAGGGGTTTTATTCATTGGAAAACCAGAAAGAGGTACAAAAGATGTATACCTATGTCCTTGAACAAATGCTCTGCATACAAATCAATATTATTAGGATTAATATATAGCCTTAATGATGGGTATGTTGAAAAGGTTTACTTTGGTATTGTTAATGGAAATGGAATTAAGACATTGATCAGACATAGAAGATAAGAGAAAGGCTATGATAAACAGATTGAGAACTGTAGCAAGACATTTGTTGTAAGATTGATTATTGAGTCAAGAGAGGGAGCCAAGAAAAAGTTAGTGTTCCAGAGGGGGCACACTCTTATGACTGATTCTTAGTCTTCTCACATGATCTTCTCTTGAATAATTTTAAGTATGCATTTACTTAGAGACAAGCATAAATGAATGTAATTATCAGAAAAATTATATTTATTTAAAATAAAATTTTTAACATCTAGGGATAGAGTATCTGCATATTATCCATTCCCAAGTCTCATGAGTTATGAAACTAGTATTATAGAAGTGTCAGAATGTTTCTAATGCCTTTTCTCAAATTCTCTCCTGCTCTTTATGTTGCTGCTCACCAGAATAGTAAAAACCTTTGTACCTAATTAAACTCATTTTGACATTTGAGGAGTCACCAAAACTGGTATAGTTGTGAGAATGAAGAAAACTGAAGCTTCTGCCAGTGGGTTATGTTGGTAGTGTCTAATTGTTTTTAAAAGTAAAGTAAGTCAAAATAATCATATCGAAACATAATTCACTAAATGTAATTGTTCCAAATTAAATGGGTTTTCCCCTTACTACTTATGTCAATAACAAAAAGCATATGATGAAACAAAAAAAGAGTATCTGCCATTCAGCAACTTAGTCAATGAAGTTACCCATAAAGACATATAAAAGGCAAAACACAAATGTCACTGGTAGGAGAAAGAAGTCACACAGACATTCTAGAAAACAGATATTAAACTTACTATATTTTTTTCTCCACATGCCTTGTTTCCACATGTTTGCAGATTCTTGGTGAGACTTACATTTCCTCCCTCCCTTTATTCTTGACTATAGAGAGTTTGATATCTGTGAAATGACTTGGCAGGCTTCCCATCTAGTCTGGTTTCTCTCTCTCTCTTTTTTTTCTTTTTTTGTTTTATTTTGAAAGATTTATTTATTATGTATACAATGTTCTGTCTACATGTATTCCTGAAGGGCAGAAGAAGGCAACAGATCCCATTACAAATGGTTGTGAGCCACCATGAATTGAACTCAGGATCTCTGGAAGAGCAGCCAGTGTTCTTAACCTTTAAGCCATTTACTCTGGTTTCTAACTCAGCTGAGTCACTGAGAGTCCAGAAAGAAAACTAACTGGAGGAAGAGAATAGAAATCTAATTCCTTACCTCCAAGCTAGTAGAATCTGCATGCCCTGGCTACGTTTCAGAGATGCTAAGGTCCTCTTTGCCCTTCTCAAAAGACTTCCTGTAGTTATCTCTCTTTTCCTAAATGTTCACATATTTAGAATCCTTTGTGCTCCATGCCTTTAAAAGTATAAGAGGTGGAATTATCTCATTACTAGGATTCATTGACAATTGTTTCTTTCTTTATACACCAGTTTCACTCTGGAAATTAGTTTCTTTGTATATAAAAACTTGAACTGTCCCAAGTTTTTTATGTTTGTACTCAACTTAAGACAACTTTTACTAATGTTCATGATTCTGTGAATATATCCATATCAAATCTCTCATGAACCTATTATGTTGTAGAAATAAGTAAAGTACAGAGCATTATAGTCTAAGAAATAAATTAGTCAAATGCAAAAACAGTATTAATTGATAAAGAAATCTCTCATTGTATGACCAGTAGTGCCATCATGATTTTAACTAACTTCATTGATGTATAGCTGAAATAAAACAAACAGAAAATATATAGAGTGTATAATTTGGTAATCTTGATGAATACATTCACTCATAAAACTGTCATACTGTCATGGTAATGTTATGTCCACCTTTCCTTAGGGTTTCCTCATGCTACTTTACTCTCCTCTAAACCTACACAAATGACCTTTTCCTACTACTCTGCTTTTTATGCTGAAATTATGTGTATTCTGTTATTGTGTAGACAATTGTATATGTAGTTATGTTATCTACTATATATGGTTGTAGAGTGCATTAAATTTGTTTTTGACTTGTGTCTATTACTCAATTTTATTTTGAGATGTCAATTTTAGTTTTATACATCAAATAGTTTACTCAGTAGCAAAATACTTGTTTAACAAATGTGAAGATATAGTTTCAGTTCTCCCACATCAAAAAGCAAAACAAACCAAAACACAAAACTATTTGAATCCCACTCAACTATAATATATCTTTATTCATTTTCTTTTCCTTTTATTCTATCAATTATTGAGAGTAACATATTTTTTTCTTTCTTCAGTTTACTGTTTATTTGTTTGCTTGATTGTGTTAGCTGTAGTATTTGGTGTTTCAAGCAGAATGAATCTATGCTGTTAGGTGAATATAGTTATAAGATTTTTAAGTTTTCCTTGGTGAATCTGCCCTAATGTTTAAAAAATTGTTCTCTTTAATTCTGATAAACATTGATTTTTTCTCAGAAATCTATTGTATTAATATTTAACTGTAAGAAATTACCACAATTTGTCTAGTTGCTTAGACAATAAATTATCCTAAGTTGTCCAAGTCAAAAGCTAAAATTATGATGCACTGATCTAATATCAAAGTCAGGAGGGCTGCATTAATTTCTGGAAGCCCTGGACTTCACTACATTCTAGAGGTGAGCTATATTTCTTGACCTTAAGTCAGATCTCTGTAGATTCAAAAGTTAAATTTTCCTTCCAGATAATTTTTGTAAACTTCCTTAGACAAAGTTTCCTAAAGGCAAAGCCAACCACATTGCATCTTTCTAACAATGCTTCTAGACTCACAATTTTCTTCTTCTTTTGCTTTTACTCATATATATATGTTTACTTATTTACATTTTTGGTGACAAAATCTTACCCTGTAGGCCACGCTAGCCTGACATTTGATATATAGTCACCTATGATCTTGAACACAAAGACTCTTCTTTCTCCAAGTCACAAATGCTGGGAATTAAAGCATGAATCATCATATCCATCTTATGTTTCACTCTTTATGACCACTATTAATACATTAAGCTCACAAAAATTAGATCTCAGAGTAACTGATAAGCAACATAAATGAAAATGTAATTCTTCACTGCCATATAAAATAACTCATTCACAGAGGTAACAGTATGGATGCTTTTGGAGAGCTGTTACTCTACCTTGTACATTAATTTTGTTTATTAGTAGTACAACCAGTTAAGCTTCACTTTGACCTAAAAAATATTTAATATCTTTTAATCTTATATCTTACTTACCTATATTTAAATATGAAAAGTGACTTTAAAAATAGAAATCATGACTATTGTAAAGGGTGTCATTTCTCTAATTTCTTTCTCAGCCTGTTTATCCTTTGAGTATAGGAAGGCTACTGGTTTGTTTGAGTTAATTTTATATACAGCCAAGTTGCTGAAGTTGTTTATCAGCTGTAGCAGTTCTCTAGTGGAGTTTTTTGGGTCACTTAATTATATGATCATATTCATCTGCAAATAGTAATATTCTGATATCTTCTTTTCCAATTTTTATCCCTTTGACCTCCTTTTGTTGTCTAATTGCTCTAGCTAGAACATTAAGTACTGTATTCAATAGATATGAAAAGAGAAAGCAGCCTTGTCTAGACACTGATTTAAGTGACATTGCTTCAGGTTTCTCTCCATTTAGTTCGATGTTGACTACTGATTTGCTGTATATGGCTTTTACTATGTTTAGGTATGGTCCTTGAATTCCTGATCTTTCCAAGACTTTTATCATGAAGGGATGTTGAATTTTATCAGATGCTTTTTCAGCATCTAATGAAATGACCATGTGGTTTTTTTCTTTGAGTTTGTTTATGCAGTGGATTACATTAATGGATTTCCGGGTGTTGAACCACCCCTGCATCCCTAGAATGAAGCCTACTTGATCGTGGTGAATGATCATTTTGATATGTTCTTGGATTTGGTTTGCAAGAATTTTAATGAGTAGTTTGGCATCAATATTCATAAGGGAAATTGGAATTGGTCTGAAGTTTTCTTTCACTGTTGGGTCTTTGTGAGGTTTTGCTATGAGTATAACTGTGACCTTATAGAATGAATTGGGTAGTGTTCACTCTGTTTTTATTTAGTGGAATAGATTAAAGAGTATTGGTATAAGGTGTTCTTTGAAGGTCTGATAGAATTCTGTACTAAACCCATCTGGTCCTGAGCATTTTTTGGTTGTGAGAATTTTAATGACTGCTTCTATTTCTTAAGGGGATATGGGACTGTTTAGATGGTTTATCTGATCTTGACTTAATTGTGGTATTTGATATCCGTCTAGAAATTTGTCCATTTCATCCAGATTTTCCAATTTTGTTGAGGATAGGGTGTTATAGTAGGATCTGATATCTTGGTGTGACTTTAACCAAACAAACGAAAGATCTGTATGATAAGAACATCAAGTCTCTGAAGAAAGAAATTGAAGAAGACCTCAGAAGATGGAACAATATCCCATACTCATGGATTGGCAGGATTAATATAGTAAAAATGGCCATCCTGCCAAAAGCAATCTACAGATTCAATTCAATCCTCATCAAAATTCCAACTCAATTCTTCATAGACTTAGAAAGAGCAATTCTCAAATACATTTAGAATAACAAAAAACCCAGGATAGCAAAAACTGTTCTCAACAATAAAAGAACTTCTGGGAGAATCAGCATTCATGACCTCAAGCTGTACTACAGAGCAGTACTGATAAAAACTGCATGGTATTGGTACAGTGACAGGCAAGTGTATCAATAGAATAGAATTGAAGACCCAGAAATGAATTCACACACTTATAGTCACTTGATATTTGACAAAGGAGATAAAACCATCAAATGGAAAAAAGACAGCATTTTCAACAAATGGTTTTGGTTCAACTGGTGGTCTACATGTAGAAGAAAGCAAATAGATCCAATCCTATTTCTTTGTACAAAGCTCAAGTTCAAGTGGATCAAGGACCTCCACACAAAACCAGATACACTGAATCTAATAGAAGAGAAAGTGGAGAAAAAAATCTCAAATACATGGTCAAAGGGGAAAAGTTCCTGAACAGAACACCAATGGTTTATGTTCTAAGATCAAGAATCAACAAATGGGACCTCAGGAAATTACAAAGCTTCTGTAAGGCAAAGGACACTGTCAATAGGACCAAATAGCAACCAACAGATTGGGAAAAGATCTTTACCAATCCGAGGTCTGATAGTGGACTAATAACGAATAAATACAAAGAACACAAGAAGTTGGACTCCAGAGAACCAAATAACCCTATTAAAAAATGGGGAACAGAGCTAAAAGAGAATTCTCAACTGAGGAAACTCATCGGGCTGAGAAGCATGTAAAGATATGTTCAACATCCTTAGTCATCAGGGAAATGCAAATCAAAACAACCCTGAGATTCTACCTCATACCAGCCAGAATGGCTAAGATCAAAAACTCAGGTGACAGCAGATGCTGGTGAGGATGTGGAGAAAGAGGAACACTCCTCCATTGTTGGTGGGATTGCAAGCTGGTACAACCACTCTGGAAATCAGTTTGGTGGCTCCTCAGAAAAATGGACATAATACTACCTAAGGACCCAGCTATGCTCCTCCTGGGCATATACCCACAAGGTGCTCCAACACGGAATAAAGACAGATGCTCCACTATGTTCATAGCAGCCATATTTATAATAACCAGAAGCTGAAAACAACACAGATGCCCCTCAACAGAGGAATGGATACAGAAAATGTAGTACATTTACACAATGGAGTACTACTTAGCTATTAAAAACAATGACTTCATGAAATTCACAGGCAAATGAATGGAACTAGAAACTATCATCCTGAGTGAGGTAACTCAATCACAAATGAACAAACATGGTTTGTACTCACTGATAACTGGATATTAGCCCAACAGTTCGGAATACTCAATATTCAATTCACAGATCATATAAAGCCTAAGAAGAAGGAAGATCAAAATGTGGATGCTTCAGTGTTTCTTTGAAGGGTGAACAAAATATTCACAGGGGGAAATATTGAGATAAAGTGTGGAGCAGAGACTCAAGGAAAGGCCATCCAGTGACTTCCCCACCTGGGGATGCATTACATATATAGTCATCAAACCCAGACATTGTTGTGGATCCTGGGAAGTGCTTGCTGACAGAAGCATGATAGGCTGTCTCCAGACAGGCTCAGGCAGAGCCTGACAAATACAGAGGTGGATGCTTGCAGACAACCATTGGACCATGGGTCTGGATGGAGGAGTTAGAGAAGGAACTGAAGGAGCTGAGGGGGTTTGCAGCCCGAGCCCCATGTGCTCCCAGAGACTGGACCACCAACCATGGAGTGACCCATGGTGCTGGCCACATATGTGGCAGACTAGGGCCGTGTTGGCCATCACTGGGATCTAACACCCTTGGGCCTTTGTGTGTTAGATGCCCCAGTGTAGAGGAATGCTAGGGAGGGAAGATGGGAGTGGGCATGTGGATAGGGAAGCACCCTCATAAAGGCAGGGGGAGGAGGATGGTATAGGGGGACTCCTGAGCGGAGATCTGGAAAGGGGAAAACATTTGAAATATAAATAAAGTATCCAAAAAAAAAAAATAGATATCATGGTCAGATGTGGTGGACCACGCTTTTAATCCCAGCACTTGGGAGACACAGACAGGCAGATATCCATGAGTTTGAGGCCAGCCTGTCTACATATGTTCCAGGCCAGTCAAACTAAACTGTGAGACCTTGTCTCAAACAAACAAAAATCTTGAAATCACATCTTCTTTTAAAAAAAGAATCTTGTCTTGTGTAAGTTTTAGCAAAATATTTATGTGATAATTTATAAGCCATGAATGCAGCTTAGTAGTATAGCACTTGCCAAACATGTGCACAGCCTAGGTTCTATTCTATGTAATACAATAAAAAGGTATAAAAAGATATAGGAGACATATGATAGCATAATTGATGTCTGATTAATATTTTCCTGCTATATGCTTTCTTTTCAGTTTCCTAATTACTTGGGTTGACTACCTCATAGCTGTATTCATATCTGTCTTTGAAAGTTTAGTTTGTTCCTTTGCCTAATTTTTAAAATCATAATTACATCATCTTTGCCACATTTCTGTTTGAGTCCCTATTATTAGCTGCTAGGCCCACAACAGATGGCTAGTTTAAAAATGTTTTCTCTTATTCCATAGGATTTTTTTTTTTTGCCTGTCTCTGTTTCATTGGTCTATGTGTGTACTTTTTATGATGTAAAACATACTGTTTTAATCATTTCAGCTTCATAATATAATTTTTTATATTTATATATATTACAAATTATACTTTGTAGTATAATCAATTTATGTGATGTCAGGTACTATTTTTCCAAACAATTTTTCTAATATTCTCTTTCAATAGTTGATCTCTATGTTTCACTTTCATTTATATCTATTGATGTGCATTCTTTTGGATAGTGTAATCTTTTGCATTGTGTATTTCAATAATATTTTGTGTTTTTCATTTCAGCTCTTTTGATTTCCATTTCTAGACCGTAGATTGGATAGTGTGTTTTCTCTGCTTCTATTAATCTAGTTCACTATTCAACAGTCTTCTTGAACATATGGAATGCAATCATTGAGACTTGTAAGTGTTTTGAGAGATTCTTATCCAGGCCTTTATCATATCCATAATATTTTTTGTGAATCCAGGTCCTGACCAGTGTATACAATTTCAAGTGTTTCAGATTTTTTGTTTGTTTTCCGTGGTCTTGAGTTGATTTCTATATGTATTCTTGGTAGTACTCAACTGAATAATCACAGAGAATTCCCTATAGATTTTCAGAAATTTCTCCTCTCTTGGTCTTCAGCTCTATGAGCTAAAATATACAGATCCTTTGTCCCCATAGGTTCCTGGTCTAAGTGACTGCTTCCTGAGCCTTGAAAATTCTCACAAAAATGTGACTATAAGGCTAATTTCTTTTGTTTTCATCTCTTAGTGTTCATTATTCTCTCCATGTTCCCAATATTTGAGAGATACTGTTTCTTGAGCTTTGTATGAGTGTTAGGAGTAAACTCATTGTTCCCTTTTGTTTCTTGTTGAGAAGAAGAAATTCTTATTAAAATCTTAATTGTGTAAGCCACATAGATAATAACACAAACAATATATTATCATCTGTGTAGATGAGAGCATAATATTATTCTTAGAATAAGATCATGAAAATGAGCTAAAATTAGTAAAATAGAAGTTTAAGTTTATAAACTTTGAGGTTCATTTCAGATGTAACTTTGAGAATTTCCTCAACTTTGTTCTTATTCCTGAGACATACTTGCTGAAGGAATAATTCAACCTTGAGTATCATCTAAAACTCAAAACATTTTCACTAAAAAATGTGCAGGCCAGGTGTATTTGAATTTTATTAGATGATATATGGAGTTTTATGTGCTGCGCTATGAAGCTTAGCTTACAAACAAAAGTTAATAACAGAAATAACTTGGAGAAAAATCATCAGAATGCTAGGCATGTCCAAAAATAAAATAGAAGATTTAATATGAGAAAAATTCAGTGAACTTTGACTTAGAGGAGGAGTAAATTTAAAAGCATACCACCCATGGATAAGTAAGGATTAAAGCAACAAATGTAGCACCTAATACTCACTGTACGGTATAACACACCAGCAGTTTTTGTTATCAATCTTAAATGGAAATAGTTAAGTGTGAATATGATAACTTTGTTAGCATTTGAGTTAAAATTCAGTGGTGAAATTCTATACATGAAGGACACTTCAGAGAGACTTACAAATCCAGGAACTAAGTATTTAGAGTGGCATATACTTCCCTGTGATCTGGTATATTGTGATATATGCTCCTTGACAAGTGGTTCTCTGAGAACATTCAAAGATCATGTTAAGGACTAGAAGAACATGTCAAAGAAATGGATTCAGTGACCCACAATAGTTCTTACGCTTGATTTGGTCAGAGAACTCAAAGTTTTCTACAGCCTTATATGTTGGATTTTCTCAGGAAGAATTGAATAAAATATTTGAAAGGCAGTGGTACACAGATTTTAAAACTTGAAACTCTAAAGGGAAAGTTTTATGAATTCACTTTCTGATTCTTCAATTATTGATACTGCTCAAATTTTTATGCTAAAATAATAAAATGTTACAAAACCAGGAAGCTCATTTATTTTGCTGTCACTTCTAGATAACTGATACATAAAAAAAAAAAGTCATCTCACTTCAAACCTGAAAATGTGCAATTTGTAAAGCATAAATGAATTCAATCTTATGTGGCATTTTGAGGAATAATTGTTTACCCAAAATACAGTATGGGAAGTGAAAGATAATTTTTCTCAATTCATTTATATTATAGAATTTTATTTTTTTAAGCTACAAGAAATTTTCTATTATAAAAAAGAAAAGAAGAACTACATAGGTGACATCACACAGATACAGGAAAATTTTTCTAAGAGAATCCAGTACTAACACACTGAAAATTTGATGTATTCCAAAAGCAGAGTGAGTAATAGCCCACTGCTCATTTAGCACCTTGCTTTTTTGCTGATATCTCATGCTGTCAGGGGAGAGTATACTTTGGAACAATGGCTCTATTTGTTTAGTTGAAAAGGTGTTCTATCTTTTGAAAACAAAATTTATAGCATGGCCAACATTTCTTAAAAGTCAAAGGAATAAAAATACAATAAACACATGCAAAATATCAATTATAGATGGCATAGCCTTTATCTCAATGTGATGTACCAGAACTGGACTCCATTTGGGATGATATTTTCATTACTAACTAAATTCATACTTGTGATGCCTATACAAACTTTGTAACAAAGTTCATTATTGTAGGGTATGGTTCTGATGGTAAGGTCCTGTTCCCCAATTAGTTCTTGATCTATCTGTAAAGAAAGCCAGGGGCCAATTACTGGGCAGAAGGGACATGCAGGAATTCTAGGTCCCTGGAGGAAAAGAAGATGCAAGGAAAAAGAAGGGGAGGTTTTACCTTGCTTTGGACTGAGAAGAATGCAGCAGCCATGTGAGGTCTCTGGAGGAGCTGGGACCACTACTACAGGTGGGTGGTCAGGGATGTTTGACAGGGGCTAGATAGGACTAGTCACTGAAGTATAAGGCAGGTGAGAGAGTCAAAGATAAGAAATTGGAAAAGGCAGCACCTAGCAATAGCGTCCAAAGGCAAGTTAAGATTGAACTGTGTGTCTGTGTTTTTATCTGAGGATTCAAGGGAAGCCTGAATCAGGCTAGTAGTACAGCCACTTCCTGGAACAAAGGCAAGTAGACTGTAAAACTACTCACAATACACTATTATCTGCATTGTGGTTCTAATGTTTATTCTCCACTTTGAATTGTTCTCTGTAGATAACACTTGGTTAAATAATTTTTCTATATATAAGTTTCTATATTCTCTTGTACATTCTTGTACAATTTTTTTTTTATTTTTTGACATATATATGTATTTATAATTTATATTTAATTTATTTACAATTCAAATATTTTCCCCTTTCCAGGTCTCCCCTTTGGAAACACCATCCCCTCCCCCCTTCCCCTGCCTATATGAGGGTACTCTCGAACACATGCACCCACTCCCATCTTTCCTCCCTGGCCTTCACCTACACTGGGGCATCTAACACCCTCAGCTCCAAGAGCCTCTCCTCCCACTGATGGCCAACAAGGCCCACCTCTGCCACATATGTGGCCAGCACTATGGTTCCCACCATGTGTATTCTTTGGTTGGTGGTCGAGACTCATGGAGCACTAGGGGAGTGTGTGTGTGGTCAGTTGACACTGTTGCTCCCTCCATGGGGCTACAAGCTCCCTCAGCTCCTTCAGTTGCTTCTCTATCTCCTCCATCCATAACCCCATGCTCAGCCAAAAAGTTGCTGTTAATTGAATCTTGGGTATTCCGAACTTTTGGGCTAATATCCACTTGTCAGTGAGTACATACCATGTTTACTCTTTTGTACCTCACTCAGGATGATATTTTCAAGTTCCATCCACTTGCCTGCAAATTTCATGATGTCATTGTTTTTAATACTTAAGTAGTATTCCACTGTGTAAATGTACCACATTTTCTGTATCCATTCCTCTGTTGAGGGACATCAGGGTTGTTTTCAGCTTCTTGGTACTATAAATATGGCTTCTATAAACATAGTGGAGCATGTGTCTTTATTACATGTTGGAGTGTCTTGTGGGTATAGGCCCAGGAGTGGTATAGCTGGGTCTCTAGGTAGTATTATGTCCATTTTTCTGAGTGTCTGCCAAACTGATTTCCAGAGTGGCTGTACCAGCTTGCAATCCTACCAGCAATGGAGGAGTGTTCCTCTTTCTACACATCCTTGACAGCATCTGCTATCACCTGAGTTTTTGATCTTAGCCATTCTGACTGGTATGAGGTCGAATCTCAGGGTTGTTTTGATTTGTTTTAACCTTATGACTAAGGATGTTGAACATTTCTTTAGGTGGTTCTCAGCCCTTTGAGTTTTCTCAATTAAGAATTCTCTGTTTAGCTCTGTTCCTCATATTTTGATAGGGTTATTTGGAGTCTAACTTCCTGAGTTCTTTGTAAATATTGGATATTAGACCTCTATCGGGGATAGGATTGGTAAAGATTGTTTCCCAATCTCTTGGTTGCTGTTTGGCCTATTGATAGTGTCCGTTGCCTTACAGAAGCTTTGTAATTTCCTGAGGTCCCATTTGTTGATTCTTGATCTTAGAACATAAGCAATTGGTGTTCTGTTCAGGAAATTTTCCCCTTTGACCATGTATTTGAGATTTTTTTCTCCACTTTCTCTTCTATTAGATTCAGTGTATCTGGTTTTGTGTGGAGGTCCTTGATCCACTTGGACTTGAGATTTGTACAGGGAGATAGGATTGGATCAATTTGCATTCTTCTACATGTTGACCACCAGTTGAACCAGCACTGTATGTTGAAAATGCTGTCTTTTTTCCACTGGATGATTTTAGCTCCTTTGACAAAGATCAAGTGACCATAGGTGTATGGGTTCATTTCTAGGTCTTCAATTCTATTCCACTGATCTACATGCCAGTCAATGTACCAATCTCAAGCAGTTTTTATCACTACTGCTCTGTAGTACAGCTTGAAGTCAGGGATGCTGATTCCCCCAGAAGTTCTTTTATAGTTGAAAACAGTATTTGCTATCCTGGGTTTTTTGTTATTCTAAATGAATTTGAGAATCCCTCTTTATAAGTCTATGACGAATTGAGTTGGAATTTTGATGGGGATTGCATTGAATCTGTAGATTGCTTTTGGCAGGATGGCCATTTTTACTGTATTAATCCTGCCAATCCATGAACAGGGGATATTGTTCCATCTTCTGAGGTCTTCTTCAATTTCTTTCTTCAGAGACTTGAAGTTCTTGTCATCCAGATCTTTCACTTGCTTGGTTAGAGTCACACCAAGATACATTATATTGTTTGCGACTATTGTGAAGGATGTCATTTCCCTAATTTTTTTCACAGACTGTTTATCCTTCAAGTATAGGGAGACTACTGATTTGTTTGAGTTAATTTTATATCCAGCCACTTTGCTGAAGTTGTTTATCAGCTGCAGCAGTTCTCAGGTGGAGTTTTTCGGGTCACTTAAGTATACAATCATATCATCTGCAAATAGTGATATTTTGATTTCTTCCTTTCCAATTTATATCCCTTTGACCTCCTTTTGTTGTCTAATTGCTCTAGCTAGAACTTCAATTACTATATTGAATAGATAGGGAGAGAAAGGGCAGCTTTCTCTAGTCCCTGATTTTAGTGGGATTGCTTCGAGTTTCTCCCCATTTAGCTTGATGTTGGCTATATATTGCTTTTACTATGTTTAGGTATGGGCCTTGAATTCCTGATCTTTCCAAGACTTTTATCGTGAAGGGATATTGATTTTTGTCAAATGTTTTTTCAGCATCTAATGAAATGACCATGTGGTTTTTTTCTTTGAGTTTGTTTATGTAGTGGATTACATTGATGGATTTCAGAGTATTGAACCATCCCTGCATCCCTGGGATTAAACCTACTTGATCATGATGAATGATCATTTTGATGTGTACTTGGATTCGGTTCCCGAGAATTTTATTGAGTATTTTTGCATAGATATTCATAATTGAAATTGTTCTGAAGTTTTCTTTCTTTGTTGGATCTTTGTGAGGTTTTGGTATCAGTGTAACTGTGGCCTCATAGAAGGAACTGGGAAGTGTTCCTTCTATTTCTATTTTGTGGAATAGATTGAAAAGTATTGGTATTAGGTCTTCTTAGAAAGTCTAACAGAATTCTGCAGTGAACCCATCTGGTCCTGGGCTTTTTTGGTTGGGAGACTTTTAATGACTGCATCTATTTCTTTAGGCCTTATGGGACTGTTTAAATGGTTTATCTGATCCTGACTTAACTTTGGTATTTCATATCTGTCTAGAAAATTGTCCATTTCATCCAGATTTTGCAGTTTTGTTGAGTATAGGCTTTTGTAGAAGGAAATGATGATTTTTTGAATTTGCTCAGAATCTGTTGTTATGTCTCCTTTTTCATTTCTAATTTTGTTAATTTGGATTCTGTCTCTGTGCCCTCTGGTTAGTCTGGCTAAAGCTTTATCTATCTTGTTGATTTTCTCAAAGAACCAATTCCTGGTTTTGTTGATTCTTTGTATAGTTCTTTTTGTTTCTACTTGGTTGATTTCAGCCCTGAATTTGATTATTTCCTGCCGTCCACTCCTCTTGGGTGCATTAGCTTCTTTTTGTTCTAGGGCTTTCAGGTGTGCTGTTAAGCTGCTAGTGTATGCTCTCTCCAGTTTCTTTTTGGAGGCACTCAAAGCTATGAGTTTTCCTATTAACACTGTGTCTAAGTTTGGGTATGTTGTACTCTCATTTTCATTAAATTCTAGGAAATCTTTAATTTCTTTCTTTTTTCTTCATTGACCAAGTTGTCATTGAGTAGAGCATTGTTAAGCTTCCATGTATATGTGGGCATTCTGTGGTTATTGTTGCCATTGAAGACCAACCTTAATCTGTAGCGATCTGTTAGGAGGCATGGGATTATTTCAATATTCTTTATCAGTTGAGGGTTTTATTTGTGACCAATCATATGGTCAATTTTGAAGAAGATACCATGAGTTGCTGAGAAGAAGGTATATTCTTTTGATTTAGGATGTTCTGTAGATATCTGTTAAATCCACTTGGTTCATAACATCTGTTAGTTTCACTGCGTCTCTGTTTAGTTTGTGATTCCAAGATCTGTCCATTGAGGATAATAGGGTGTAGAAGTCTCCTACTATTATTGTGTGAAGTGCTATGTGTGCTTTGAGCTTTAGTAAAGTTTCTTTTATGAATTTGGGTGCCCTTGCATTTGGAGCATAGATGTTCAGAATTGAGAGTTTTTCTTGGTAGATTTTTCCTTTGATGACTATGAAGTGTCCTTCCTTATCTTTTTTAATGACTTTTGGGTAAAGTCGATTTAATCCGATATTAAAATGGCTACTCCAGCCTGTTTCTTGGGACCATTTGCCTGGAAAATTGTTTTCCAACCCTTTACTCTGAGGTAGTGTTTGTCTTTATCACAGAGATGTGTTTCCTGGCTGCAGCAAAATGCTGGGTCCTCTTTATGGATCCAGTCTGTCAGTCTATGTCTTTTTATTGGGGAATTGAGTCCATTGATGTTAAGAGATATTAAGGAATAGTGATTTTTGGTTACTGTTATTTTCGATGTTACTTTTAGGTTTGTGTGGCTATCTTCTTTCCATTTGTTGAAAGATTTCTTTCTTGCTTTTTCTAGGGTGTGGTTTCCCTCCTTGAGGTTACGTTTGCCATCAATTTTCCTTTGTAGGGCTGGGTTTGTGGAAACATATTGTATAAATTTGGTTTTGTCATAGAATACTTTGGTTTCACCATCTATGTTAATTGAGAGGTTTGCTGGGTATAGCAGCCTGGCCTGGCAGTTGTGTTCTCTTAGGGTCTTTATGAGTTCTGTCCAGGATCTTCTAGCTTTCATAGTCTGTGGTGAGAAGTCTGGTGTAATTCTGATAGGTCTGCCTTCATATGTTACTTGACCTTTTTCCGTTACTGCTTTTAATATGCTTTCCTTGTTTTGTGTATTTAGTGTTTTCAATATAATGTGACAGGATGAATTTCTTTTCTGGTCCAATCTATTTGGAGTTCTGTAAGCTTCTTGTATATTCATATTCATCTCTTTCGTTAGGTTAAGGAAGTTTTCTTCTATAATTTTGTTAAAGATATTTACTGGTCCTTTAAGTTGGGAATCTTCATTCTCTTTGATAGTTATTATCCTTAGGTTCTTTCTTTTCATTGTGTCCTGGATTTCATGGGTGATTTAGGATAAGAGCTTTTTGCATTTTGTGTGTTCTTTTACTGTTGTTTCAATGTTATCTATGGTATCTTCTGCTCCTGAGATTCTCTCTTCTATCTCTTTTATTCTGTTGTTTATGCTTGCATCTATGACTATTGATCTCTTTCCTAGGTTTTCTAACTCCAGGGTTGTTCTCCTTTTCTGATTTCTTTCTTGTTTTTATTTCTATTTTTAGTTCCTGGATAATTTTGTTCATTTCCTTTGTCTATTTGAGTGTGTTTTCCTGTAATTCTTTAATGGATTTCTGTGTTTCCTCCTTAAGGGCTTCTAGTTGTTTAACTCTCTTCTCTTGTATTTCTTTAAGGGTGTTAATTTCTCTTTTAATGTCTTATATCATCATCATGAGAATTGATTTAAATCTGAGTCTTGCTTTTCTGGTGTTTTGGGGTATCCAGGGCTTGCTTGCTGTGGTTGGAGAGCTGGGTTCTGATGTTGCCAAGTAGCCTTTGTTTCTGTTCCTTATGTTCTTACCCTTGCCTTTTGCCATCTTGTTAACTCTGATGTTAGCTGATCCTACTCTGTCTGGCTGTGGCTTGTCCCTCCTACAGGCCTCTGTATCAATACTCCTTGAAGACCAGCTCTCTCTGAGAGGTGTTTCGGTTTGGAGAGCTGTGGCACAGGGTCAGCTCTGGGGCGCAGAGAGAAAACAGAAGAATCTTGTTCCCAGCTGTCCCTTGGTTCCTTTGTTCTGATGGCTCTGCAAGGGTCCCTCTTGATCCAGTGAGTTTGAACAGAAGTGGTGGTTTTTCCTATGCTCTAAGGTGTGTCAGCACTCCTGGGATACCAGCTGTCTCCTGGAGCCCTGTTGCCCAGGCTGTGGTCCCCAGGTCCCGCTGAGCAGTGAAGCTTGTCTTTTCCCCACTCACTGCTTTTCCACACTCCTGAGAGGGTAACTTTCTTCCAGTGCTACTTGGCTATGGAACCCTGGTTGCCCAGGCAGTGGTCTCCTGCCACAGATAGAAATGAGAAGGTTCCTATTCCCAACTTTACCTCAGTTCCTGTGTCTCGTGGGTTCCAGGTGGGTCCCGGTGAGCAGTGGTGCTTGTCTTATCCCCACTCACTGCTTTTCCACACTCCTGGGAAGGTAGCTTTCTCCTGGCACTACTCAGCTATGGAACCCTGATGACCCAGGCACAGGTCTCCCGCCACAGATCTAGTCTATGCCTTTTTATTGGGGAATTGAGTCCCTTGATATTAAGAGATATTAAGGAAAAGTGATTGCTGCTTCCTGTTATTTTTGATGATATTTTTATGTTTGTGTGGCTATCTTCTTTTGCATTTGTTGAAAGATTACTTTCTTGTCTTTTCTAGGGTGTAGCTTCCCTCCTGTTTTTTGCATTTTCTATCTATTATCCTTTGTAGGCCTGGGTTTGTGGAAAGATAATGTGTAAATTTGTTTTTGTCATTGACTATCTTAGTTTCACCATCTACGGTAATTGAGAGTTTTTGGGTATCGCAGCCTGGTCTGGCAGTTGTGTTCTTTTAGGGTCTGTATGAGATCTGCCTAGCAACTTCTAGCTTTCATAGTCTCTTGTGAGAATCTTGGTGTAATTATGTTAGGTCTGCCTTTATATGTTACTTGACCCTTTTCCCTTATTGCTTTTAATATTCTTTCCTTGTTTTTTGCATTTGGTGTTTTCATTATTATGTGATCAGAGGAATTTCTTTTCTGGTCCTATCTATTTGAAGTTTTGTAGGCTTCTTTATTATTTATGTTCATCTCTTTCTTTATGTTAGGGAAGTTTTCTTCTATAATTTTGTTAAAGATATTTACAGGCCCTTTAAGTTGGGAATCTTCACTCTCTTCTATATCATTATCTTTAAATTTTGTCTTCTCAAAGACAAAATTTTTTGGATGTTTTGGGTTGGGAGCTTTTTTGCATTTTGCATTTTCTTTGACTGTTGTGTCGATTTTTTCTCTGGTATCTTCTGCACCTGAGATTCTCTCTTCTATCTCTTGTAGTCTGTTAGTGATGCTTGCATCTATGACTCCTGATCTCCTTCTTAGGTTTTCTATCTCCAGGGTTGTCTCCCTTTGTGATTTCTTTGTTGCTTCTATTTCCATTTTTAGATCCTGGATAGTTTTATTCAATTTTTTCTCCTGTTTGACTGTGTTTTCCTGTAATTCTTTAAGGGATTTTTGTGTTTCCTCTCTAAGGGCTTCTAGCTGTTTACCTGTGCACTCTCTTATTTCTTTAAGGGAGTTATTTATTTCCTTCTTAAAGTCTTCTATCATCATCATGAGATGTGATTTTAAAACTGAGTATTGTGTGTGTTGGAGTATCCAGGGCTTGCTATAGTAGGAGAACTGGGTTCTGATGATGCCAAGTTGTCTTAGTTTCTGTTCCTTATGCTCCTGCCCTTGTCTTTTACCATCTGGTTATCTCTAGTGTTAGCTGGTCTTGCTCTTTCTGACTGTGGCTTTTCCCACCAACAAGCCTCTGCATCAGTACTCCTTGGAGACCAGCTCTCTCTGAGAGGAATTTGGGTTTGGAGAGCTGTGGTACAGGGTTAGCTCTGGGTTGCAGACAGAAACCAGAAGGATTCTGTCCCCACCTATTCCTTGCTTCCTGTGTCCTGATGTCTCTGCCAGGATCCCTCTTGATTCAGGAATTTGAACAGAAGTGGTGGTCTTGCTTGTGCTAGAAGGTATGTTGCCACTCCTGCAAGACCAGTTCTCTTCTGGCACTATTTGAGTATGGAGCCCTGTGTCACAGGATCAGCTCCCAGGCCTCAGAAGGAAACGGGAAGGCCACTCCTCAGTCCCTGTGTCCTGAGGGTTCTGGGCGGGACCCTCTGAGCAGAGGTGCTGGTCTTACCTCAGTTCACAGGCTTGTTCACACTCCTGGGAGGCTAGCTTTCTCCCAGCGCTATTTGCCTATGGAGCCTTGTCGCACAGGTTCAGGTCCTCAGCCAAAATGGAAACTGGAAGGCTCCTATCCCAGGCTGTTCCTTGGTACCTGGATTCTGAGGGTTTTGGGTGGGTCTTCCTGACCTGATGAGTTTAAGTAACTCTGGTTGCAAGAGATATGGGTCTTCTACAATGTCATATTGTATTATATCAACATATTATATACCACATTATATCTAAAAAAGAATATAAATTTGCTGCCTACAGGTCACATATACACCCATTCCTTACACTAAGTGTTATGTCTAGGACCTACAATTTGACCATCCTAGATCACATTATACCTTCATGGCCACCACTGTATTTTCTGCTCTCACAGGAAAACACCAAAAAGAACATTGTGAGACATCAGTTGCAGAGCCACCATTATGTCTAGCCCCATACCTATGGCAGTTCACAAAAAAGTAGCTCCCTTTAAGAAAAAATAAATGCTTAATGGGTTTAACTTATTTCTTATTAATTTCTCATATAAAAAAGAAGTTTTTTATCAACTGTCCTTTTAAAATACAGAACAGTTTGTCAGATATACCCTGGATTTCAATCATTTGCTATGTGATACAGGAAATATTTCCTTATCACTTTGATTCTAAGTTCTTGTTATGTAGACTTCTGCAGTTTCAGAGAATTAAATAAATTAATAAAAGTGAGGCAACTTGAAAGATACTTACAGATCTGTATTGCTCCTTTACTTTTCTCACAAATCACTGCTGGCTGCTCTGGAGACAAACTAAGATTCACAGTATTTTACATGCTGCTTTGATTAGCAAATGAATATAGCGATATTTTTTTAATCCTATGAAAGACAAGTGCTTAATAAATACACATCACTGTCTCTAAATCTATGTGAATATGATCTTGCTCAGTTTTGACCTTGATTTTAATCTCATCATCTTACTATCTTTCTCATTAGAAAGAGCTTCCTGTGTCTTTGCCCAGAGCAGTGAGGCAGAGAGATGCAATGAGGTGAAAAATCTTTCCACAGGAACCACATGAAATATATGTAAATGTAAAATATTGAATTATCTCTTGGCATCCAGAGTCAAGACCTAGAGAAGAACATTTGAAAGAATATAGTATACAGTATAATCATGTCTCTTGAATTGCTTGCTATACATTGACTAACATTCTTTAAACCACACCAAACAATCTAAAATAGAGCCTCTTCTCCTGGGCTCCACACATTTGTCCACAACTCCATCAAGACACTCCTTCTTTACCAAAGGCCACTCTGGTACATCAAACCCCAGATGACTAGAGGTAAGTATAATATCACAATCAAGAAGAGCCAGAACAATGTGATATCTCTAAAGCCCAGATATCCTACTCTAGCAAGCTCTGGAAATTCCAACAGAAGTCCAAGAAAATAACATAAATTTAATCTTATTTAGATGATAGAAGCCCATAGAGACAAATGAATAAATTCTTAAAGAAATCCAGGAAAACAAAACAAACAGGTGAAGAAAATGTACAAAAATGTCAAGACATTTCAAGATAGGAAAATGGAAATATAACCAAAGAAGAAAACACAAACTAAGGGAATCCTTGAGATGGAAATTCTAGGTAAGTAAACAGCAATTACAGACACAAATCTCACCAACAGAATCAGAGATGGAAAAGAGAATCTTGAGCATTGAAGACACAATAGAAGAAATCAATATAGCAGTCAAACAAAGTGTTACGTCTAAAATGTTCCTGGCATAAAATATCTAGGAAATCTGAACTATGACAAATTAGATGACAAAACCTAAGAATAGTAGGCATAGAAGGAGGAGACTTCAGGCTGAAAGGCCCAGAAAATATTTTCAGCAAAATCATAGAAGAAAAATGTCCTAACCTAAAGAAGGAGATTCCTACAAATATACAGGAAGTTTAAAGAACACCACATAGATTGAGACAGAAAAGAAAATCCCTACCACCACATAACAATAAAAGCACTAAATGTACAGAACACAGAAAAAATATTAAAAGCTGCAAGAGAAAAATGTCAAATAACATGTAAAGACAAACCAGTTAGAATTACACTTAATATCACCACAGAGACTCAAAAACTCAGAAGGGCCTGCATAGATATCTTGCAGACTGTAAGAGACGACAGAAGCCAGTCCAGATTACTATACCCAGAAAAATTATCAATAGCAATAGATGGAGAAAATAGATGTTCCATGAAAAATTCAAATTTATATAATATTTATCCACAAATCTGGCTCTGTAAAAGATATTTGCATTAATCAGGGTTCTCTAGAGTGACAGAACTTATAGAATGTACTCTATAGAATATGCTAAGGGAATTTATTGCAATGACTTACAGTTTGTAGTCCAACTAACCCGACAATGGGCAGCTGTGAATGGGAAGTCCAAAAATCTAAGAGTTGTTCAGTTCCATGGGCCTAGTTGTTTCAGCTGGTCTTTTGTATGAGCTGTAATTCTGAAGAAGTAGGTTCCAAGAGATGTACTGGCAAGTAAGTGCAAGCAGGCAAAGAAGTGTGAGTCTTTTTGCAATGTCCTTATGTAAGCCTCAAGCAGAAGGTCTAGCTCAAATTAAAGGTGTATAGCACCTTACCGGGATGTGAGACTTACTTTGTCCTAGACTTACCTTGAATTCCAAGATTTTCTTGCTTTGGTCTCCTGGGATTAAAGGCCTATACTACCTTGCCTGGGCTTAAACATTTTATGGTCACCATGCATAAAGATCTCTATGTCAATGTCTAAGTCAGAAGCCTTTGTCTTCTAGCCTCAAGGTCTGGATCACAGGTGTGCCCTCCATTTCTGGACTGTAGTTCATTCCTGATATGGTCAAGTTGACAACCAAAAATATCCATGACAGTACTAGTAGAAAAACTCCAAACCAGAAGATTAACTTCACCCAAGAAACAAAGGAAATAAATAATTTCATACTGGCAAAACCAGGGAAACACACACACACACACACACACACACACACACACACACACACAAATAAGCCACTACCAACAACAACAACATCAAAGTGGCAAGAGTAAATAAGCATTAGTCATTATTCTTTTCCAATATGAATGGACTCAATCCGCAATAAAAACAGAGGCTAGATCTGTGCCCTGGAGACGACACTGTGCTACACAGTCCTCCACACCCCAATCACACCCAGAGAAAGCTTGACTCCAGGAGTGCTGACAGACCTAGGCTCACGCATGAGACCACCACTATGTCCACAATAGCAGGTATAACTGGAACCTGGCCAGGGCCCAGGGGATGCAGGAACCATCTCTCAGCTAGGGACATGGCCCTTCAAGATTGCTTCATCACCCGGGAATGGACTCTGTGCTACAACCCTTGACACCACAATCACACCAAGACACAACTTGACCACCAGGAGTTCTGACACACCCAGGCTCATAGGCTTACAAGGACATATTGATATCATGGAATTTGGAAAAACACAGGCTCACAGGCTCTCAGAGGGGACAGGCTCCAGTCAAAACCAACAGGGCCAGCTAACATCAGAGATAACCAGCTGACAAGAGGCAAGCAAAAGAATATAAGCAACAGAAACCAAGGCTACTTGGTATCATCAGAACTCAGTTTCTCCATGACCGCAAGCACTGGATGCCCCAACACACCTGAAAAGTAAGATTCTGATCTAAAATCCTATCTCATGATGATGATAGAGGACTTTAAGAAGGACATACATAATTCCCTTAAAGAAATACAGGAGAACACAGGTAAACAGGTAGAAGCCCTAAAAAGGATGAAACACAAAGATCTTTTAAAGAAATAAAAGAAAACACAAAGAAAAAGGTGAAAGAATTGAACAGAACCATGGAGGATCTAAACTTGGAAATAGCAACAATAATGAAAACACATAAGGAGACAACCATAGAGACAGAAAACCTAAGAGATCAGGAGTCATAGATGCAGGTATCACCAAGAGAATCTCAGGTGCAGAAGTCAAAAAAAAAAAAAAAAAAAACCCACAAAATGCAAAAAGCTCCTAAATAAAAACATCCAGGAAATCCGGCACACAATGAAAACACCAAACCTAAGAATATTAAATATAGAAGAAGTTCTAGTTTCCATCTGTGCCCCAGATCTGAACCTGTGCCACAGCTCTCCATACCCAAATACCAGCAGGAGAGAGATCAACTTCCAGGATTGATGACACACCTGTGAGCACAAGTATGACCACCACACCTGCACAAATTCCTGACCCAAGAAGGACCCACCATAGCCATCATGACACAGGAACCAAGGAACAACAGGGGAGAGGTTCCTTCCAATTTAGATCTGCACCCCGGAGCTAACATTGTGCCACAGCTCTCCAAACGCAAATTCCTCCCTGAGAGGACTGGTCTCTCAGGAGTGCTGATACACAGGGTTGCAGGATGGACAAGACACAGTCAAAGACAGCAAGACCAACTAATATCAGAGAAACAGATGGCAAAAGGCAAGGGAAAGAACATAAGCAACAGAAACCAAGCCTACTTGGCATCATGTAAACCCAGTTCTCCAAATACAGTGAGCCCTGAATACCACAACACACCTGAAAAGCAAGACTGTGATTTAAAATCACATTTCATGATGATGATAGAGGACTTGAAGGGAACATAAATAACTCCCTTAAAGAAATACAGAACACAGGTAAACAGGTAGAAGCCCTTAAATAGGAAACAAAACACCCCTTAAAGAATTACAGGAAAACAAAACCAAACAGGTGAAGAAATTAAACAAAACCATCCAGAATCTAAAAACAGAAATTGAAACAATAAAGAAATCACAAAGGGAGACAACCCTGGAGATAGAAAACGTAGGAAAATGAACAGGGGTCATAGACAAAAGCATAAAAAACAGAATACAAGAGATAAAAGAGAGAATCTCAGGGGCAGAAGAAACCATAGAAAACATTAACACAACAAAGAAAATGAAAAATGCAAAAAGTTCCTAACCCAAAACATGCAGGAAGTCCAGGACACAATGAGAAGACCAAATCTAAGGTTGATAGGCATAGAAGGGAGCAAAGATTTCCAACTTAAAGGGCCAGTAAATATCTTCAACAAAATAATAGAAGAAAACTTCCCTAACCTAAAGAAAGAGATGCCCATGAACATAAAAGGAGCCTACAGAACTCCAAATAGACTGGAACAGAAAAGAAATTCCTCCAGTCACATAATAGTCAAAACACCAAATGCACAAAACAAAGAATATTAAAAACAGTAAGGGAAAAAGGTCAAGTAACATATGAAGGTAGACCTATCAGAATTACACCTGACTTCTCACCAGAGACTATGAAAGGTAGAAGATCTTAGGTAGATGTAATATGGACCCTAAGAGAAAACAAATGCCAGCACAGGCTCTTCTACTCAGCAAAACACTCAATTAACTTACATGGAAAAATCAAGATGTTCCATGGCAAAAAATAATTAGACAATGCCTTTCCATAAATCCAGCCCTACAAAGGATAATAATGGAAAACACTAACACAAGGAGTGAAACTTCATACTAGAAAAAGCAAAAAAGTACTCTTCTTTCAACAAACTGAAAAGAAGATAGCCATACAAACATAATTCCACTTCTAACAACAAAATGACAGGAAGCAACAATCACTATTCATTAATATATCCCTTAACATCAATGGACTCAATTCCCCAATAAAAAGACATAAAATAACTGACTGGATATGTAAACAGGAACCAACATTTTGCTGCATGCAGTAAACACACCTCAGTGACAAATACGGTCACCTCCTCAAGCTAAAGGACTGGAAAACAATTTTCTAAGCAAATAGTCCCAAGAAATATGTTGGAGTAGCCATTCTAACATCGGATAAAATCAACTTTCAACCAAAAGTTATCGAAAAAGATAAGCAAGGACACTTCATACTCATAAAAGGAAAAATCTACCAAGAAGAACACTTAATTCTGAATATTTATGCTCCAAATGCAAGAGGAACCCACATTCATAAAAGAAATTTGACTAAAGCTCAAAGCATATATTGCACCTCACACAATAACAGTGAGAGACTTCAATACCCCACTCTCATCAATGGACAGATCATAGAAACACAAACTAAACTGAGACACAGTTTTGTTCATAACAGACATTATGAACCAAATGAATTTAACAGGTATCTATAAAATATTTCATTCTAAAACAAAAGAATATACCTTCTTCTCAGCACATCAAGGTACCTTCTCCAAAATTGGCCATATCATCAGTCACAAAATAGGTCTCAACAGATACAAGAAGAGGCCATCTGTGGTGGCAGACCTCTGCCTGGGCCACCAGGGATCCATAGCCAAATAATGCTGGGAGAAAGCTAGCCTCCCAGGAGTGTGGAAAAGCCCATGAAAGGGGTTAAGAGGAAGGAGTAACACTGCTCAACGAGACTCGCCCAGAATCCTTGGGACACAGGGACTGAGGAACAGCTGGGGTAAGGAACCTTCTGGTTTCCCTCTCTGGTGGGAGACCTCTGCCTGTGCCAACAGAACCCCATAGCCAAATAGGGCTGGGAGAAAGCTAACCACCCAGGAGTGTGGAAAAGCCTGTGAGTGGGGGTAAAACGAGCAACACTGCTCACTGGGACTAACCCGGAATCCTTTGGACACAGGTACTGAGGAACAGCCTGGGGAAGGAGACTTCTAGTTTCCATCTGTGGCTGGAGACCTCTGCCTGGGCCACCAGGGCTCCATAGCCAAATAGTGCCAGGAGAAAGCTAGACTCCCAGGAGTGTGCGCAAACCTGTCTGCTCAGAGGGAGTCACCTAGAATCCCTAGGACACAGTGACTGAGGAGTGGTCTTCTGGTTTCTTTCCATGGCCAGGGAACAGATGCTGTGACACAGGGCTCCATACTCAAATAGTGCCAGGAAAGAGCTGGTATCCCAGGAGTACTGACACACCTTCAAGCACAAGCAAGACCACCACTTCTGATCAAATTCACTAGATCAAGAGGGACCCTTGCAGAGCCATCAGGACACAGGAACTAACAGACAGTTCTCCAAACCCAAATTCTTCTCAGAGAGAACTGGTCTTCAAGGAGTATTGACACCGAGGCTAGCAGGAGGGACAAGCCACAGCCAGAGAGAATAAGACCAGCTAACACCAGACATAACCAGATGGCGAAAGGCAAGGGCAAGAACATAAGGAACAGAAACCAAGGCTACTTGGCATCATCAGAACCCAACTCCCCCACCACAGAAATCCCAGAATAACCCAACACACCAGAAAAGCAAGACTCAGATTTAAAATAACTTCTTTAGCTTTAGGTACAATTAATAAATAATTAATTAAATGAGAGAAACTATTCCATATTATATTAAAGAAAAATAAATACTTAAAGAAAGTAAATATTTTTAAAATTATAAATATTTGGTGTCATTAAAATGTTGAGTCAATATTTTGTAATTCCTGGAATGAAACAACAAATGACATCTAGATTAATGTCATTTTCCTTATTTAAAAAAGGAAGTAGATTCATATATGGAGCAAACTGTCTTTAATGTTTCAGTAGTAAGAGCTTAAACATCCAAGACTTTAGATTTCTATGCCCTCCAATGTATTGTGTTAGACAAAGTTTTAACTTATGTCCAACCTATTTTGATGATTTTGAGTAAAGGCAAGTCAATTTTTATGCCTAAAAAAAAAAAAATCACATCTCACAATGATGATAGAAGATTTTAAGAAGGAAATAAATAACTCCCTTAAAGAAATACAAGAGAACACAGGTAAACAACTAGAAGCCCTTAAAGAGGAAACACAAAATTCCCTTAAAGAATTACAGGAAAACACAATCAAATGGGCAGAATTATAAGAAAACACAGTCAAACAGACGAAGGAAATGAACAAAACCATGCAGGAACTAAAAATAGAAATAGAAACAATAAAGAAATCACAAAGGGAGACAACCTTAGAGTTAGAAAACCTAGGAAAGAGATCAGGAGTCATAGATGCAAACATCACCAACAGAATACAAGAGATAGAAGAGAGAATCTCAGATGCAGAAGATACCATAGAGAACATTGACACAACAGTCAAAGAAAATGTGAAATGCAAAAAGCTCCTAACTGAAAACATCCAGGATATCCAGGGTACAATGAGAAGACAGAACCTGAGGATAACAGGTATAGAAGAGAGTGAAGATTCCCAACTTAAAGGACGAGTAAACATCTTCAACAAAATTATAGAAGAAAACTTCCCTAATCTAAAGAACATAAATATACAAGAAGCATACAGAACTCCAAATAGATTGGACTAGAAAAGAAATTTCTCCTGTCACATTATACTGAAAACACCAAATACACAAAATTAGGAAAGAATATTAAAAGCAGTAAGAGAAAAATGTCAAGTAACATATAAAGGCAGACCTATCAGAATTACACCAGACTTCTCACCAGAGACTATGAAAGCTAGAAGATCCTGGGCAGAACTCATGCAGACCCTAAGAGAACACAAATGCCAGCCCAGGCTGCTATACCCAGCAAAACTCTCAATTACCATAGATGGTAAAACCAAGATAGTCTATGACAAAAACAAATTTACACTATCTTTCCACAAACTCAACCCTACAAAGGATAACAGATAGAAAATGCCAACACAAGGAGGGAAACTACACCCTAGAAAAGGCAAGAAACTAATCTTTCAACAAACTGAAAAGAAGATTGCCATACAAACATAAAAATAATATTGAAAATGACAGGAAGCAACAATCACTATTCCTTAATATCTTGTAACATCAATGGACTCAATTCCCCAATAAAAAGGCATAGACTGACAGACTGGATCCATAAACAGGACCCAGCATTCTGCTGCACCCAGGAAACTCGCCTCCCTGTTAAAGATAAACACTACCTTAGAGTAAAGAGCTAGAAAACAATTTTCCAGTCAAATGGTCCCAAGAATCAGGCTGGAGTACCCATTCTAATAACAAATAAAATCAACTTTCCTCCAAAAGTCATCAAAAAAGATAAGGAAGGACACTTCATACTCATCAAAGGAAAAATCTACCAAGAAGAACTCTCAATTCTGAACATCTATGCCGCGAATGCAAGGGCACCCACATTCATAAAAGAAACTTTACTAAAGCTCAAAGAACACATTGCACCTCACACAATAATAGTGCGAGACTTCAACACCCCACTGTCATCAATGGACAGATCGTAGAAACACAAACTAAACAGAGACACAGTGAAACTAACAGATGTTATGAACCAAATGGTTTTAACTGATATCTATAGAGCATTTCATCCCAAATTAAAACAATATATACCTTCTTCTCAGCACCTCATGGTACCTTATCCAAAACTGATCCTATAATTGGTCACAAAACAAACTTCAACAGGTATAACAAGACTGAAATAATCCCATGCCTCCTATCAGATCACTATGGATTAGGGCTGGTCTTCAATGGCAACAACAACAACAGAAACCCCACATACAAATGGAAGCTGAACAATGCTCTACTCAATGATAATTTGGTCAAGAAAGAAATAAAGAAAGAAATAAAACACTCCCTATAATTTAATGAAAATGAAAGTACAACATACCCAAACCTATGGGACACAATGAAAGCAGTATTAAGAGGAAAACTCATAGCTCTGAATGCCTCCAAAAAGAAACTGGAGAAAGCATACACTAGCAGCTTAACAGCACACCTGAAAGCTCTAGAACAAAAAGAAGCTAATACACTCAAGAGGAGTAGAAGCCAGGAAATACTCAAATTAAGGGCTAAAATCAACCAAGTAGAAACTAAAAGATCTATACAAGAATCAACAAAACTAGGAGCTGGTTCTTTGAGAAAATCAACAAGATTGATAAACCCTTAGGCAGACTAAAGAGATGTCACAGAGACAGTACCCAAATTAACAAATTAGAAATGGAAAGGGAGATAGAACAACAGATTCTGAGGAAATTCAAAAAATCATCAGTTCCTTCTACAAAAAAAATCACATCATACTACAAAAACTCATACTCAACAAAATTGGAAAATCTGGATGAAATGGACGACTTTCTAGACAGATATCAAATACCAAAGTTAAGACAGGATCAGTTAAACCATCTAAACAGTCCCATAATGCCTAAAGAAATAGAGGCAGTCATTAAAAGTCTTCCAACCAAAAAAAGCCCAGGTCCAGATGGGTTCACTGCAGAATTCTATCAAGTCTTCAAGAAGACATAATATCAATTCTCTTCAATCTATTCAACAAAATAGAGACAGAAGAAACACTCCGCAATTCATTCTATGAGGCCATATTTACACTGACACCAAAACCTCACAAAGACCCAACAATAAAAGAAAACTTCAGACCAATTTCCCTTATTAATATCAATGCCATAATATTCATTAAAATTCCTGCAAACTGAATCCAAGAACACATCAAAATGATCATTCATCATAATCAATCATCCCAGGCATGCAAGGATGGTTCAATACCTGGAAATCCATCAATGTAATCCACCACATAAACAAACTCAAAGAAAAGAACCACCTGGTCATTTCACTAAATGCTGAAAAAGCATTTGACAAAATTCAACATCCCTTCATGATAAAAGTCTCAGAAAGATCAGGAATTCAAGAACCATACCTAAACATAGTAAAAGCAATATACAGCAAACCAGTGGCCAACATCAAACTAAATGGAGAGAAACTTGAAGCAATCCCCCTAAAATCAGGGACTACACAAGGTTGCCCTCTCTCTCCCTATCTATTCAATACAGTACTTGAAGTTTTAACTAGAGCAATTAGACAACAAAAGGAGGTCAAATTGGAAAGGAAGAAATCAAAATATCACTGTTCGCAGATGGTATACTTAAGTGACCCAAAAAACTCCACCAAAGAACTGCTACAGCTGATAAACAACTTCAGCAAAGTGGCCGGATATAAAATTAACTCAAACAAATCAGTACCCTTCTTATACTCAAAGGTTAAACAGGCTGAGAAAGAAATTAGGGGAATGACCCGATTCAAACAACTGAAAGAGCTGTATGACTAGAACTTCAAGTCTCTGAAGAAAGAAATTGAAGAAGACCTCAGAAGATGGAAAGACCTCCCATGCTCATAGATTGGCAGAATTAATATAGTTAAAATGGCCATCCTTCCAAAAGCAATCTACAGATACAGTACACATCCCCATCAAAATTCCAACTCAATTCTTCATAGACTTAGAAAGAGCAATTTTCAAATTCATATGGAGTAACAAAAATCCCAGGATAACCAAAACTATTCTCAACAATAAAAGGACTTCTGGGAGAATCAGCATCCCTGACCTCAAGCTGTACTACAGAGCAGTAGTAATAAAAACTGCATGGTATTGGAACAGTGACAGGCATGTAGATCAATGGAATAGAATTGAGGACCCAGAAATGAACCCACATACTTATGGTCACCTGATCTTTGACAAAGGAGCTAAAACCATTCAGTGGAAAAAGGACAGCATTTTCAACAAATGGTGCTGGTTCAACTTGCGGTCTACAAGTAGAAGAATGTGAATTGATCTATACCTATCTCCCTGCACAAAGCTCGAGTCCAAGTGGGTCAAGGACCTCCACATAAAACCAGATACACTGAATCTAATACAACAGAAAGTGGGGAAAAGTCTCGAACACATGGGTACAGGGGAAAAGTTCCTGAACAGAACACCAATGCCTTATGCTCGAAGATCAAGAATCGATAAATGGGACCTCAGGAAATTACAAAGCTTCTGTAAGGCAAAAGACACTATCAATAGGCCAAACAACAATCAACAGATTGGGAAAAGATCTTTATCAATCTTATGTCTGATAGAGGGCTAATAACCAATATATACAAAGAACTCAAGAAGTTAGACTCCAGAGATCCAAATAACCCTATCAAAAAATGGGGAACAGAGCTAAACAGAGAATTCTGAACTGAGGAAACTTGTAGGACTGAGAAGTATCTAAAGAAATGTTCAACATCCTTAGTCATCAGAGAAATGCAAATCAAAACAACCGAGATTCCACCTCACACCAGTCAGAATGGCTAAGATCAAAAACTCAGGTCACGCAGATGCTGGCGAGAATGTGGAGAAAGAAGAACACTCCTCCGTTGCTGGTGGGATTGCAAGCTAGTACAACCACTCTAAGAATCATTTTGGCAGACCCACAGAAAAATGAACAAAATACCACATGTGGACCCAGCTATTCCACTCCTGGGCACATACTCAGAAGATGCTCCAAATGTAAAAGGACACATGTTCTATGATGTTCATAGCAGCCATATTTATAATAGCCAGAAGCTGGAAACAACCATGATGTCCCTCAACAGAGGAATGGATACAGAAAGTATGGTACATTTATACAATAGAATACTACTCAGCTATTAAAAACAATGACTTCATGAAATTTACAGGCAAATGGATGGAACTTGAAAATATCCTGAGCGAGGTAAGTCATTCACAAAGGAATGAACATGATATGTACTCACTGATAAGTGGTTATTAGCCCAAAAGTTCGGAATACCCACGATTCACCTCACAGCAACTGTTGTGCTGATCGTGAGGTCCCAGATTGAGGAGTTGGAGAAGGGACTGAGTAGTTGAGGGAGTTTGCAGCCCCATAGAGGGAGCAACAGTGTCAACTGGCAGGACCTCTTGATGCTCCCGGAGACTGGATCACCAACCAAAGAATACATATGGAGGGACCCATGGTGCTGGCCACATATGTGGCAGAGGAGGGTCTTGTTAGCCATCAGGGGGACAAGAGGCCCTTCAGTCTTAGGGTGTTAGATTCCCCAGTATAGTGGAATGCCAAGGATGGAAAACAATGTGGGTGAGTGGATGGGTGGGGGGATACCCTCATATAGCCAGGGGGAGGGGGAAGCTATAGGGGGTGTTCAAAGGGGAGATCAGGTAAGGGAAAAACATTTGAAATGGAAATAAGTATCAAAAAGAAAAATGCTCCAACATGATCTCATTAAAAAAAAAAAAAAGATACAAGAAGTTTGAAATTATCCTCTGCATCCTATCAATATGTACAGACAAAGGCTGGTTGTCAATAACCACAAAAACAGGAAAAAGCCCACATGTGCATGGAAGCTGAAAAATACCCTATTCAGTAATAACTTGGTCAAGGAAGAAATAAAGAATGAAATTCAAGATTTTTTCAAATTTAATGAAAATAAAAGCTCAACATACCCCAATTTATGTGGCACAATGATAGCAGTGCTAAGAGGAAAACTCTGAGTGCCTCCAAAATGAAACTAGAGAGAGCATACAGCTTAGCTGCACACCTGAAAGCTCTAGAACAAAAAGAAGTGAATACACCTAAGAGGAGGAGAGGGCAGGAAATAATCAAATTTAAAACTGAAATCAACTATGTAGAAACAAAAAGAACTATACAAAAAAAGTCAACAAAACCGGGAGATTTTTCTTTGAGAAAATCAACAAGTTAGATAAACCCTTAGTCAGAAAAACCAGATAACACAGAGACAGTATCCAAATTAACAAAATCAGAAATGAAAAGGGTGATACAACAACAGAAACTGTGAAAATTCAAAAAATATTATCAGATCCTTCTACAAAAGCCTATACTCAACACAATTGAAAAATCTGGATGAAATGTACAATTTTCTAGACTGATACCAGATCCCAAAGTTAAATCAGGATCACATAAACCACCTAAAAAGTCCCATATCCCCTAAAGAAATAGAAGTAGACATTAAAAGTCTCCCAAACAGAAAAAAGCCCAGGATCAGATAGTGCAGAATTCTATAAGATTTTCAAAAAAGACTTATTACAAATACTGTTCAAACTATTTCACAAAATAAAAACAGAAGGGATACTATCCAATCGTTCTGTGAAGCCACAGTTATGCTGATACCAACACCATACAAGGACCCAACAAAGAAATTGAACTTCAGACCAAATGCCCTTATGAATATCGATGTAAAAATACTCAATAAAATTCTCGCTTACCGAAACCCAAGAACATATCAAAAAGATAATTCACCATGATCAAGTAGGCTTCATCCCATGGATGGAGTGATGGTTCAATATATGGAAATCCAACAATGTAATCCACTACAAAAAACAAACTCAAAGAAAAAAATAACACATGATCATTTCATAAGATGCTGAAAAAGTATTTGACAAAATTCAGCATCCTTTCATGTTAAAAGACTTGGAAAGCGCAGGAATTCAAGGCCCATACCTAAACATATTAAAAACAATATATAGCAAACCAGTATCCAACATCAAAATAAATGGGGAGAAACTTGAAGAAATCCCACTAAAACCAGGAACTAGACAAGGCTGCCCACTCTTTCACTATCTATTCAACATAGTATTTGAAGTTTTAGGTAGAGAAATTAGACAACAAAAGGAGGTCAAAGGGATACACATTGGAAAGGAAGAATTCAAAATATCACTCTTTGCAGATGATATGATAGTATACTTAAGTGACCCCAAAAATTCCAGACCAGAGAACTCCTACAGCAAAGTGGCTGTATATAAAATTAATTCCAACAAATCAGTAGCCTTCTTATACTCAAAGGATAGATGGGCTGAAAAAGAAATTAGGGAAACAATACCCTTCACAATAGTCACAAATAACGAAAAATACCTTGGTTTGACTCTAACCAAGCAATTGAAAGATCTGTATGACAAGAACTTCAAGTCTCTGTAGAACAAAATCGAAGATCTCAGAAGATAGAAAGATCTCCCATGCTCGTGGATTGACAGCATTAATAAAGTAAAAATGGCCATCTTGTCCAAAGCAATCTACAGATTCAGTTCAATCTCCATCAAAATTCAAATTCAATTCTTCATAGAGTTAGAAAGAGCGATTCTCAAATTCATTTGGAATAACAAAAAAATCCAGGATAGCAAAATCTATTCTCAATAATAAAAGAACTTCTGGGGGAATCAGCATCGTTGACCTCAAGATGGACTACAGAGTAATAGTGATAAAAACTGCATGGTATTGGTACAGTAACAGGCAGGTTGATCAATAGAATAGGATTGAAGACTAGAAATGAACCCATACACATATGTCCACCTGAGCTTTGACAAGGAAGCCAAAACCATCCAGCAATTTCAAAAGACAGCATTTTCAAGATATGGTACTAGTTCATCTGGCAGTCAGCATGTAGAAGAATGCAAATTGATCTATTCTAATCTCCCTATACAAAGGTCAAATCCAAGTGGACCAAGGTCCTCCACCTAAAACCAGATACACTGAATCTAATAGATCATAAAGTGGGGAAAAGCCTAGAACAAATGTACCCAGGGGAGAATTTCCTGAACAGAACACCAGTTGCCTATGGTCTAAGATCAAGAATCAACAAATGGGACCTCATCAAATTACAAAGCTTCTTTAAGGCAAAGGACACTGTCAATAGGACAAAAGGGCAACCAACAGATTGGAAAAAGATCTTTAACAATCTTATATCCGATAGAAGGCTAATATCCAATATATCCAAAGAACTCAAGAAGTTAGACTCCAGAGAACGAAATAACCCTATTAAAAAATGGGGAACAGAGCTAAACAGAGAATTCTCAACTGAGGAAACTGGAACCACCTAAAGAAATGTTCAACATCCTTAGTCATCATGGAAATTCAAAGAAAATGAGCCTGAGATTCTACCTCATACCAATCAGAATGGCAAAGATGAAAAACTCGGGTGACAGCAGATGCTGTCTAAGATGTGGAGAAAGAGGAACTCTCCTCCACTGTTGTTCAAATTGCAAGCTGGTACAATCACGCTGGATATCACTCTGGTGGTTCCTCAGAAAACTGGACATAGTACTATCTGAAGACCCATACACCCTGGCCATACACCCAGAAGATGCTCCAATGTGTAGTAAGGAAACATGCTCCATTATGTTCATAGCAGCCATATTATTATAACCAGAAGCTAGAAACAACCCATATGTCCCTCAACAGAACAATAGGATCCATTTACACAGTGGAATACTACTCAGCTATTTAAAAAAATGACTTCATGAAATTTGGCTGCAAATGTGTGGAATTTGAAAATATTATCCTGAGTGAGGTAACCCAGACATAAGAGAACACACATGGCATGCATACACTGATAAGTGGATATTAGATCAAAAGCTTGGAATACTCAAGATACAATTAACAGAGCATATGAACCACAAGAAGAAGGAAGACCAAAGTGTGGATGCTTCAGTGCTTCTTAGAAGAGGGTAAAAAAGACTCACAGGAGGAAATATGGAGACAAAGTGTGGAGCAGAGACTGAAGAAATGGTCATCTAAAGACTGACCCACTTGGGGATCCATTCCATATACAGTTGCCAAACCTGGACACTATTGTGGATGCCAGGAAGTGCTTGATGACTGAGCCGGATATGGCTGTCTCCTGAGAGGCTCTGCCAGAGCTTGACAAATACAGTGCCTGATGCTCACAATCAACCATTGGACTGAGCGTGGAGTCCTGGATGGAGGAGTTGGAAAGGAGGCTGAAAGAGTTGAAGGGATTTGCAGCCCCATGGTGGAGCATTAGTGTCAATGGGCCAGACTCCTGGAGCTCCAGGGGACTGTACTACCAACCAAGAGTACATACACATTGAGGGACCCATGGCTCTGGTTGTGGAAGTGGCAGACATAGCTTTGCTGGACATCAGTGGGAGGAGTGGCCCTTGGTCTTGTGGTGGCTCGATGCTCCATTTTAGGGGAACGCCAGGGCTGGAAGGCAGGAGTGGGTAGGTGGGTGAAGGAGCACCTTCATAGAGGCCTGGGAAGGGGGGATGGTATAGGGGGTTTCTGGAGGGGAGACCTGGAAAGGGGATAACATTTGAAATGTAAATAAAGAAAATATCGAATAAAAGAAAAGAGAAATTAATTTCCCTCATTTGAAAATATAAAGTATGTCTACTAGAATACTTATAGAGTTGCATTTCTGGTTTGCAATGCTTCTATTGTGTTCCAGAGACAGCATATTACCTGCAGATGCTTTACATGTGCTTTACTCATTGCTGTAATTGTGACCAGCACCATTTTTGACAAACCAGTGAACTCTCAAAGTCATTTCTGGTATCATATTGAATGTAAAGGGAAGTTCATGTGATGAATTATTCACTTTCTGAAGGAGAGGAAGCATTTACTGAGTTTCCAGAGAAATGCTGAGTGGAGGGCAGTTTTAGGTAGACAGACTTCTAGCAGCTCTTCTTCTCAGGGTTTGCCTGCCTATTTCAATGAAATCATGTAGTATTATTTTTCCCTTGGCTTAAGTTTTCTAGTTGGGTATTTACTTTTAGAAGCAACTACTGTTGTCTAATGTTCATGGAACAATCTATAATGAAATGTATGTTGTTTCTTTTGAAAAAATAAGTATAGAAGAGAGCAAAAATTTCCAACTCAAAGGGTCAATAAACATATTCAACAAAATTATAGAGGAAAACTTCCCTATCCTAAAGAAAAAGATGCCCATAAACATACAGGAAGCCTACAGAACACCAAACAAATTGGACCAGAAAAGAAATTCCTTCAGTCACATAATAATCAAAACACCAAAAGGACAGAACAAAGAAAGAATATTAAAAGCAGTAAGAGGAAAAAGGCCAAGGCAGAGCTATCAGAATTATGCCAGACTAATCAACAGAGATTCTAAATCCTGGATCTTGGGCAGATGTCATACAGTCAACAAAAGAACAAAAATGCCAGCCCAGGCTACTTTACCCACCAAAGCTCTCAATTACCACAGATCAAGAAACCAAAGTATCCCATGACAAAACTAAATATAAACAATATCATTCCATAAATCCATCCCTGCAAAGGATAATAGATGGAAAAATCCAACACAAGGATGGAAACTACACCCAATAAAAAGCAAGAAATTAATTTCTAACAACAAATCCAAAAGAAGAGAGCCACACAAACATAATTCCACCTCCAACATCAAAAATAACAAGAAGCAACAACTATTGGTTCTTAATATCTCTTAAAATCAATTCCCCAATAAAAATACATACACTAACAGACTGGATACATAAGCAGGACCAAGCATTTTGCTGCATACAGAAATCACAATTCAGTGACAAAGACAGACACTACCAAAAGCCTAGAAAAAATTTTTTCAAGCAAACTGTCCCAAGAAACAAGCTAGCATAGCCATTCTAATATAAAATAAAATCAACTTTCAATCAAAATTTATCAAAAAAGATAAGGAAAGATACTACATACAGATCAAAGAAAAAAATTCACCAAGATGAACTCTCAATTCTGAACATATCTACCCCAAATGCAAGGACATCAACATTTGTTAAAGAAACACTAGTAAAGCTCAAAGCACACAACCTCACAGAATAATAGTGGGAGACTTCAAGACCCCATTCTCACCAATAGACAGAACATAAAAACAGAAACTAAGCAGAAAAACAGTTAAACCAATAGACATTATGAACCAAAGAGATTTAACAGATATCTAACTAAACAACATTTCACCCTAAAATGAAAGAATATACCTTCTTCTCAGCACCTCATGGTACCTTCTCCTAACATCACCACAGATTAACAACAAAACAACAGGAAAACCCACATACACACGGAAGGTGACCAACGCTCTACTCAATGATAACTTGGTCAGGTAAGAAATAAAGAAATTAAAGACTTTTTAGAGTATAATGAAACTGAAGGCGCAACATAGCCAAACTTATGGAGACACAAGGAAAGCAATGCTAAGTGGAAAACTCATAGCTTTGAGTGGCTCGATAAGGAAATTGGAAAGAGCATACACTAGCAGCTTAACAGCACATTTTAAAGCTCTAGAACAAAATGAAACAAACACAGGGGAGAGGAGTAGACAGCAGGGCATAATAAAACTCAGGTCTGAAATTAACCAAGTAGAAACAAAGAGAACTATACAAAGAATCAACAAAACCAGAAGCTGGTTCTTTGAGAAAAATCAACAAGATAGAAAAACTCTTAGCCAGAGTAACCAGAGGGTACAAAGACAGTATCCAAATTGACAAAATCAGAAATTAAAAGGGAGACATAACAACAGAAACTGAAGAAATTCAAAAAATCATCAGATCCTACTACAAAGGCCTGTACTTAAGAAAACTGGAAAATCTAGACGAAATGGATAATTTTTCTTGACAGACACCAGGTACCAAAGTTAAATCAGGATCAGATAAACCATCAAAAACAGTCCCATAACCCCTAAAGAAATGGAAGCAGGCATTAAATTTTTCCAATTCAAAAAAAAAAAAGAAAGCCCAGGACCAGATGGTTTTAGTGCAGAATTCTTTCAGATCTTCAAAGATCTAATACCAATACTTTTCAAAGTAGTCCACCAAATAAAAACATAAGCCGCACTATGTAATTTGTTCTATGAAGCTACAGTTACACTGATACCTAAACCACATCAAGATCCAGCAAAGAAAGAGAATTTCAGACCAGTTTCCCTTATGAATATTTATGCAAAAATAAATCAGTAAAATTCTCACAAACAGAATCCAAGAATGCATCAAAATAACCATTCACCATGATCAAGTAGGCTTCATCCTAGAGAAGCAGGGATGGTTCAATATATGGAAATCTATCAACATAATCCACTACATAAACAAACTCAAAGAAAAAACACAATCATTTCATTGGATGCTGAAAAGCCTTTGAAACAATACAACACCCTTTCATATAAAATGTCTTGGAAAACTCAGGAAATCAAGGTCTATTCTTAAATATAATAATAGCAATACACAGCAAATCAATATCAAACTAAATGAAAAGACACTTGAAGCAATCCCAGTAAAATCAGGAACTAGACAAGGCTGTCCTCTCTCTCCCTATCTATTCAATATAGTACTTGAAGTTCTAGCTAGAGCAATTAGACAAGAAAGGGAGGACAAAGGGATATAAGTTGGAAAGAAAGAATTCAAGATATCACTTTTGACCCCAAATATTCTACCAGAGAGCTCCTACAGATGATAAACAACTTGTGGCTGGATATAAAATTAACTCAAAAAAATCAGTAGCCTTCCTCTACTCAAATGATAAAAGGGATGAGAAAGTAATTAGGAAAACAACACCCTTCACAATAGGCAAAAATAATGTAAAATACTTTGGTGTGACTCTAACCAAGTAAGTGAAAGGTCTGGATGACAAGAACTTCAAGACTATGAAGAAAGAAGTCGAAGAAGACCTCAGAAGATGGAAAGATCTCCCATGCTCATGGATTGGCAGAATTAATGTAGTAAAATTTGCCATCTTACCAAAAGCAATCTACAGATTCAATGCAATCCCCATCAAAATTCCAACTCAATTCTCCACAGAGATAGAAAGAGCAATCCTCAAATTCATCTGGAATAATAAAAAAAAAACAAGGATAGCAAAAACTATTCTTAACAATAAGAGAACTTCTGGAGGAATCACCATCCTTGACCTCAAGCTGTACTAGAGAGCAATAGTAATAAAAACCACATGGCCATTGCTATATCAATGGAATGAAACTGAAGACCCAGAAATAAACCCACACATTGATGGTCACCTGATCTTTGACAAGGAAGCCAAAACCATCCAGTGGAAAAAAGACAGCATATTAAACAAATGGTGCTGGTTCAAGTGTGACTAGGCATTTAAAATAATGCAAGTCGATTTATTCTTATCTCCTTGTACAAAGCTCAAGTCCAAGTGGATCAAGGACCTACACCTAAAGTAAGGTAGACTAAATCGACTAGAAAAGAAAGTGAGAGTGGCTAATCAGTGACTGGTCCAGCTTGAGACTCATGCCATCATAGTGATCGCATCCCTCATACTGCCTGGATAGCCATAATCCAGAGGCTGGATATTCCAGAAACCAAGGATAGAAAATAATTTCTGATGGGATTCTGCTATACTCAGAGATTGGTGCCTAGGCCAGTTGTCACCAGAAAGGCTTCACTCAGTTACTGATGGAAACAGATACAGAAACCCACAAAAAAGCATTATGTAGAGCTCAGGGACTCCTACAGAAGAGGGAAGGAAATATTGTGGGAGCCAGAGGGCTCAAGAACACCATGAGAAAACCTACAGAATCAACCAACCTGTACTCATAGGGGTTCAAAGTGACTGAACCAACAATCAGGGAGGTTGCATGGGACTAAACTAGGCCTTCTGATATATGTAGCAGTTGTATAGTGTGGCCTTCTTGTAGGATTTAATGAAAGCAAGGGCTGTCTCTGTCTCTTTTGCCTGATTTTAGAAGCATTTTCTTCTACTTGTTTGCCTTATTTAGCTTTAATATAAGGTTTGATGCCTAGTCCTACTGCAACTTGATATGCCATGGTTGGTTGATTGATATGGGAGCCCTTTTCTGAAGAGAAATGGAGTAGAAATGAATGTGTAGGAGAAGAGGTGTTAGGAGAGTGCTGGATGAGACAAGGGAGGGGAATCTTTGATCAGATGTAAAAAAAAAAAAAAAAAAAAAAAAAGAAATCATATATATGTTGACTTGTGTCTGTAATCCAAGTACCCTGCTGAGGCAGGATGATTGCAAGAATTCAAAGCCAGGCAGATTACATAGTGAGATGTTGGTCAGATACTAATTACATAGTAAGTTGCAGGTCAGTTTGAACTACAAAATTTTGTTAATATATCACTGATGTATAATAGACCTACAAATAAGTACACAAGTCCTAAATCTATATTTGACATTTTATAGATTTTTTTCAAAAGTATATATGTGACTAAATGCAGACATTAATGGTAGTTCAATGTCTTATTCAAATACACATAAAGCTGAAGAAAAAATTCAGCCAAATTTTCCTATAAAATTGCAAATAATAATGAAACATTCTTCCAAATTGGAAGAACTTTTAAAAAAGAACAATTAATGACAATATAGAATCAGAGTGAGCACACCACTCACAGAAAATTCCCATGTTGCTGATTATTATAATTTTTCTGCCTACACCTCCAGAATGAATCCTGAGCCTTACTTGCAGGAATTTTATTGTTGATATATCCATTGGTCTGGGTTCCAGAGCATTGCATTTTGATTGGCATTTGATTTTCTGTAATTGTCTCTGTCTGTTACAAAGTACATTATCTCTCTTAGGAATGACAGAAGATACACCTATCAAGTTTCACTAATGAGCTGAACACAGGCAATAATAATAGATATGCTAAAGTAGATAGTGAAAAGCCTATGATATCTCAATGTTATACAATAAATTACAGGCAGCTAAAAAATGCTGAGAGTAGGAGAAATAGTTCTCTCTAGGTAAGCACATACTAATTTGCTATCCAACACCAAGTTGTCAGACCTGAAAATATGCACACCATACAAGTAGCATTATACATACTGAGTAAGTTGTACTTACATACTTAGGAATACATATATATATATATATATATATATATGTATATATATATGTGTGTGTGTGTGTGTGATGTGTGTGTGTGTTTATGTATATATATAAATGTGTAATATAATATAAATATAATATGTAATATAAATAAAATATAATATATAGCTATATTATTTGTCTTTATAAAATATTTTTATAAATATATATATAAATACTTACATTTATATAAACCTGGGTATTTATGTAATAAACCATTCATGACATGAAATGTGCAAGACTTGTCTTACAGAA
This sequence comes from Uromys caudimaculatus, assembly GCA_028551405.1. Classification (NCBI taxonomy): domain Eukaryota; kingdom Metazoa; phylum Chordata; class Mammalia; order Rodentia; family Muridae; genus Uromys; species Uromys caudimaculatus. The sequence goes on along the minus strand of CM052706.1, from coordinate 107,348,827 downwards.
CTGTAGATGATAATCATTAAAGTGGAGGCTATTTGTTTCATTTTTTGTGACACTTTAATATATGTAAAAGGATTCAATATCTTCTGACCCGTATCTATAGAAATAGTTTTTGTCAGTCTTCTTGGAAAACATGATAATTATCGTCAAACATCTCTTAGAACTCAAGAATAATAATATGGAGAGGTGAATGGTGTACTGTCCCCTGACCTCCATTGTCTGGTCTGGGCTCACCCTGCCATCACGAAGACCCTTGTGAGATCCCAAGACTGTCTTGAGTTCCCATGGAAGCCTGAGGATGGGGGAAGGGGGGTTGGAGCAAGAACAACCAGCTTGGAACTCTGCCCCACTAATCCCTTCCCAGTCTGATCTGCCTGAGGTACAGCAAGGAGAAGTGAGTTGAACTCTGTCCACTGACTTACATTGTCTGGCTCTGGACGTGCTCTTCAATCCTGAGGAGCCTTGTTATATTACAAGAGCATCTTGCTTCCCTGTGGTGGCCTGTAAGGGTAGAGAATGGGAGGCAAAGAACAGCCAGCTTGAAACACTCCCCAACTAATCCTGTGGCAGTCAGGTCTGTCTGAGATACAGCCAGCAGAGTCTGGATCCCTGACATCCACTTTCTGACTCTGATCTCTGCCTATCTCACCTTGGAGTGCTGCTGGCATCAGAATCATCCAGACACCACCAGTGAAAACTAGATGATCAAGAGTTGTGGTTCCACATTCCAGCTCAATGTTGGGGTGTGGTAACACTGCTAAGGCTGGGAAAATGGGGACATTCTAGACTGCATTTATCCTACATCCAACTGTAGAGTGCTGGGCTAGAGGGAAGCTCTAATAGACCACTCAGGGGTTGGAAAAATGCAGCCTAAATTGTGGGAGGCTGAAGCTGAGATTTCCTGACACCTGGGTGTCCAGTGGCCATTGGAGACTGTGCAAAGGAGTCAGGAAAGGAAGGAGGCATCCACGGGCCTGCAATGAGGAGCCCAGGGCTGGGGTTTCCTATATGCCTGGACATTCAGAAGCCGCTGGGTCTAGGAGAGTTGAGAACAGAGCTGGGTCTGAGGGCTGTGAAACCTGTGGACTGCAGATAGCAATGATTGTCTGGGAGCAAGGAGAATCCTTCTGCAAGAGACTTAGACAGCTCAACTCTGTAGATAAAGGTCTTCTCCATGTTCCCCACTGTAGTTCTTGAAAGAGACAGTACTTCATTCTTAATGAAAGAGGAAGTCCTTTGTTCCAAACTGTTTATTGATTCTTCATCATAGAAAAGGAGTACATACCACTTTCTCAGTGTAGACCTTAGATTAAATATCTTCTACAGGAAGGAATGTATGGAAAGAGAAGTTTTTTGGGCTAAACCTGCAAGGCCTCTAGATACTTCATTAGCATGGAAAACTATGCTCTGAACTACATGATTATAGGTAACATTCCTATGAAGGGAGTGTGGTCACATGACAGGGGCCTGATTGGAAGCAGGTGAAGCTCCTACCTACCGTCCTCTCTGGTATGAGGTTTCAGGGCTTCCAACCCACTCAATCTTATCATGTTTCCTAGCAGGGTCCCCAAAAAGAGCCAGGACAATATGGCAGCACTAGAGCTCAGCTATCCTGTTAGAGAAAGCCCTAGATATTCTAACAAAAATGAAGGACAAGATGATGATGTTAAAGCCAATATTATAGAGGTTTTTAAAGAGGAAATATATCCCTTAAAGAAATACAGAAAAAATATATTTGCATAAATTTAAGGAAATACATGAAAACACAATTGAACAGGTGAGGGACACACATACATACACACACACACACACACACACACACACACACACACACACACACCACTTATTAACACATAGTTTTTGACAAAAGAAGCCAAAACTTTACAATGGGGAAAAAAGAACATCTTCAACAAATGGTGTTGGTCTAACTGGATGTCTGCATGTAGAAGAATACAAATTGATCCCTATCAACCTGCAGAAAACTCACATCCTAGTGGATCAAAGACAGCAGGTAAAATCAAGTACACTACATTTTTTAGAAAAGAAAGGAGGGAATATCCTTGACACATTGGTTCAGAAGACAACTTTCTTAACGAAACAACAATGGCTCAGGTGCTAAGATCAAAAATTAGTAAATGGGACATCATGAAACTGAAAATCTTCTGTAGGATAAAAATGAGAGCATACAGATTGCGAAAAATTCTTCACCAACCCTACATCTGACAATGGGCTAATATATATATGTGGCTATTATATATGTGTGTGTGTGTGTGTGTGAATTAGACACCAACAACCAAAAATTACTCAATTAAAAAAATGGAGTACAGTGCTAAACAGAATTCTCAACAGAGGAATGTCTAATGCCTGAGAAACAATTAAGGAAATGTTCAGCATCCTTACTCATTAGGAAAATAAAAATCAAAACAACTCTCAGATTCCACCTTCAACCCAACAGGATGGCTAAAATCAAGAACTCAAGTGACAGCTAATGGTGGCAAGGATTTGAGGCAAGCAGAACACTCTTCCATTGCTGGCGGGAGTATATACTGGTACAACCACTCTGGAAATCAATTTGATGATTTCTCAGAAAGGGTTCTACCTCAAGACCAACTATACCACTTCTAAACATATTTTCAAAAAATGTTCCACTATGGCACAAGGACACTTGCTCACCTATGTTTATAGCAAATTTATTCGTAATAGCCAGAAACTGGAAACAACCTAGATGTTCATCAACAAAAACATGGCTAAAGCAACTGTGGTTCATTTACCATGGACTACTACTCAGCTATTAAAAATAAGGACATCATGAAATTTTCAGACAAATGGATGGAACTAGAAAATATCATTGTGAGTGAGGTTACCCAGACCGAAGAGGACATGCAATGTATGTACGCACTCATAAGTGAATATTAGCCATAAAGTACAGAATAACCAAGTTATAATCCCAAAGAAATCAAGTAACAAGGAGTGCCAAGAGATAATGGTTGAGTCTTTCTCAGAAGGAAAAACAAAATAGACATTGCAGGTGGATGGTAGGAGGGAACTTGATGTAAGTTGGGGTGGGGAGGGCAACTAGGACATAGGGAGGGGAGTGGGTAAGATTCAGGAGAGAGAGAACAGAAATCAGCAGTGGAAGAAGGATCTCTAGAACAAGACAGAGACCTGCAATGGAGGCAGCTGCAAAGTGTCTATGTGGACAACTCTAGCTGAGACTCCTACCAGTGGGGAATATGGATCCTGAAGTGACCACTTCCTGTAGCCAGGTAGGACTCTCAATGTAGGGATAAAGACAACAACTCACCCACAAAACCTTCAACCCAAATTGTGCCCTGCCTACAAAATGTGCAAGGACAAAGATGGAGCAAAAGAGACTGAAGGTCAACCAATGACTGGCCCAACTTGAGACCAATCGCATGGGAAAGAACCAATTCCTGACACTATCAGTGATACTCTGTTATGCAGACAGCATCCTAGCATAACTATCTTCTGAGAGGTTCCACTCCAAAGACCAGCAGAAAATGGAAACTGATGCAGAGACACACAGCCAAACATTAGATGGAGCTGGGTGGTGAGTCTTGTGAAAGAGTTTGGGGAAGGATTGAGGAACCAAAGAGGACAGAGACTCCACAGGAAGACCAAGAGTCAACTAACCTGAATTCTTGAGGGCTCCCAGAGACTGAACCATCAACCAAAAAGCAAATAGGACCAAACCTAGTCCCCTGCACATATGTAGCAGATATGCAGCTTGGTCTGCATGCTGGTTCCCCAACAGCTAGAATAGGGGCTGTCCCTAAATTTGTTGCCTAATGTGGATCAGGTTCCCATAACTGGGATGCCTTGTCTGGGATTAGTGGGAGAGGATGTGCATAGTACTGCAGTGACTTGATGTGCCAGGAGATTTGATACAGGGTCTGGGGGGTGCTCCCCCTTCTCAGAGGAGAAAGGGTTGTGGGGAAGTGGAGGGAGGTTCTGTGTGAGGAGGTACTGGGTTGAGAGGGGACTGATATTGGAACAGAAAGTGAATAAATATATTTTTTAAAAAATAAAATAATAATAATAATAAATATGTATACTCCCAGTGTTCTACTGACAAGTTTTCCTAATTACCTTAAAGCCATAACACACTGTAATTAGCCTTATTTTTCATATTGAGTGTTTAAAAGACTAAACATAACATCCAAGTTTACCCAACAAACATATATCAACATTTACTTACATATATATGAAAATAATTCATGAAAAAAAAAAGGGTTTATGAATTTTTAAAGGAGCAAAGAAAGGTTTATGGGAGGGTTTAAAGGGAGGAAAGAAGAAAGAGGCATGATGTAAGTATATTATCCTTTCAAAAAAATAAAAGAAATATTTTTTAAAAACACATGCAACTCACTGTTGTCACAGCACGTATACTTATGTCTGGATATTAGTATCTTTATACAATGATTTCAATATTGTTCCCTTCACTGTGATCAGAGGTTAAAGTAATTTATCCAAATGTGGGATTTGCCAATGTTAGAACTTGGGACTTCTATGCAACATGAATTTATTGGTTTGGAGATTTAAAATTTCATGGTCTATTTACTTCAGCACTTCATTTTGTGATTCCATTGTGCTCAGGAACATCGCTGCACATTCCAGGCATATCCACATGACCTAGTTAATAAATATCCCCAGTGCTCTGCATAGATTCATTCTGATAATGTGCACCATTCAGGCCAAGCTCAGAAGAAGCCTAAGAGGGGTTTCATTTTCTCTATTGGTTACTGATTTGCTGTATAAATTTGAATGTTATGTTTAATCTTTTAAACCTTAAATCTGAAAAACAAATCTAATAATGGTGTGTTGTGTCTGAAAAACAATTCTAATAATAGTGTGTTTGGGCTGTGAGGTAATTAGGCAATTTGTCAGAAAAACAATGTGAGCATACATATTATTATTTTTAAATTCTAGAAGATATTTGACAATAACTACCATCTTTTCTAAAGCAAAATGCCCAAAAATCCTATTTCTACTGATATGTATCAGCAGATGCATAACCTCTTTAAAATTACAGTGTCACAAAAATTATGAAACAAATAGCCTTCACCTTAGTAATTTTCATCTACAGTACTGCAAATTTAGTGTATGTAAGCTTTGCTCAATTCATGTCATGAATGGTTTATTAAAAAACTATCCAGCTAATCTTTCTCCAAACCATTAAAATAGAATGTGAAAACTCCAAAATTTCAATTGCATTAAATCACATTTGCAAGTAGTGTAAGTCATAAATCACTGTAAATTTAGTGGCTAATGTTAATTGATTAAATTGATTACTTTCAAATTAATTTATTGACAGTTACTAAAAACAAAAATTGGACTTTCAGTTTACATGCAAAATACCTGAACTTAGATTTAAAACTTAATGTTAGAGCATTAACGAAGCATCGCTAGGAAAGAACATGAAAGTAAAATGCCTGATACTGGACATATCACAACAATAAGTTCAAAGAACAAAAATGAAGCAAGTGAGTCTACACCAAATTAAAACACTTCAGAATCACAATGTACTTATCTAACAAAGAGATAAGTCCAGAAAAAAATGCTCACAAGCCATACATCTAAAAGAGTTAATATATAAGCTATATAAACAACTCATACGGCTCAACAGCTAATAAAATAAATAATGCAGCTTAAAAATTATCAAATAACTCAGGTAGTATTTTCAAAAGAATGCATGTAGCTAATCACCAAGTCCAGTTGAGGCCACTACACTTTGCTAATTATTAGGAAAGTGAAAATCAAAACTATTGGACATTATTTTATATCTGTTTGTGTGGCTATTATAAAAAGTCAAGAGAAAATAAAAAGTCACCAAGGGTGTTAAAATAATAGACACAAACAATGAGGAATGCAAACTGGTATAAGCATGGCTGAAAATAGGATGGGGGCCTTAGAAATCAAATATATAACTATTGATATTTCCTTTGTTGGGTATATATTCCAAAGAAATGAAATCAGTGTAAGGGCATCTACATTTCCACCATCATTAGTCAGAATAGACCAGAAAATAACTTAAATTAAAGATGACTGTCTAAGACAGATAAATAGTCAAAGATAAATTGTGATATAAATATATAGTTGTGATTTACATGTACACATACTTAGAAAGCTCAAATTGTGTAATCTTATTTAATATTAAAAATATGCTTCCAATTGCAAAATCATAAATTAATTTGGAATGTATTATAAAAAATAGTGATCAGTAAGACTGTATTGCATGATCCAATGTATATGTAGAATTTAAAATGTGAAATATACAGAAGCAGATTATAATGGTCATTATCAAGTGCAAATCAGTGGTAAAAGATTGCTTAAAAATATAAACTTGAGATATGCATAACTGGTGAGTTTTAGAGATCAAATGTACAGCATAATCCTATAGTTAATATAATTATGTGTAAGGTATATTTTATATAGTATTATAATACATAGTATATAATTATATAATATAAATAATATTTGTTAAGAGAATATATTTTTACATATTGTTTTTACATATTATTTTCCTCTGCCTCTCCTCTGAATAACCATGAGAGATGATGGGTAACTTACTTATTGGCAATAGCCATTTCACTATGCACATGAATATCAAAGTAGTATAATATTTTGTTAAAAAGATAAAACAAACTTAGTGTACCACCAAGAAAGTGACAAAGGAATATTTTTAAATATTTAACTATTTTAAAAATAGTTATGCAGCATGAAAAACATAGTAAAAAAACTCTCCAAATTCCATTAAGCATGGATTAAAGCTCTCCAACCCTCATGATGCGTTTGTCTTTGTTATGGTTTCCATTGCTGTAAAGAGGTACAATGACCAAGGCAGCTCTTATAAAGGGTAACATTTAATCGGAGCTGGCTTACTGGTTCTGATATTCAGTCCATTATCATCATTGTAGGAAGTATGGTAGCATCCAGGCAGACATGGAAGCATAGAAGCTTCCAGGTAGACGTGGTACTGGAGGAGCTGAGAGTTCTACTTCTTATTCCACAGGCAAACAAGAGAGGACTAGCATCCTCCAAAAGTTAGGAGGAGGACCTCTTCCAAAGTGAGTAGAACTTCAAAGTCCACCCCCTTGGTGTTGTAGTTCCTCCAACAAGGCCAGACATACACCAACAAGGTCACACCTCCTAATAGTGCCACTTCCCATGGTCCAAGCATATTCAAACCACCACAGTAGTTTATTTATTTTTTGTTGTTTTTTTGTTTTGTTTTGTTTTGTTGTAATCAAATGTAATACTGAAAAGATCAACCATGCACAAATTTTTAAATGTGAATAGAGATTGAATCCTTGGAAAATGACAAGATTTAATGATTTCTGTTAAAAAGAAAAAAAAAAAAGCTAGTTAGAATGGCTAAGATCAAAACTCAGATGCTAGCAAGGATGTGGAAAAAATGAACACTCCCTCCTGGTGGGATTGCAAGCTGGTACAACCATTCAGTAAATCAGTCTGGCAGTTCTTCAGAAAATTGGAAATAGTTCTACCTGAAAACCCAGCTATACCACTACTGGGCATATAGCCAATAGACGCTCCAACATATAACAAGGATACATGCTCCACCATGTTTATAGCAGCCATATTTATAATAGCCAGAAGCTGGAAACGACCCAGATGTCCCTCAACAGAAGAATGGATACAGAAAATATGGTACATTTACACATCAGAGTACTATTCGGCTATTAAAATTAATGACTTCATAAAATTTGCAGCCAAGTGGATGAACTAGAAGATAACATCCTGAGTAAGGTAACTCAGACACAAGAGAACACACATGGTATGTACTCAATGATAAGTGGATATTAGCCCAAAAACTCACAATGCCCCTGATACAACCCACAGACCATATGGAGCTTAGGAAGAAGACCAGGGTATGGATGCTTCAGTCCTGCATTGAAGGGGGAACAGGATGATCGCAGGAAGTGGAGGGAGGGGGAACCTGGGAGAAAAAGAGGAGTGGGGAAAAGGGGAGGAAATAACAGGGGTAGTATCAGGTACTGGAGGGGACAGGAGAGAGGTACAGAGGATCAGGAAATCGAATAAAAATATTTAGCTGTGGGGGATGAGGAACTGGGGATACCCACAGGAGGATTCCAGATGCCAGGGAAACTAGAGGCTCCCAGGACCCAACAGGGATGACTTTTTAAATTAATTAATTAATTAATTTTAAACTCCAGATTTTATTCCCCTCCCAGTCCACCCTCCGACTGTTCTACATCCCATATGTCCTCCCTACACCCCCTGTCTCCATGAGGATGTCCCCGCCCCTCAGCCCCACCCCACCAGACATCTAAACTCCCTGGGGCCTCCAGTCTCTTGAGAGTTAGGTGCATCCTCTCTCGTGCTAAACCCAGACATGGCAGTCCTCTGCTGCATATGTGCCGGGCCGGGGGAGGGGGGTTATATCAGCAGGCGTATACTGCTTGGTCAGTGTTCCAGTATCTGAGAGATTTCCAGGGTCCAGGTTAATTAGAGAATGGGAGATAGAACCTGTAGAGACCACCTCCAGTAGATAGACGTGACCCCCAGTCGTGGGATGGGGCCACACACCCATCTCAAAGTTTTTAACACATATATGTTCCTGTCCAAAGGAAGAACAGGGACAAAATATGGAAAGAGACTGAAGGATGACACATTCGAGGACTGCCCCACCTGTGGATCCATCCTGTTTGCAGATACCAAACCCGACACTGTTGCCCTTGCCAAAAGGCACTTGCCAACAGGAACCTGGTATGACGGCTCATTGGGAGGTTCAGCAACTGAGCAATACAGTTGTAGATGCTTAGAGCCAACCATCAAACTGAGCTCAAGAACCCTGATGGGGGAGCTGGTGGAAGGGCTGGAGGAGCTGAGGGGTATTGCAACCACATAGGAAGAACAACATCAGCTGGTCAGACCAACCAGTGCTCCCAGGGTCTAGACCACTAATCAAGGAGTGAACAGGGACGGATCCATGGCTCTAGAGACATAGGTAGTAGGTAAAGAATGGCCGTGCCTGACAGCAATGAGAGGGGAGGCCCTTGGTCCTGTAGAGGTTTGAGGCCACAGTGTAGGGGAATGCTGGAGGAGTGGGATGGAAGAAGGTGGATGGGTGGGGAAGCACCCTCCTAGAGGCAAAGGAGAGGGAGGATAGAGAGGTTGTAGGATGGGGGGTTTGTGGAGGGGGAACTGCGAAGGGGACATCATTTGAGATGTAAATGATTAATAATTTTTTAAAAACCAGTATTTAAAATACCTTTAGCAAAGAACTCAAAGAAATAAAAGTCAGATGTGAAACATTTCTCATTTAAAATAGTAAATTTAGAAAATGATGTAGTAATGGCTTGAAAGTCTGAAGAAAAAGAATTCTTTTATGTGACTAAATTATGGTTGGAAGTAGGTATGAACAGAGCACAGGATACTAACACATTTACTGCTAGCAAATTATTCCAGAAGAATTTGTTTAGCATAAACAATAAGGAATGCTTAACTCAAAGAAAAATGGATTTCCAAAAACAATTCAATCTTCTGAAATACTATTAATTCATTTCTTTTTAAGAGTATCACATTTTTCCCCTCAAAATATTTTCATTTGAAAACAGGAAAATAGCAAAAAATTTTAAACCTAAAAGGAAATTCTGCTACTAATAATTTCTTAGCCTCTGCCTCCATTTCCAAGACAATGGAAAAATCTACTGCTTTTCTGTGAGATGTTGATCTAGACCTCATGTGGATATTTAAGCTAATAAAATCAAAATTGACCAATGAATGCATTTAAAAATATAATCCCTGGTGTTGCCCTAATGTCTGTGTGTCTTACTCAAATAAGTATGGAACTTAAAACTAATGAAAACATCCTAACATTTGAATGATATCTTTGGGTAGTAATTCCATTCAAAGGACTTCATCTTCACAAATGGTATACATGTCCTAATAAGAGAAACTTGAGTGATTTCATTTGTTTTCTCCAAGATAGAGGAACAAAACAGTATCAACCATGAGGAATGGACCCTCCTGAGACACTGAATATATTAGTTACTTTTATGTTGGTTTGATGAACAAGGCAGCTTAGGGAAGAAATAAATTATATAAGCTTATACTTCCAGAGGGTTAAAAGTCCATTATGGTAGGGAAACAAGGCAGCAAGAAAAAAAAAAAAAAGGGTTCAAGTAATAGGTTAAGACACCTAGTCTACCCGTCATCACTACCAAAAGTGAAAGAAAATTTTGGCTTTAGTTACATAGAGTTATAGGTACAAGTGACATATATTGAACAGGAAATCTTAAAATGGACATGATGTTTCTCTCTGCTCTCTTTAGTCTTTGGTAGATTATAGAAACATATATTTTAAGCCAAAAGAGAAAATGCAATGCAAAGATTGTTGTGAAAAGAACACTAATTAGTGATAAGAATGTACCTGGCTTGGTGAGGTAGCTCTTAATGAGGACAAGTATTTTCCACAGGAGTAATAATCAAAGCCTGTTAATGGCTACATGGAACATTCTTGGAGAGTGAATAATTAAGATAACAAATTCAACGAACATCTTATCTGGTGTGATCAGCAACTGTGAGTTTTAAGTCTTTTAGTGTAGTCACACATTATGGCAATCCAGCAGCTAGATTTTTTAAAAGCAAAGTTGATAACAGAAGAGCTCTATTCCTCTCCTGATGTTAGCCGAGCTGTTTTTAAGCATTGTTCCTGACTACAGTTAATTGATTTAATAACTAGACTATAAAAGGATTCCATGGAGATCTGCATGAAGCCAACTACTTTTATGAACACAGCCTAACAAAATATTAGTATTGGAAAATGCAACTGTTTTTTAAATGAGTTGTTTATTTATTTACATTTCAAATGTTGACCCCCTTTCCTGTTTCCCATCCACAAACCTCCTATCCTATACTCCTTTCCCCCTGCTTCTATGAGGGTGCTCCCCCACCCACCTATGCACTCCTGCCTCATCACCCTAGCATCCCCCTATACTGGGATATCATGCCTCCATAGGAACAAAAGCCTCTGCTCCCATTGATGCTACTTATGTAGCTGGAGTCATGGATCCCTCCATGTGTACTCTTTGGTTGGTGGTTTAGTCCCTGGGAGCTTTGGGGGTCTGGTTAGTTGATATTGTTGTTTTTCCTTTGGAGTTGCAATCCACTTCAGCTCCTTAAGTCATTCCCTTAACTCTTCCATTGGAGTCCCTGGCTCAGTCCCATGGTTAGCTGTGAGCGTCTGCATCTGTATGAGTCAGGTGCTGGCAGAGCCTCTCAGAGTACAGCTATAACAGGTACTTGTCACTGACATGAACAATACTGTTGGGGTTTGGTGTCTGCAGATGGGTTAGATCCCTAGGTGAGCCAGTCTCTGGGTGGTCTTTCCTTCAGTATCTGCTCCATTTTTTGTCCCTCCACTTCTTTTAGACAGCAACAATTCTGGGTTAAAATTTTTGAGATGGGTAAGTGGCCCCATCCCTCTGGGGATATGCCTATCTACTGGAGGTGGTCTCTATAGGTTTTATCTCCCCTTTCTTGGGTACTTTGGCTAATGTCATTACCATTGGGTCCTGGGAACCTCTTGCGTCCTTGGTATCTGGGATATTCTAGTGGTTACACCAAGTTCCCCGTCATCCACTGCTACATACATCTATTCAATTTCTTGATCCTTTGTACTTCTCTCCTGTCTCTTTCCATACCTGATCCTGCCCCCTTTTCCCTCCCTCTCCTCTCTCCTTCCCAGGTTCCTCCTTCCCTCTATCTCCTGCAATTATTTTGTTTCCCCTTCAAAGTAGGATTGAAGCAAATTGATCCATTCTTATCTCCCAGTACAAAGCTTACGTCCAAGTGGGTCAAGGACCTCCACATAAATTTAGATACACTGAGTCTAAAAGAAGAGAAGGTGGGAAAGTGCCTTGAACACATTGGCATAGGGAAAAGTTTCCTGAACAGAACATCAATGGCTCAGGCTCTAAGATCAACAATTGATAAATGGTACCTGATAAAATTGAAAAGCTTCTGTAAGTCAAATGACACTGTCAATAGGACAAAACAGCAACCTACAGATTGGGAAAAGATCTTTACAAATCTTACATCTGATACAGGGCTAATATCCAAAGTATACAAAGAACTCAAAAAGTTAGACTCCAGAAAAAGAAATGTAATTCTTATTTTCCCAGGGAAGAGTGTATATTTTAAGAAGACTGATTAGAGAGCACAGTCAAGTATAGTACTAGTCTATTTCCATGGCATTCTCTGCTCTCCGTCTCTGTATGCATGTGTGTCTTTTTCTGCTTTCTGAAAGCATAGTGCTACTCCCTGCCTTTAAATTTATGTGTTTGCAATCTCATCAACAAGTTCAGCCTAATTCCATATCCAAATGTTTTAAAGAAAAAAGAAATTAGGATCAGTTCATTATGTCACATTTATCTCTTTCCTAACATTCAAAGGTGAAGAGGAGCATAATAGGATATTAAAAGCATGCATTCTAGGAATAGAAAAGAGAATACTGTTCAAAGAACATGACTGAAACTGAAGAAATGAAACTCAAGTTGAACCCTGCCTTGCATGTGTGGCTCTTAATGAATTCAGTTGTTTTAACCCAAGCTGAAGACAAAGCTGTGTTTCTTCTGTTATATATTCATCTTTCTCCTCTAACTATTCATTAAATCAGGGTAGTTTTGTATCTTCAGTATTTTTCACTTTCTTATAATGTAAGAAGATAAAAGGAAAACTGATTAAATGGTAATCAATTATACTTTAGCTTAATGAAAGAAGTGTTAGCTTTAGCCTTTCAGCCCAGTTTATACTATATTATATTAATTATATTATATTATTTTTTATAGATTCAAACTACTATATTAGTAGATATGCCATGTGAAAAGTGACTTTTGTTTTCCTTTTGAAAAGTTATTTTTATGTATGTGTATGTACACTTCTGAGTAAATGCCATATGTGCCGATGCCCTAGTAGGCCAGAAGTCAGATTCTCTGTAGCTGGATTTGCATAAGATTATATGTAATTTGCTCAATCTGGGGTGCCTCAAACAGCTTGAGTTCTCTGAAAGAAGAGAAAGTGTTCTAAAATCTTAAGCCATCTCTCTAACCTCTGACTTTACATTCTTACAAAAGCTATTTTAGTTTATTCACACAGCTCTCTCATTGTTAGATTTCTGTGTCATGCCATTTGTGATGCATAGCACACAAAGACAATCCTCATTTTAATAGCTAACTTTATGACTTCAGATAGTGTCTTAGGGTTTTACTGCTGCTGTGAACAGACACCATGACCAAGGCAACTCCTATAAGGACAACGTTTAATTGGAGCTGGCTTACAGATTCAGAGGTTCAATCCATTATCATCAAGGCAGGAGCATGGCAGCATCCAGGCAGGCATGTTGAGGAGGAGCTGAAAATTCAACATCTTGTTCCAAAGGCAGCTAGAAGGCTTGTTTCCAGGCAGCTAAGATAAGGTCTTAAAGCCCACACCCACACTTCATTCAACAAGACCACACCTACTTGAACAGGGCCACACTTCCAAATAGTGCCACTCCCTGGGGCAAGCATATACAAGCTTTCACAGATTGTCACTTTGTTCTCTGGGATAGCTGCCTTTCTTCCAGGCAACATCCCCACAACTTCCCTTATATTTTTGATTCATCATTTGGAGGAAGTTATGACTTTGTTTGAAAGTGACAGAAACTCAATTAAATTATCCCATAGAATTTTGGAATCATCAGAAGCTTCTATCACAGAAACAGACCAACTCTATTCAACATCAGAAGCCCTTAGGATCCTCTCAAATATGATGGTACATAACATATCATGAATTGAGCAGATGAAAAGAAATTACATAAACCATAGCATCATGCTAGAATGGTTGTGCAACTTGTTCACCTAGCAGCTTCAGGAATAGCATTAGTGTGTATGGTGGCATTTGCAGAGGTCCTCAGCACAGAATTTAGAGAATAAGGGCTCCAAGAACAGTGTTGAATTCATTCTAGATAACTTACCAACATCATTGTTGTCTGTTCACAGTTCTTTATAACAGGAATTGTCTCAACTAGCAAAAGGGTGTCTGTGTCTGGGACATTTATACAAGGTTGCCTGCTTTGTGAAGATCTTAACATGATATTCTATTTTATCAATGTTAATTCTTTTGTACTAAGGTATTATGACAAAACAAGATAACCCAATGGTGATAAATAACACACAGGAATTATAGTGGAGTGTGGATATACTAGGCAGCTCAAAAATTGTCTATTGAAAGTCATATTATTCATTAAAGAATAGATAAAAACACTTCTGGATTCATAAAATTACTTGTAACATATACAAAGTAAAAGAAGAAATCAATCAATAGAAATGCTCTAGTCAATACAAATATGAAGAATGAGTAGAAATTCACAATTTATAATAACTATGCCATCCTGAGTGTTTCATTTCAGAGATAACGTACACTGGCCACAGATTTCCAGTAAGCCTCTGCACACTAAGTCTTTTATTTTCAAGAGGCTGATATCATGATGCAAAAAATCTGCAGATTTGCCTCTTATTCAATAATTTTATTCAACAGTAACCATATGATGTCCAAGGTGCTCAATAGTGAAGTTCAGAAACATATACAATTGCATAGCTTTTGAAAATAACATATACTCATATAAGAAACAGCAATAATGTCATAATAGTAAGCACTTTTGTTAATCAATAATACTTTGTTCTTGTAAAGAAACCACCAGTGAGTTTCCTTTCTATATGTACGCCTATAACGTGATGTCAAAGAACAGAGTAATACACTGTGAAAACTTCTGTGTCATAGTAATTTGAATAAACATAAAGCTGAGATTTACACACACTGTTGCATTTTAGTCATTTATTCTTGATGAAGCCCAGGTTTGCCTCAATCTGGTGATCTTCCTGGCATCCTTTTCAGGGCTGCTCCTGTAGATGTATGCCAAAGCACCCAACAGAAATTCATTTTTTTTTTTTTTTATTGCTGGGAAGTATACCTTTATGTGAATGTTTGGTTCCTTACTTAGAAATTGATTAACATTTGTACTATTTTAGGCATTTGTTTATCATTAACAAAGCTACTATAACATTTTCTATTCAAGTCTATGAAAACATGCTTTGCTCTGGATCTTGTAGTAAGTTTGTGTTTAACAGTTACGAGTTGACATTGTTTTCTTGTATTTATGGAGTTTTTATATGAGATGTATGGGATTGGGGAATGGGGCATGTCCATACATAAACATGTGGAAGCTTCTATCTCATTTAACTTATTGCCTTTAGATAGGATCATTCAGTAAACATGAAGCTTGCCATTTTGACTGGACAGTCTAGCCACTGATCTCACAGGGTCTTCCTGTATCCATACACAAGGCTTTGTTTAAAGGCATGTGTGTCAAAGTCCAACTTCCATTCAGAGCTAGGGATTTGAACTCAGATCTTCTTGCCTGAACAGCAAGAACTCTTATACATTAAACCATCTCCTTAGGTCCTGTCTCAATTATTTTGAAAGTGGACATAGCATCTAACACTTTCAGAGTAAAGTATTAGTATTCAAATTGTTCATTACTGGGGTGACAAGCCCAGAGTTTTACACACTCTACAGAGACACTACCACTAAGGCACACCAGTTGCACAATTTTTTTTCACACTTTATTTTATTTTATTTTATTATTTTTTTTTTATTTTTTGATACTTTATTTACATTTCCAATGTTTCCCCCTTTCTAGGTCTCCTCTTTGGAAACCACCCCCTTCCCCACTTCTATGAGGGAATTCCACCTCCTACCAACCCTCCTGTCCACTTCCATATTCTCACCTTGACATTCCCTTTTACTGGGGCCTCTCCCACACCTGATGGCCAACAAGGCCCTCCTTGTCACATATGTGGTCCAAACCATGGGTCCCTCCATGTGTATTCTTTGGTTGGTGGTCCAGCATCTATAAGGACAGGGGAGTTCAGGCCAGTTGACACTGTTGCTCCCTCCATAGGGCTGCAGACTACCGCAGCTCCTTCATTCCCTTATCCACCTCCTCCATCTGGGACCTCACTCCCAGTCCAGCATTACTGTAAAGTGAAACTTGAGTATTCCAAACGTTTCAGCTAATATCCACTTATCAGTGAGTACATACCATGTTCATTCTTTTGTGGCAGAGTTACCTCTCTCAGGATGATGTTTTCAAGTTCCATCCATTTGCCTGCAAATTTCATTAAATCATTGTTTTTAATAGCTGAGTAGTACTCCATTGTGTAAATGTACCACATTTTCTGTATCCATTCCTCTGATGAGGGACATCTGGGTTGTTTCCAGCTTCTAGCTAGTATAAATATGGCTGCTATGAACATAGTGGAGCATGTGTATTTATTACATGCTGGAGCATCTCCTGGGTATATGCCCAGGAGAGGTATAGCTGGGTCCTCAGGGAGTATTATGTCTATTTTTCTGAGGGTCTGCCAAACTGATTTCCAGAGTGGTTGTACCAGCTTACAATCCCACCAACAATGGAGGAGTGTTCCTCTTTCTCCACATCCTCGCCAGCACCTGCTGTCACCTGAGTTTTTGATATTAGCCTTTCTGACTGGTGTGAGGTGGAATCTCAGGATTGTTTTGATTTGCATTTCCCTGATGACTAAGGATGTTGGGCATTTCTTTAGGTGCTTCTCAGCCCTGCAAATTTTCTCAGTTGAGAATTCTCTGCTTAGCTCTGTTCCTCATTTTTTGATGGAGTTTTTTGATTTTCTGGAGTCTAACTTCTTGAGTTCTTTGAATATGTGGGATATTAGCCCTCTGTTGAACATAGGATAGGTAAATATCTTTTCCCAATCTGTTGGTTGCCATTTTGTCCTATTGACAATGTTCTTTGCCTTACAGAAGCTTTGCAATTTCATGAGGTTCCATTTGTTGATTCTTGGTCTTAGAGCATAAGCCACTGGTGTTCTGTTCAGGAACTTTTCCCCCGTGCCCAGGTGTTCAAGAGTTTTCCCCACTTTCTCTTCTATTAGATTCTGTGTATCTGGTTTTATGTGGAGGTCCTTGATCCACTTGGAATTGAGCTTTGTACAGGGAGATAGGAATGGATCAATTCACATTCTTCTACATGTAGACTGCCAGTCGAACCAGCACCATTTGTTGAAAATGCTGTCTTTTTTCCACTGGAAGGTTTTGGCTCCTTTGTCAAAAATCAAGTGACCATAGGTGTGTGGGTTCATTTCTGGATCTTCAATTCTATTCCATTGATCTACCTCCCTGTTGCTGTACCAAAACTATGCAGTTTTTATCACTACTGCTCTGTAGTACAACTTGAGGTCAGGAATGCTGATTCCCCCAGAAGTTCTTTTGTTTTTGAGAATAGCTGTTGCTATCCTGGGTTTTTGGTTGTTCCAAATGAATTTGAGAATTGCTCTTTCTAAGTCTATGAAGAATTGAGTTGGAATTTTGATGGGGACTGCACTGAATCTGTAGATTGCTTTTGGCAGGATGGCCATTTTTACTATAGTAACCCTGCCAATTCGTGAGCACTGGAGAGCTTTCCATCTTCTGAAATCTTCTTTGATTTCTTTCGTCAGAGACTTGAAGTTATTGTCAAACAGATCTTTCACTTGTTTGGTTAGAGTCACACCAAGATACTTTATATTGTTTCTGACAATTGTGAAGGGTGTCATTTCCCTAATTTCTTTCTCAGCCTGTTTATCCTTTGAGTGTAGGAAGGCTACTGATTTGTTCGAGTTAATTTTATATCTGGCCACTTTGCTGAAATTGTTTATCAGCTGCAGCAGTTCTCTGGTGGAGGTTTTCAGGTCACTTAAATATATGATCATATCATGTGCAAAGAGTGATATCTTGATATCTTCCTTTCCAATTTGTATCCCTTTGACCTCCTTTTGTTGTCTAATTGCTCTATCTAGAACTTCAATTACTATATGGAATAGATAAGGAGAGAGAAGGCAGCCTTGCCTAGTCCCTAATTTTAGAGGGATTGCTTCAAGATACTCTCCATTTAGTTTGATGTTGGCTACTGGTTTGCTGTGTATTGCTTGTAGTATGTTTAGGTATGGACCTTGTACTCCCTATCTTTCCAAGACTTTTAACATGAAGGGATGCTGAATTTTGTCAAATGTGTTTTCAGCATCTAATGAAATGACCATGTGGCTTTTTTCTTGGAGTTTGTTTATGTAGTGGATTACATTGATGGATTTCCAGGTATTGAACCATCCCTGCATCCCTGGGATGAAGCCTACTTGATCATGATGAATGATCGTTTTGATGTGTTCTTGGATTCAGTTTGCGAGAATTTTATTGAGTATTTTTGCATCGATATTCATAAGGGAATTTGGTCTGAAGTTTTCTTTCTTTGTTGGATCTTTGTGAGATTTTGGTATCAGTGTAACTGTGGCCTCATAGAAGGAATTAGGCAGTGTTCCTTCTGTTTCTATTTTGTGGAATAGATTGAAGAGTATTGGTATTAGTTCTTCTTTGAAGGTCTGATAGAATTCTGCAGTCAACCCATCTGGTCCTGGGCTTTTTTTGGTTGGGAGACTTTTAATGACTATTTCTATTTCTTTCGCCATTATGGAACTGTTTAGATGGTTTATTTGATCCTGACTTAACTTTGGTATTTGATATCTGTCCAGAAAATTCTCCATTTCATCCAGATTTTGCAGTTTTGTTGAGTATAGGCTTTTGTAGTAGGATCTGATGATTTTTTTAATTTCCTCAGAATCTGTTGTTATGTCTCCCTTTTCATTTCTAACTTTGTTAATTTGGATCCTGTCTCTGTGCCCTCTGTTCGTCTGACTAAGGATTTATCTATCTTGTTGATTTTCTCAAAGAACCAACTCCTAGTTTTGTTGATTCTTTGTATAGTTCTTTTTCTTTCTATTTGGTTGATTTCAGCCCTGAGTTTGATTATTTCCTGCCTTCTACTCCTCTTGGGTGCATTAGCTTATTTTTGTTCTATAGTTTTCAGGTGTGCTGTTAAGCTGCTAGTGTATGCTCTCTCCTGTTTCTTTTTGGAGGTCCTCAAAGCTATGAGTTTTCCTCTTAACACTGCTTTCATTGTGTCCCATAAGTTTTGTTATGTTGTACTTTCATTTGCATTATATTCTAGGAAGTCTTTAATTTATTTTTTTATTTCTTCCTTGACCAAGTTGTCATTGTTCAGCTTTCATGTCTATGTGGGCTTTCTGTTGTTATTGTTGCCATTGAAGACCAGCCTTAATCCGTAGTGATCTGATAGGAGGCATGGGATTATTTCAATCTTCTTGTATCGCTGGAGGCTTGTTTTGTGACTGATTATATGGTCAGTTTTGGAGAAGGTACCATGAGGTGCTGAGAAGAAGGTATATTCTTTTGATTTAGGATGAAATGTTCTATAGATATCTGTTAAATCTATTTGGCTCATAACATCTGTTAGTTTCACTATGCCTCTGTTTAGTTTGTGTTTCCAAGATCTGTCCATTGATGATAATGGGGTGTTGAAGTCTCCTACTATTATTGTGTGAGGTGCAATGTGTGCTTTGAGTTTTAATAATGTTTCTTTTATGAATGTGGGTGCCCTTGCATTTGGAGCATAGATGTTCAGAATTGAGAGTACTTCTGGGTAGGTTTTTCCTTTGATGTGTATGAAGTGTCCTTCCTTATCTTTTTTGATGACTTTTGGGTGAAAGTCGATTTTATCCGATATTAGAATGGCTACTCCAGCCTGTTTCTTGGGACCATTTGCCTGGAAAATTGTTTTCCTGCCCTTTACTCTGAGGTTGTGTTTGTCTTTATCATGGAGGTGCATTTTCTGAATGCAGCAAAATGCTGGGTCCTCTTTATGGATTCAGTCTGTCAGTCTATGTCTTTTTATTGGGGAATTGAGTCCATTGATGCTAAGAGATATTAAGGAATAGTTATTGTTTTTTCCTGTTTTATTCGATGTTACTTTTAGGGTTGTGTGGCTATCTTTTTTTCAGTTTGTTGAAAGATTACTTTCTTGCTTTTCCTAGGGTGTAGTTTTTCTCCTCAAGTTGACATTCACCATCTATTTGGGTTTGGGGAAACATTGGGGAAACATTGTGTAAATTTGATTTTGTCAAAGAATACTTTGGTTTCAACATTTATGTTAATTGAGAGTTTTGCTGGGTATAGCAGCCTGGGCTGGCAGTTGTGTTCTCTTAGGGTCTGTATGAGTTCTGCCCAGGATCTTCTAGCTTTCATAGTCTCTGGTGAGAAGTCTGGTGTAATTCTGAAAGGTCTGCCTTTATATGTTACTTGACATTTTTCCCTTACTGCTTTTAATATTCTTTCCTTGTTTTGTGTATTTGGTGTTTTCACTATAATGTGATGGGATGAATTTCTTTTCTGGTCCAATCTATTTGGAGTTCGGTAGGCTTCTTGTATATTTATGTTCATTGCTTTCTTTAGGTTAGGGAAGTTTTCTTCTATAATTTTGTTGAAGATATTTAATGGTTTTTTAATTTCGGAATCTTCACTCTCTTCGATACCTATTATTCTTAGGTTCTGTCTTTTCATTGTGTTCTGGATTTTATGGATGTTTTGGGTTAGGAGCTTTTTGCATTTTGTGTGTTCTTTTACTGTTGTGTCAATGTTTTCTATAGTATCTCTGCTCCTGAGATTCTCTCTTCTATCTCTTGTATTCTGTTGGTTATGCTTGCATCTATAACTCCTGGTCTCTTTCCTAGGTTTTCTAACTCCAGGGTTTTAGCCCTTTGTGTCACAGATAGAATTCTACCTCAGAATAGAGTGATGGAAAACAATTTTCCAAGCAAATTGTCCCAAGAAATAAGCTGGAGAAACCATTCTAATATTGAATAAAATCGACATTCAACCAAAAGATATCAAAAAAGTATATGGAAGGACACTTCATACTCATCAAAGGAAAAATCTACCAGGAAGCGCTCTCAATTCTCAAACTCTAGTGAAGCTCAAAGCACACAATACACCTCACACAGTTATGGTGGGAGACTTCAACGCCCCACTCTCCTCAATGATCAGATCATGGAAGTAAACTAAACAGAGACAAAGTGAAACTAACAGAAGTTATGGACCAAATTGATTTTACAGATAGAACATTTAAAGAACATTTTACCCTAAATCAAAAGAATACACCTTCTTCTCAGCACCTCTTGGTACCTTCTCCAAAACTGACCATATAATTAGTCACAAAACAGTCCTTAAGAGATACAAGAGGATTGAAATAATTGAATGCATCCTATCAGATCATGACAGATTAAAACTGGTCTTCAATAACAACAAAAACAACAGAAAGCCCACATACACATGGAATCTGAACAATGCCCTACTCAATGCTAACTTGATCAAGGAAGATATAAAGAAAGAAATTGAAGACTTTATAGAATTTAATGAAAATTAAGGCACAACATACCAAAACTTAGGGGATACCATGAAAGCAGTGCTAAGAGGAAAACTCATAGCTCTGAGTGCCTCCAAAAGAAACCTGAGAGAGCATACTCTAGCATCTTAACAGCAAAACTGAAAGTTCTAGAACAAAAGGAAACAATAACACCCAAGAGGAATAGATGGCAGGAAATAATAAAACTTGAGGCTGAATTCAACCAAGTAGAAACAAAAAGAACTATTTAAAAAAAAATTGACAAAGCCAGGAGCTGTTTCTTTGATTAAAAACAACAAATCAAAATCAAACTAACCAGAGGGCACAAAGACAGTATCCAAATTAGCAAAATCAGAAGTGAAAAGGGCTACATAACAAAAGAAACTGAGAAAATTCAAAAACATATCAGATTCTACTACGAAAGTCTATACGGAACAAAATTGGAAATCTGGATGAAATGACAATTTTCTACACAGATACCAGGTACCAAAGTTAAATCGGGATCAGACAAACCATCTAAACAGTCCCATAACCCCTAAAGAAATAGAAGCAGTCATTAAAAGTCTCCCATCCAAAAAAAGCCCAGGACCAGATGGACTTAGTGCAGACTTCTATCAAACCTTCAAAGAAGACCTAATACCAATACTCTTCAAACTATTCCACAAAATAGAAACAGAAGGAACACTATCCAAGTCATTCTATGAAACTACAATGCTGATACCAACACCACAATAGACCTAACAAAGAAATCAAACATCCAACCAATTTCTCAATGCATATTGATGCAAAAATACTCAATAAAATTCTTGCAAAGCAAATCCAAGAACACAGCAAAACGATCATTCATCATGATCAAGTAGGCTTCATCACAGAGATGGAGGAATGTTTCAATATATGGAAAACCATAAATGTACTTGACTTACAATAACAAACTCAAAGGAAAAAACCCATATGATCATTTCATTAGATGCTGAAAGAGCATTTGTCAAAATTCAGCATCCCTTCACGTTAAAAGTCTTGAAAATATCAGGAACTCAATGTCCATATCTAAGAATAGCAAAAGCAATATACTGGAAACCAATAGCCAACATCAAACTAAATGGAAAGAAACTTGAAGTAATCCCACTAAAACCATGGACTAGTGGGAAGGCTGTCCACTCTCCTGCTATATAGTCAATATAGTTGAAGTTCTCTAACTTGAAGTTCTAGTTAGAGTACTTAGACAAGAAAAGGAGGTCAAATGGATACAAATTAGAAAGGAAGAAGTCAAAATATCACTATTTGCAGATGATATGATAGTATACTTAAGTGGCCCCAAAATTTCCACCAGAGACCTAAACCTGATAAACAACTTCAGCAAAGTGGCTGGATATAAAATTAATTCAAACAAATTAGTAGACTTCCTCTACTCAAAGGATAAACAGGCTGAAAAAGAAATTAGGGAAACAACACCATTCACAATAGTAACAAATAATATTACATACGTTGGTGTGACTCTAACCAAGTAAGTGAAAGATCTATATGACAAGAAGTTCAAGTCTCTGAAGAAAGAAATAAAGAAGATTTCAGAAGATAGAAAATTTCCCTGTTCATTGATTGGCAGGATTAATATAGTAAAACTGGACATCTTTCCAAAAACAATCTACAGATTCAATACAATCCCCATAAAAATTCCAACTCAATTCTTCACAGAGTTAAAAAGAACAATGTGAGAATTCATTTGGAATAACAAAAAACCCTGGAGAGCAAAAACTATTCTCAACAACAAAAGAATGTCTGGGGGAATCACCATCCCTGACCTCAAGCTATATTACAGAGCAATAGTGCTAAAAACTGTATGGTATTGGTACAGACACAGGCAGGCCGATCAATGGAATAGAATTGAAGATGCAAAAATGAACCCACACATCTCTGGTCACTTGTTCTTTGATAGAGGAGCTAAAACTATCCATTGGAAAAATGACAACATTTTTAACAAATGTTGATGGGTCAACTGGCAGTCAACATATAGAAGAATTCAAATTGATCCATTCTCATCTCCCTGTACAAAGCTGAAGTCCATGTGGATCAAGTATTTCCACATAAAACAGATACACTGAATCTAATAGAAGAGAAAGTGGGGGAAAGCCTTGAACACATGGGCACAGGGAAAAATTACCTGAACAGAACAATGATCACTTATGCTCTATAATCAAGAATCAACAAATGGTACCTCATAAAATTTGCAAAGCTTCTATAAGTCAAAGAACACTATCAATATGACAAAAGGGCAACCAACAGATTGGGGAAAGCTCTTTACCAATATGATAGAGTGCTAATATGCAATATACCCAAGAAACTCAAGACATTAGACTCCAGAGCACCAAATAACCCTATTTAAAAATGGGGAACAGAGCTAAACAGAGAATTCTTGTTGGCCTGCTTGCTGAGAGCCTTCCTCAGGGATCTTTGGCCCAGCCAAATGTGAGGGTTCTAGCAAAGGGGAGAGTGCAAGTGGGGATGGAGTCTCCTCCACCTCGGTCTTCGCAGTTGCAATCTCGGTTGCACCAAGATACTGCACCCACCACCCTGTGCTGAGTCGGACCTGGGCTTAGCCCATGAGAGGCCGACCAGCCAGCGAGGAGTGAGAGAAACTTCTGGTGACATTCGGGAGAGCGAATCTCTTCCCGAGCAGCAGTGTTTCAGCTCTTATGATAGAAGCTCTCAAATGCTGAAGTAGTTCTCACACCTTTATTCCTTCTGGATGGTGATCTCTCCTACACAGATTGGGACGGTCTAATATACTGTTTAGGTGGGGTCAGGGGTTTGACAACAGATACTTCCCATTGGCTTGGTCTGAGGGCTTTGGGACACCTTATTTGCATGTGGGAGGGCTCCTATGTGACAAATCTCACATGACAGCTCTCTCTGCAGGGGTTGTGAAAGCTGTAGTTGTTTTTACAGGAGTCTTCCAGGAGCATTGGCAAAAAAGTTTTTTGGTCCCTTGTGGATTATTCCACTGGGTCTCCCAGAGTTTTCAGCCTATGCTCAATCGGGTGCCAGATTGCCTGCCACAGACCACTGCCCCACAAATTCTCAACTGAGGAAACTCAAATGGCTGAGAAGCACCTAAAGAAATGTTCAACATCCTTAGTCATCAGGGAAATGCAAATCAAAACGACCCTGAGATTTCACCTCACACCAGTCAGAATGGCTAAGATGAAAAATATTCAGGTGACAGCAGATGCTGGCTAGAATGTGGAAAAATAGGAACTCTTCTCCATTCTTGATGGAATTGAAGCTGGTACAATCACCCTGGAAATCATTCTGGTGGTTCCTCAGAAAATTAGACATAGTACTACCTGAGGACCCCATTATACCACTCCTGGTCATATACCCAGAAGATGCTCCAACATGTAATAAGGACACATGCTCCACTATGTTCATAGCAGCCATATTTATACTAGCCAGAAGCTGGAAACAACCCAGATGTCCCTCAACAGAGGAATGGATTCAGAAAATGTGGTACATTTACACAATGGAATGGTACATTTACACAATGCTCAGGTGTTAAAAACAATGACTTGATGAAATTATCAGGCAAATGATTGGAAATTGAAAATATCATTCTGAGTGAATTAATCCAGTCACAAAAGAACACACAAGGTATGCAGTCACTGGTAGGTGGATATTAGCCCCAAAACTCAGAATATCCAAGATACAATTCACAGACCATATGAAACTCAAGAGGAAGGAAAACCAAAGTGTGGATGCTTCAGTGCTACTTAGAAAGGGGAACAAAAGACTAACTGAAGGAAATATGGAGATAAAGTGTGAAGCAGAGACTGAAGGAAAGGCCATCTAGAGACTGCCCCACCTCAGGATCCATCCCATATACAGTTACCAGACCTGGATGCTATTGTTGATGCCAGGAAGTTCTTGCTGACTGAGCCTGATATGGCTGTCTCATGAGAGACTCTGCCAGAGCCTGACAAATACATAGGTGGATGCTCATAGTCAACCATTGGACTGAGTGCAGGGTCCCTGATGGAGGAGTTGGAGAAGGGACTGAAGGAGCTGGGGGAGAGGATTGCAGCCTCATGGGGGGGGGGGAGAAACAGTGTCAACTGGCCAGACCCCCTGGATCTCCTGGGGACTGGAGAACCAACCAAAGAGTACCCCTGGAAGGATCCATGGCTCCAGCAGCATATCTGGCAGAGGATGGCTTTGTTGGACATCAGTGGGACGAGCAGACCCTTGGGCCTGAGAGGGTTTAATGCTTCAGTATAGGGGAATACTAGGACTGGAAGGTGGGAGTGTTTGGTTGGTTTGGGAAGCACCCTCATAGATGCAGGGGTGATGGGATAGGGGATTTTCGGAAGGGAGACCTGGAATGGGGACAACATTTGAAATGTAAATAAACTGCCCAAGAAAAGAAAGAAAACAGATCTCTTAATCCAAACTCTCAGTCCTTTAACAGCTACAATCCTGCATAAAGTGTCCTGTTTAAGATACAGGTTTTTGCTTGTGTCACTCATAGAAAATTTTTAGAACATCAAATAAAAGAAGAAGTATTTTTAAAAATTTTAGCATGAAGGGTATTTCTGTGCATTGGTTTTTGTTTGTTTGTTTGTTTGTTTGTTTGTCTTTGTGGTCTGAATGTTTACTTCCAAAATCTTGTGTAGGAAACTTACTACCTAATGTAGCAGTGTCAGGAGATATGTTTAATGAAAAGTGTTTAAGTCTTAAGGATTCAGCTCTCATGAATGGATTAACACCATCACACAAAACCAATGCAGGCAAATTTGGGCTGTGTCTCTTCTCTTGTACCATATATTGACAGACTGCGTATCTGCCCTCTGTGAAGGGAAGAAACAGCCAAAGTCCTCCTCTTATAGCAGATGCATCTCTTCTCTGATTCCCCATCCTCTGGGTCTGAGAGAAATGTGTCAATGAATTTTCATTTCTTTTCATAAGTCTCAGCATGAAATAGTATTTTCAGCCTCAGATGTGGGAGGGTTCTGTTAGTTTGAAAAGCATTTGGAATTTCAGTTGCTGATTGATTGCTATATTAAATATGCAACTAGTTTCAACCATTAATTGACAAACAGAAGCCTGCAATGAGGGAGTAAATTTTTCTAAACCAGATTCTCTAAAGTAACCAAAATTTTCTTCTGTGTGTCATTTTATTCCCTGAGATCAGTAAAATATAGATCTCATCCCATTCCTATCAGTCCACCCCCCAAAAAGCACTAAAATATTGTTTCCCTCTGATTCACTTTGCAAGTGGTTAAAGTTGAAAGCCATGAAATCTTTCATTATTTTAAAGCCTCATTCTTCTCACTAAGCTAAGCACTTAAATTTCTCTCCATCCACAGAGCTAACAGACCTGCCCATGTCCTGCTTACACTCTACAATCAGCCTCCCAATCAATATTGCTAGTTCCACTCTAACCTGATTGCTTTCTATAATGCACTTTTGGCTAGCCTTCTAAAATAGAATGACATTTCACCAACATGCTTTGGAATCCACCAAGATTCCTGTACTGAGTGACCTAATAATAAAGTCTAATTGAGCTCCTTCAGTTCCTAGCTTGACTCCACCTTTCCATCCTCACCCCTTCTATAATCTGAAGTTAAGAAACTACATCAATATATTATATTTTCCTCAAAAATCTATGTTTAAATATTGAAACAAATCCATTATTTGCATTAAATTTAGACTGCCCATGGGTTGCAAGAAGGTTTCAATATACACAACCATGTAGCAATGTCTATTTATTAATGCACTTCAAAATAAAAATTCAGATGATCATCTAAATAACAGCAAAGAATTGTTTGGCACAATTCATAATCCTTTTAATGATAAATGTTCTCAAAAACTCAGTCATAAGGCATTGATCTCAACACAATATATACCATCCATCTTTTTTGTTTGCTTGGTTGGTTGGTTAGTTTACCAATTTGACACAGCCAAGATTTACCTGGGAAGAAGATCAAAATTTAGATATTATTGAGATATTGTCTTAAACAGATTGGCCATGTGAGATATTACCTTCATTAATAATTTATGTGAGAGGGTTCCACCCACTGTGGATGTCAGTTACATATGAAATCTTGTTGATTATGAGTCAGATAGTGATATCACCAAGTTGCATTCATCCACAGTTTCTACTTCAGTTCCTGCCCTGATTTTCCTTGATGATCAATTTTGACCTGGAAATGTAAGCCATATAAATTCTTTCCTCCCACAAGTTGCTTTTGGATATGATTTTTATCATTGCAATTGAAAAGAAACAAGAATGATAAATCTACATTTTTCATAATCAACAGTAAGAAAATGGAAAGGTTTTTTTTATAAGTACAAGCCAAAGATGTTGGCCTTGCCATATCGACTCAGCTGGATGCCTTAACTAGAGAATTAGAAAAGAAAGTCAATACATAAAAAATCAGATGCTAAGAACTAAAACCCTAAAGACCCCATCCAAAACTGTTATAACCAAACAACAGAATCACTAAGGTTGTAGTAATTCAAAATTCACATGCAAATATCAATTTGCCTTCCTATAAACTAATAAATACCACCCTAAAAATTAAGGAAATACTCTGATTTTTCTTGAGAATCATACATAAAATAGTTTGGAATAAAATTAACCACACAGATGAAAGGTATGCAAACCATAATCCCCAAAAAGCACTAATGAAAGTAATTTAAATATACAAATTAATGCAAAGCAGTTTGATATTTAATGCTAGTATGATGGTCTCACTACCTAAAAGGACATGTAAAATATCCAAATGTATTTTCAATCTCTATTTGTGATATAAGATTAATATCCAAAATTCATGATTCTTATAACTCAGAAGCAGCAAAAGTAATAAATGTAGCCTGATTAAATATCTACAGATTGATAACTTAAGTAGACAATCCCCAAAGAAGATGAACAAGTCAGCAACAGATAATTAAAATTCCTCTAATAAAGATCCACTAATCATTAGGGAAAACAAATGAAACTACCAATAAGAGATAATCTCATATATGCACAGATAACTGTGTATTTAAGTCAGGATCTTGAAATTCCATCTTCACTCCCATGTAACACTATCATCAAGAGACAATATATGAAAATATAGAAACTTCAATGCCTGTCAAGTGATATAAAGATAATAGACACAGTGGAATGTTATTCAACCTTAGAAATGAAGAAAATCCTCCTGTATTCAACAACATGAATGAACCTATGTGAAGTAACAAATGATAGATGAAGTAAACAGAGTTAAAAGGAGAGATACAGCATGGTCCCCTTAAGTAGCATAGCTGAATAGTCCAATTCATGGAAGCAGAAGGTAGAATAATTTCTAGCGATAGTTAAGGGAGGAGGAAGCTAGACAGTATTGGTTAAATAATCTGTTTCAGTTATACAAGATGAATTGATTCTGTAGACTTATAAAAAAGCATACTATCAACCTTTCATCATGGATAGGGAACTGGATCATTTAGTCTCCCCTCTCCTAAGAAGCTGCCTAAGGAGGGCTTTAATGTACAATTAAAATTAAGAAGATGGCACATCTACATAGAGAATCAGAAAGTAATGTTCACAGATGATAAAATGTTTTAATCGTGATTAGAATGATGGTTTTATAGATACATACATATCTTCAGATATTAAATTACATATGTTAAATATGAATATGATGATCTACAGAACAATTTCAACTCAACACATCTGTTCAAGTTTATGTTAAATTCAGACATGGGCAAAGCACCTCAACCTTGTGTTTTTAGGCTAGCCATCCATTCTTTTATTTCTTTAAAACAAATTTTATTTATTCTTTTATAATTTTATATACATGTATCATTATTTTAATCCCATTGACCCCTTAGTATCTTCCCTTATCCCCATCCCACTCACTATGAACCCTTTCTTCATCTCAGCAAGTTTACATTTTCTGTGTGTGTGTGTGTGTGTGTGTGTGCGTGTGTGTGCATGTGTTTCTCTGTGTGTGTCCATGTGTGTCCATCTCCAACTGATTTTATTTAAAGTTTCTTGGGTATACATGAGTGGGACATATTTACTGGACCTTTGGCAACTCATCATTGGTTCTACCACTGTCAAAAATAGCTCTTTTTTCTCTATCAACCATTAACTGTCAATAGTTCTCTGGGCCTTGTGATCCACTTCCCTATACAGAATGGAATGTTGACTGTTGGTTTGTTTCTTTAAAAATAATAAAATTCTTTAGGACAACTAACTCTTATTCAAGTCAGGAGACCCTGTGAGAAAAATTTTGTTAGAAATAAGTCAGGTTTTTAGAACATAGAAAAACAAATGAACTGAGAATTTCACAAATATTTCATTGTAGATAAATTAAGATAGAAAGGTCTTAGATTCTTGTACCTTATGAAAAGTAAATGATGCACAATAATATTCTAATGTTCATTTTTTAAAATGTCAGGTATATGGATGACAAGAAACCATTATCTGAATTACTTACTCAAATAGATCTCATTTCTAAACATGAGAAAATAGGAGACTATAACTAAATCCACAATCCCCATTTTCTAATTGATTATAAAATGGTGTCGATTCATATGAGGAGACTTTTGATGAATATTATCATGTGTCTATCAGAACCATTTGCGACAATATAGCCTTGACTTATCAGGAAGTCCCTTTTCATGGTTGTCTTTCCAAACTTCTATTAGATCCATCTTCTATAACCCTCCTACTGAGTGTAATCACATTTTCTTCAGGAAACTGTTTTGGGGATGTTAGGAAGCAATGTATTCATTTACATACCATCATAAAATCCTCTAGAAAAAAATTAAATATGTATCAAATTGTTTCCAACCTAAGTCAGTGTTTTCATCATTTAAACATATCAGTAATATGCTGGGCAAAACCCAAAAGGAAGGAAAGATAAATGTATCTGAAAGCCCTGGGTATCAATCTCAATGTTGAAGTGTATTTATGGTCTTATGAAAGAGAAAACACCTGAACCTGTGCACAGAGTCCTTATAATGACATGTACAATGATTATTATTAATACAATCTGGCATAGAAAGAGAGACAAATAAATGAGCAATAGGAAATTCATACTATCAAAGCTGTACTGCTAGTATGAAAGTCTTTATTTTTCTCCATTATCTCTCATAGCTAATAATGCCATGTCTTTAAAACAAAGGGAAGTTATAAAATGCATGTAAAAGTAAAACATCAACACACATAGGAATAATTCTAGCAACACTAGGAAGGAAAATGTTCACAGATTTCATACCTACTACCCAGGTCCCAGAATGAGGAACTGATAAACCTGTGGCTCTCTGAAAAATTGTTTTAATAGGCTCACAGGGATATTTCTTCATCAATTGTGTTCTTGAGGCTGGTAACATTACTATTTATTTACAGAAATTATTATTTATAATTATTTATGTTAGTATTCATCAATAATATATTATAAAATTATATTATTATATAAAAATAGTCATTTCTACAAAGACACTTGCTTACTGGTGTCTCTACCACAGGGCAAGCAGATGGTTCTTATAAGACATTCAATATACAGTGCTATCTAATATATATCTCTGTAATTTAAAACAACAAGATCATTATTTTTCTTGATTCTTTGGGTTGACTTGAATCTACCAGTTCTAAATAGATCTTGTTATCTGGACAATTTTGAAGAAAGGTCTTAACTATAGGGAGGCTTGTTTAGCTAGAGCACTAGCACTCAGTTGGGATCACTACCATCGATGGAAGCAAATGCTTACTCTTAGTCTTTGGGTTTGTCAACTAAGGTAAAAGAGTCTCTCCGTCTAGGTCATATTCAGACAGCACATGTTTACATTCCAAGGAATTTTCCTGATAAATGGTATTCCAGAAGAAATTTTCAGGCCTTCTATGCCTTCATTTTAGAAAGCTCTAGATTATGATTTCAGCTGCTTCTTGTTCACTAGTAAAGATGAAAAACAATGCCTTTTGATCTAGCCTTAACATGAATACTGAGCAGGAGGGACTGCAGAGATCATCTGCAAGTCACATTCATAGGTAGAAAAGTAATAATTATACTAATCTAGAAATGTTCCTAAAATCTTCCCATCAGGGGACATCTGACTAATAACACATGTATTGTGGATAAAGGAAACTGACCCTGGTAATACAGACCCAACATTTTTAGACGTGGGAGAAAATTTATAGAACATTTGAGCCTAATCTCACTGACATAGTACATACACCTTAAAAAACATCAGTGACCTGATCTTCAGTTTATGTTGACATCACACAAAACAGCCTGTCCTCTGTCCTCCTAATGATTTGTAACAGTACTTTCTGCCCATTTGATATTTAAGCATTTAAAAAGCAGAATATCTACATGTCTGAATTTTACTATTAAAAACAAACTGTGGAAAATAAGACAAACTATATTTTAAAGATTTGTTCTAGGAATGATTCAATGAAACCCAACAGATCAATCTGGACCAAGGGTTTAATGGTAACCAAATAACATATTTGTGACAGATGGTAGAAAATACATTACAGTAGATATTTGCCAACAACATTATAAATATGTAGCCTGTCGAGTAATTAGAAATGACTCATGATTTATAGAATGCATTATATTTACAATAAAATAAGAAATAACTATGGATATAAAGAAATATGTTTCTTATGTGAGGAGAAGCCCTGGATGACAGGACACATACCTCCTAGCAATATCCTGCAAATATTTAAGAGCCTCAGCATGATGATGTGGCAGTCAGTGCAGCTTTAGCATCCTAAGAGATGTAGCTGGAATACCAAGTAGGTGGAAGACAAGTGTTGTCTCTGCAGTAGAGACAAGGACAAAGGAATGCACAGGAGAAAAAAGACGAAAATGGATGAAGTTTCCAATGGTGGGAACAGCTGAGCAAGTTTAATTTCAAAACTACTTTAAGAACCAGATGCATTACACACAGAACATTTTTTAAAAATTCATTTCACAAAGTCTTAAAACATATAGTGTCAGTAACTATTTTCCTGAAAGAAAAAAAAGTACAATGTTTGGGGAGATTAAAATGAATGATAGGAGTACAAATCGCCTAAAGCCTTACTTCAAATAAACTTTGCCCTTTGACTTAGAACATCAGTTTGTTGTTTTTTGTGTGTATTTTTCTAATGCAGTGTAATTACTTCTATTAAAACAACTATGAATTCAAGGAAAAAACCAAAACCTTTATATTGGAATTATTCACCTTTTGTTAAGTATCTGATAGGATTTGAAAATGAGAAATGGTGCCCGGTGGGAAGAATTCCTGACCAAGGTGCAGGAACTTGATGGGTATAGTTGTTCGTAATTTTGTTCAGATATGACATTCTAAGGGAAGAAAGAGGATCAGAAAATTTCACCCCAAAGACTGCCCTTTCCCATGAGATCCAGGTGGCTCCATGTACCCCATATCAGCAGGATATAAAGATGTATCCCACTACTGTTTCTCTATACATATAGCACTTTGGCTCCTTTGCAAGCTAAAAGTCATCTCTACCTAAAACTGACACAAGCAGTGGTTTATTTATACAGATTCAGTGTGTAGCTGGGTCGACTTATGAAGACACCTTTAATAGTTCAGCTTTGCAAGTCATATTATGTCTCTTGTCCAACAAATGACAGATGGTCTTCAATGTAATAGGAGTCTCAAGGCAAATCAGTCCAACAGTGAGTAGCATAGAAATTCATGCCCACTCAGCCAACAGCTCTGTGCAAACCCCCAGGGTATCAAGTGGATATGAGTCTATAAAAGTTTCATTGAATTTCTCTTTATAGAATGTTAAGCTCCTTGGCAGTCATATAGACAGAGATAAAATCTTAATATAGGTGCTAAGTGTTCTCATACATACACTGAAAATAGGACCCTTATTCAATTCTATCCACTAGCTGGACTATTTTTAAAATAACTATGAAAAGTCCTTTACTTCTATTCTTCCTACTACGAGGTTCATCAAGGTAAACTATAGTACATATTGCCAATTCTGCCTCAAGCACTGGGTGTCTACTAGAAAAGCCAATAGTTACTCTATTCTCTGACGCTTCCATAGATAATTTTTCATGAATAAATTCCCTACTCCTCACTGAAGAACTAGGCAATGAAGAGAAGCACTTAGAAAAATTGTGAGATATGGGAAGAAAAGACACTATCGCCAAGAGTGACATAGTCAAGTGTTCACCACACAGAGTAAGAGCTTTGTTCTGATTTGAACATGAGCTTGGATTAGATAAAAACTGAAGAATTCACACTGAGATCATCAGATGCCATGGACTGAGCCTCTACAACATGAGTGACTAGATAATATTGATTGCAAGTCATAGTGTTGGGCTCTCTCTTGTTTTATATTAGATATTTTCTTTATTTACATTTCAAATTTTATCCCCTTTCCTGGTTTCCCCTCTAAAAGCCTACTATCCTATCTACCCTGTGCTTCTATGAAGGTGTTCCCCCACCCACTCCCACTTCCCCATCCTCACATTCCCCTACACTGGGACATCCAGTCTTCATAGGACCATGGGCCTCTCTTCCCATTGTTGTTCTATAAGGACAACCTTGGCTACATGTGTAGCTAGAGTGATGGGTCCCTCAGTATATGGGATGGATCCCCAGGTGGGACAGTATCTGGACGGTCTTTCCTTCAGTCTCTGCTCCACTTATTGGCTCTGTATCTCCTCTCATACGTATTTTGTTCCCCCTTCTAAAGACCGAAGTATCCAGACTTTGGCCTTCCTTCTTCTTGAGCTTCATGTGGTCTGTGAATTGTATCTTGGGTATTCTTAGTTTTGGGGCTATTATCCACTTATCAGTGAGTGTATACCATGTAGATTCTTTTGTGATTGGGTTACCTCACTCAGCATGATATTTTCTAGTTCCACCCATTTGTCTAACAATTTCATGAAGTCATTGTTTTTAATAGCTAAAGTATTCCATTGTATAAATTGTACCACATTTTCTGTATCCATGCCTCTGTTGACAGACATCTGGGTTCTTTCCAGCTTCTGGATACTATAAATAAGGCTGCTATGAACATAGTGGATCATGTGTCCGTGCTATATGTTGGAGAATCTTTTGGGTATATGCCCAGGAGTGGTAGAGCTGCGTCCTCCAGTAACACTATGTCCATTTTTCAGAGGAACCGCCAGACTGATTTCCAGAGTGGTTGTACCACCTTGCAATCCCACCAACAATGGAGGAGTGTTCCTCTTTTTCCACATTTGTGCCAGCATCAGCTGTCACCTGAGTGTTTGAACTTAGCCATTCTGTCTTTTGTGAGGTGGAATCTCAGGGTTGTTTTGATTTGCATTTCCCTGATGACTAAGGATGTTGAACATTTCTTCAGGTCATTCTCAGCCATTCGAGTTTCCTCAGTTGAGAATGCTCTATTTAGCTCTGTACCTCATTTTTAATAGGGATATTTGGTTCTCTGGAGTCTAACTTCTTAAGTTCCTCATATATATTGGATATTAGCCCTCTATCAGATGTAGGGTTGGTAAACTTCTTTTCCCAATCTGTTGATTGTCATTTTGTCCTATTGTCAGTGTCTTTTGCCTTAGAGAAGCTTTGGAATTTTATGAGGTCCC
Organism: Uromys caudimaculatus; assembly: GCA_028551405.1. NCBI lineage: Eukaryota > Metazoa > Chordata > Mammalia > Rodentia > Muridae > Uromys > Uromys caudimaculatus. Next base: position 107,313,874 of record CM052706.1, on the reverse strand, counting down.
ATTTGTCATTTCTTGATCTTAGAGCATAAGTCATTGGTGTTCTGTTCAGGAAATTTTCCTCTGTGCCTATGTGCTCGAGGCTCTTCTCCACTTTCTCTTCTATTAGTTTCAGTGTATCTGGTTTAATGTGGAGGGCCTTAGTTGACTTGGACTTGAGATTTGTACAAGGAAATAAGAATGGATTGGTGTGTATTCTTCTACATGCTGATTGACAGTTGACCCAGCACCATTTGTTAAAAATGCTGTCTTATTTTCCAGTGGATGGTTTTAGATCCTTTGTCAAAGATCAAGTAACCATAGGTGTGTGGGTTTCTTTCTTGATCTTCAATTCTGTTACATTGATATTCCTTGCCTGTCTCTGTACTGTTACCATACAGTTTTTATCACTATTGCTCTGTAACTCAGCTTGAGGTCAGGGATGGTGATAACCCTACAAGTTATTTTATTGTTGAGAATGGTTTTCATTATCCTGGGTGTTTTGTTGTTCCAGATGAATTTATAAATTGCTCTTTCTAACTCTATGAAGAATGAAGTTGGAATTTTGATGGAGATTGCATTGAATATGTAGATTGCTTTTGGCAAGATGGCCATTTTTACTATATTAATCCTGCCAATCCACAAGAATGGGAGATCTTTCCATCTTCTGAGAACTTCTTCGATTTCTTTTTTTAGAGACTAGAAGTTTTCATATAGATCTTACACTTCCTTGGTTAGAATCACACCAAGGTATTTTATATTATTTGTGACTATTGTGAAGGGTGTCATTTCCCTAATATCTTTCTCCATCCTTTAAGTAGAGGAAGGCTACTGATTTGTTTTAGTTAATTTTATATCCAGCCACTTTGCTGAAGTTGTTCTTCAGCTGTAGGAGTTCTCTGGTAGAATGCTTGGGCTCATACTTTCATATCATCTGAAAATACTGTTATTTTGACTTCTTTCCTTCCAAATTGTATCCTTTTGACTTCCTTTTGTTGTCTAAGTGCTCTAGCTAGAACATGGAGTACTATATTGAATAAGTAGAAAGACAGTGGGAAGCCTTGTCTAGTCCCTGATTTTAGTGGGATTGCTTCAAGTTTCTCTCCATTTAGTTTGATGTTGGCTACTGGATTGCTGAATATTACTTTTAATATGTTCATGTATGGGCCTTGAATTCCTGATGTTTCCAAGATTTTAATCATGAAGGTGCTTTGGATTCTGTCAAATGATTTCTCAGCATCTAATATTATGAGCATGTGTTTTTTTCCTTTGAGTTTGTATATATAGTGGATTACGTTGAAAGATTTCCATATATTGAACCATCCCTGCATCCTTAGGATGAAGCCTATTTGATCATGATGGATGATCAATTTGATATGTTTGTGAATTCAGTTTGAAAGAATTGTACTGAATATTTTTACATCCATATTCATAAGGGAAATTGGTCTGAAGTTCTCGTTCTTTGTTGGGTCTTTGTGTGGCTTAGGTATAAGAGTAATTGTGGATTCATAGAATAAATTGGGTAGTGTTCCTTGGTTGGAAGACTATTAATGAGTGCTTCTATTTCTTTAGGGGTTATGGGACTATTTAGATTGTTTATCAGATTCTGATTTAACTTTGGTACCTGGTATCTGTCTAGAAAATTGTTCATTTCATCCAGATTTTCCAGTTTTCTTGAATATAGACTTTTTTAGTAGGAGATGATGATTTTTTGGATTTCCTCAGAATCTGTTGTTATGTCTCCTGATTTTGTTAATTTGGATACTGTATCTGTGCCTGATGGTTAGTCTGCCTAAGGGTTTATCTATCTTGTTGATTTTCTCAAAGAAACAGCTCCTGGTTTTGTTGATTCTTTGTATAGTTCTTTTTTTATTATTATTATTCCACTTGGTTGATTTCAGCCCTGAGTTTGATTATTTCCTGCTCTCTACTCCTCTTGGGAGTATTTGTTTCTTTTTGTTCTAGAGCTTTTAGATGGGCTGTCAAACCGGTAGTTTCTTTTTGGAGGCACTCAGAGCTATGAGTTTTCCTCTTAACACTGCTTTCATTGTGTCCCATAAATTTGGGTATGTTGTACCTTCATTTTCATGGAATTCTAAAAAGTCTTTAATTTCTTTCTTTCTTTCTTGACCAAGTTATCATTGAGTAAAGTGTTGTTTACCTTCCATTTGTATGTGAGCTTTCTAATTTTTTTTTTGTTGTTATTGAAGACCAGCCTTAGTCTATGGTGATATGATAGGATGCATGGTATTATTTCAGTCTTCATCTGTTGAGACCTGTTTTGTGACAGATTATATGGTCAGTTTTGGAGAAGGTACCATGAGGTGCTGAAAAGAAGGTATATTCTTTGGTTTTAGTATGAAATGTTGTGTGGATACGTGTTAAATCCATTTGGTTCATAACTTCTGTTAGTTTCACTGTGTCTCTGCTTAGTGTCTGTTTCCATGATCTGTCCATTGATAATTGTGGGGTTTTGAAGTCTCCCACTATTATTGTGAGTTGCAATATGTGATTTGAGCTTTAGTAACATTTCTTTTATGAATATGGTTGCCCTTGCATTTGGAGCAGAGATGTTCAGATTTGAGAGTTCATCTTGGGAGATTTTTTCTTGTTGAGTATAAAGTGTCCATCCTTATCTTTTAAAATAACTTTTGGGTTAAAGTTGATTTTATTCGAAATTAACATGGCTACTCCCACTTGTTTGTTGGAACCATTTGCTTGAAAAAAAATTTTCCAGCTTTTTACTCTAAGGTAGTGTCTGTCTTTGTCACTGATGTGCTTTTCCTGTATGTGGCAAAATGCTGGGTCTGGTTTATATATCCAGTCTGTTAGTGTATGTCATTTTATTGGATAATTGATTCCATTGATGTTAAGAGGTAGTAAAGGAAATTGATTGTTGCTTCCTGTTATTTTTGTTGTTAGAGGTGAAATTATATTTATGTGGCTATCTTCTTTTTTGTTTGTTAAAATTATTTTCTTGCTTTTTCTAGGGTGTATTTTCCCTCCTTGTGTTGAAGTTTTCCATATATTATCCTTTGTAGAGCTGGATTTGTATAAAGATATTGTGTAAATTCATTTTCGTCATGGAATATCTTAGTTTATCCATTTATGGTAAATGAGAGTTTTGCTGGGTATAATAGCCTGGGCTGGCATTTATGTTCTCTCAGGGTCTGTATGACATCTGCTCAGGATCTTCTGGCTTTTATTATCTCTGGTGAGAAGTCTGGTATAATTCTGATAGGTCTGCCTTCATATGTTACTTGACCTTTTCCCCTTAATACTTTTAATACTCTTTCTTTGTTTAGTGCATTTGGTGTTTTATTATGCAACAGGAAGAATTTATTTTCATGTCCAATCTCTTTGGAGTTCTGTAAGCTTCTTGTATGTTCATGAGCATCACTTTCTTTAGATTAGGGAAGTTTTCTTCTATAATTTTGTTGAAGATATTTACTGGCCCTTTAAATTGTGAATCTTCACTTTCTTCTATACCTATTATCCTTAAGTTTGGTCTTCTCATTTTGGCCTGGATTTTCTGGATGTTTTGAGTTAGGAGCTTTTTGCATTTTGCATTTTTCATTTTCTTTGTTGTGTCAATGTTTTCTATGGTATCTTCTGTACCTGAGATTCTCTCTTCTATCTCTTGTATTCTGTTGGTGATGCTTGCATCTATGATTCCTGATCTCTTTCCTAGGTTTTCTATTCCGAGTTGTTTCCCTTTGTGATTTTTTTTTTGTTTGTTTCTATTTCCATTTTTAGAAACTGGATGGTTTTGTTCAATTCCTTCACTTGTTTGGTCATGTTTTCTTGTAATTCTTTAAGGGATTTTTGTGTTTCCTCTTTAATGGCTTCTACCTGTTTACCCGTGTTCTCCTTTATTTCTTTAAGGGAGTTATTTATGACCCTCTTAATGTCCTCTATCATCATTATGAGATGTGATTTTAAATGTGAATCTTTCTTTTCTGGTGTGTTTTGTATCCAGGACTTGCTGTGGTAGTTCTGATTATGGCAAGTAGCCTTGGTTTCTGTTGGTAAGGTTCTTGTGCTTGCCTCCCAACATCTGGTTATCTCTGGTGTTAGTTGTTCTTGCTGTTTATGACTGGAACTTGTCCCTCCAGTGTGCCTGTAATCCTGTGATCTTAGGTATGTCAGCACTTCTGGAAGATGAGCTCTCTCCTTGGCAAGGTTCAGGTGCAGAGGGCTGTGGGACTACCTTAGCTCCAGGGTGCAGATGGAGACCAGAAGGATCCTGTCCTCAGCTGTTCCACTGTTCCTGTGCCCTGTGCACTCAAGGCTGGTCCCAAGTTGGACAGTTATTGGAGTGAAAGTGGAGATCTCACCTCTGAGCTTAGGTGTGAGAGTACTCCTGGGAGACCAGCTCTCTCCTGGTGGTATTTGTATGTGGAGGGTTGTAGAACAGTCTTAGCTCCTGGGTGCAGATGGAGACCAGAAGGATCCTGTCCCCAGATGCTCCACTCTGTGAGCTCCTGGCCGGTACCAGTTTTGCTTGTCTCTTAACAAGCAAGCTAAAACTCTACTCATTCGGATACCATGGATAAACATTTGCTCCCCAAACACAAGAATGATCTCATTTTGAGACAGGGCCTTACTAAATTCCCCAGATTGCTGTTGAACTTTCTTTATAACCAGGAAGACCTTGAACTCACAATTCTCCTGCCCCAGTGTCCCAGTTAATTGAGATTACAGGTTTGTGCTGCCAGTCTTGGCTTGATTTGATGTATTGTTTATTCTTCAATTTTCCCTTACTTTTCACTAGATATAAATGTCAAAGGAATACTGTCCCCCCCCCCCTCTTTTGAGACAGGGTTTCTCTGTGTAGCCCTGGCTGTCTGGGACTCACTTTGTAGACCAGGCTGGCCTCAAACTCAGCAATCCACCTGCCTCTGCCTCCCAAGTGCTGGGATTAAAGGCCTGTGCCACCACTACCCAGTCTGTCTCTCTTTTTCAATTCTCTTTTTCACATGTGAGAAAAGGCCCTGGATCAAAGCAACTATTCAATATCTTTTTGTGTATGTTTATATTTGCCTTCCATTTTTTCTCAAATGCATATTCACATATATTTTGAAGATCATGCACATATTTTTATGTCTTTTCTGCTAAATATTACAAGCATTCTGTAAACTTTTAAATGATAAATTGAACGACAACCTTCATAATGACAAATCTTCTACCTGAATTTCTACTTTGTAATATTTTCCTCTGAGATTGCAAAATTACATTTTGCACAAAACCAGATGGTAAACTATTCAAATTAGCTTCAGATACTCCCTGAAACTAACCAGATTGTCTAGCCCCCTCCCTGACAGAATAAACAATTAAGATTTCAGAGAGTTCCTCTCAGAGGAACTGAGCTGAATTGCAAAAAAAGACTCTTAGAAAAGCCAAGCTGCAAAGAAGACTTGAAGATCAGACCAGCTGCCTGGAATAAGCAGAAAGCAGAGGAGCTCCTGTGAAGAGGTTTACACCAAACTGAGTCACCTAGAAAGAATACCCTCCAATCTGTAGAATAGTCTTCAAACTGTGCAGAATGCTCAAGTTTCCCAGATTTTGTAAGTTGTCATGCATGGTTAGGTGGGCTTCAATGATACAGCTGTCTTTGAGTCATTACTGCTTCTGGAAGTAACCCCAATAAAACTCATTGGTCCATCAATATGGACTTTGGTGTTATTTGTACTTTTGTCTGCAGTGAGCTTTCTATCTTGGTTGAGTAGACTTGTGTATTGTTAAAAACAGTGTCATAAGTATGTTACTTTTAAAGGAGACCTAATTCATTTGCTCAAAGTTAAATGTGGAAAACTTATAACACACTCAAGTATATTGCCATATTTGTATATTTAAAAACTATTTCTTTAGAACATGCAAAATGAAAAATCAACTTTTACTTTTTTAAAAATCCTCAATCTATAGCTATCAATTTTTTTCAAAAGAAATTTAACCCATTTAAAATGCTGAAAGAAGAGGCCTTTGGCCCTGTGAAGGCTCGATGCCCCAGTGTAGGGGAATTCCAGGGCAGGGAGGCAGGAGTGGGTGGGTGGGTAGGGGAACACCCTCATAGAAGTGGGGGGGGGATGAGATAGTTGGGGAGAAGGGAACTAGGAATGTAAATAAAGAAAATATCCAACAAAAAACATCTAAAAAATGACATAAAATAAAATGCTGAAAGATAGAATGCCAAGTTCTTTTCCTTACAGCATTCAAAATTTGGATATTTTTCCTTCATTGTTCATCAATCAATTATCTCTAGCAATAAGTGTGTAGTAATATCTATTTTCATTCTATCAAGTGTCTTGTGAGAATATAGACTTTACTTGACTAACAAATCCATATCCATGACATGACTTCAACTGGATATAACCTAGAATAACTTAAGAAAAAAGTCTCAAACAGATAATTTCAATATTGGGTTAGACAGTGAGCATGTCTCTGTATGTGTGTGGGGAGGGGTCTTAATTAAATTAATTGATGTGGGAAAACCATACCCACTTTGGGCAGTTCCCTAGGCAAGTATCACTGAAATATTTAAGAGCCAAAAAAAAAAAAAAAAAAAAAAAAAAAAAAAAAAAAAAAAAAAAAAAAAAAAAAAAAAAAAAAAAACTCAAGCTAAACAATCAAGCATGGACTCATGTATGTATTTCTTTGTGTTTGAGACTGCAGATGTTACTAGCTGTTTCAAGCTCCTGCTGAATTGATTTTCCTTCCATGGACTTTAACTGGGGATTGTAAATCAAATAAAAATCAAATAAACTTCTCTACCCTTCTACATCTATTTTGCTTTTCCCTTTTGGGGGGTGGGGAGGAGGTCTCAAGGTATTTTATCACAGTAACAGAAATGAAGCTATGATATCTGATGTGGCCTTTCATATTGAGTTCAAGAGAACTTTAGACTTCAGGTACTAGAAAAAGATACTATGACTCCAATTTCTGAAGACAGGGAACAGCTACCAGGTGATAACAGGTGATGGTAGACCATAACAAAGATAGTTTTGCCAGTAACTATCCTAAATAGATGTATAACATGAACATTTGCCAGTCTTGCAAAAACTTTGGTAAAAAATACATGGACTCTTGACAGATGTTTTCTCTTTTTTTGTCCTATTGGCTGTGATTTTTTTTCTATCCTTAGTAACATCATGAAAACATCCTGCCTAAGTGATAACCAAACAAGTTGACTGCTTTTCCAAGAGCTTAGTATGTAAAATCACCTGATAAATTAACATTACCTTTCCCTGAGGACAATGAAGATCATTTTGTATATTGGTTTGTTTGAACTTGTAGGAAGAGAGCATTGAAAACCTAATTATCCCAATTTTTGATTCATCACTGCTAAAATGAACTTAGCTTAAAAAATGTATATTTAAATTATTTTATTCTTGATCTCAAAATATACCTTAGCCCATTTTGTTTACTAATTTTATCCATAATCGTAGATTATCAACCGTTTCAATTTTTAGGCTCTTTTATTTTTCCTTAATTTCCCTTTCCGGGGGAAAAAATGTGATTACAATAGTCGTGTATAACCTTAGTGTCTTGATCAATGTTGTTCATGGATAAGAGTACAAATTCTGCTATAATATGGTTTGTTTTATTGGATTCCATGTAAATGATTTTCAACATGATACAGCAATTTTGTTGCATTCATACAGTTATGTTTTTAGTGTCTTCTCATTGTTTATCTTTCTTACATGCCTGATTTAATGTTTACTAGAGACAAACCAGTATAAAATTACATCTCCCTGTAACAAGATGCTAAAATCTACTAAACTTAAAAGTGTTCCCTCGATTAGTTTTTATCACTATGACCAAATGCCTGATGGAAACAATTTTACTATTGAATTTATTATTTACCACTGTAAATTTTTTCTTTATTAGGGGCTCACATCTATGAGTATGCCTGCAGTCTCAAGAGAGACTTTGAGTTTCAGCTTTCACAGTCCTGTCATAGGGTTTGGTTAATTATTAAGACTCCATGTTGTCCCAAAGTGAAGGACCCAGCTTAGCTTTACCACCCATAATTGCTTTAATACCACATCATCCTCCCCTACAACTTTCAGATTTTGTAGTTTTCAGATCAGGAGGCACATTTTCAAATCACACTTCTTTGTTCTCTTCTCCTGATTCTCACTATAGCTAAAAGTAGTCAGATTTAATACTCTCCTAATCTGAACTTTTCTTTTCCAAATTAATCCGTCTTTACTTAGGTCTCAAAAAAGAGACTAAATGTAAATCAACTCTTTGACAGAAAGATCAGAGAAGTCCTCATTTTTATTTGAACTCTTGAAAGCTTGGCATATACCATCCACATCTTTCTTAACATTCTTGTCCTTTGAATGCCCAACAGAATTGCCCACTAAGCATGCTTACAGCAGTCTGGGCTTTCTTAAATCTCTTATCTCCTTCAAATTCTCCTTGTAAAAATGTTCTGAATACTTAAAATCACATGATCAGAGGGTAACAGCAAAGGCATCACTTTTCTGGGTAACATTTTCTGTATTAGTTACTTGTGCATCAAAGTGACCAAAACACCTGAGAAAAATTTCAGAGAGGAAGCATTGATTTGAGTTCATGCTTTTAGATGTTTTGGCCATGGTTCCTTGTCCTTATAGCAATGAAACCCATGCAAAGGAGCTTCATCTAAATGACAGAAAGCAGAAATGGGTTGGGAACTGAGAACAAGGAATAGAGACTGGGCAGGGCTGAGGTATTTGGGTTTCCTAGGCGTTTCCTGATTCCTCTTCAATTGATAGTCATATGACGCATTTCAATAACAGTGGTTGTGTCTCCAGAAAAAGCAGGAGAAAAAAAATTGCAGTGATTGCAATATCAATTAAGCACTAGCTGGACCTGTGAGTCAGTAGTTAAGGGCTACTGTAGCTTTATGTCAGGGTATAATTTTAGTTGTAAAATCAAACATATAAAATAAATATTGAGAATTAGTTGAGGTTTTAATTTCCTTAAATCCTTCACAATTGAGCAGGGAAAGTTTTGAACAATTTGAAAGAAACTATCTCTAGAAGACCATTACTAAGGATTTAACATCTCCATGTGATAAAGACTATCCCTGTGCCAGAGTTAAGACTCACTGAAGATCAGGGGGCAATGTGGAAACCCAGTACAGTGGAAACCTATGAGAATGACCCTGGTGAGGACTCCTAGTGATTGAGGATATGGAGCCTGAGCTATCTATCTTATTTAAGCAGTCCAGGCTTCCAGTAGTGGAACAGGAACAGCAACCCAGCCCCAAAATCTATGAGCCACAATGTATCCTACCTGAATGGTACATTGGGTCGATGGTGATTGTGGTAGTGATTGACAAATGACTGATCAATATTGAGGTCCAAATAACGAGGAGAAGCCCATGGCTCACATTGCCTGGATGGCCAGGATCCAGAAATTTGATGGTCCAGAGACCTAGAATATAACCAAACATGACTGACAAAATAAGTCAATGAAATAATTCCTAACAATACTCTGCTATACTCATAGTTCATTGTTAAATACTTTGCCCAGTCATCATCAGTAAGGCATCCTCCAGCAGATTATGGAAACAGATGCAGAGACACAAAGAAAAATATTAGGAAACCCTACAGAAGATAGGGGGAAGGATTGTAGGAACCACAGAGGTCGAGGACACCAGGACATGGTCCACAGAATCAACTAAACAGGACTCATAGGGGCTCACAAAGACTGAAGAAGCAACTAGGTAGTCTGCATTGTTCTCTGTTAGGCCCTCTGCATGTAAGCTGTGGTTATTTAGCATGGCATTTTTGTTGGACCCCTAGCAGAAGGAGTGGAGGTATCTCTGACTCTTTTGCCTGATGGTGAGTCTCTTTTCATCCTACAGGTTTGCTTTGTCCAGCCTTTATATGAGGGCTTATGCCTAGTCTTATTGCATATCATTATGACATATTCAGAGGTAGGAAGAATGGGAGGAGGGGAAGCCGGAAAGACTGTGGTACAGATTTATTGGATTAAAGAAGAATAAATAAAAAGAGAGGAGAAAAATGACTCATTGGATAAGTAAGAACACAATTGTCTGGCTGTTTCTCTTTAATCTGTGAAGAATAGGAAGAAGAGAATGAAAGACTCAGCGATTGATTGGTACATCAGCCCTGCTACTTCTATGTATCAGTTATGAAACTGAACTGTCTTTGAGCCTTATTGAATCCCACTTATTTGTCACAATCTAGGCTACTAGCTTGGTCACCATGAGCAAGCCACTCACAACAACAGACCTACCCCTTCTGTGCATACTTCCACCCACATAAAATAAACATCCTACATCCAAGTGCTGCTGTAATAGTTAAATAATATCAGTAGGTCTTGGAACAGACTGTCTTGAAATCACAGTTCAAAAGTAGCCATCACTATCACTTCTAGTATATTTTATCTTATAAATAGATATACATCTCAATGTTCATCAAAACCATGTGATTGGATTAAATAGTCAATGTTTGGTACTGTGTATCTTGCCCTATAGCCTTGCTCTACTTCCATAAATCTTCATGATTTATCACCAGAGCTGTGAGCACCACATTAATTTGTTGAGGCTGCTATAAAAATATATCTTTGATTGAATACATAGAAAGAAAAATTATTTTTTCATAGTGCTAGAGAATTCTAAGAAGTTTTTAGTTTGTCTAACTTCAACTAAACCTTATCTTTGATCTGAAAGTAGCTCTCACCTTCTAGATGTTACCCCTCCACCAATTGTCTGCCAGTGACCAAATTTTCACTCCCTAAAATAATCCCCACCACATTTCATTAGGATACCAAATCCTGCACATAAGTTCATATACCCTTTAAGACATGAAAATCTGTTCAAATTCTTCAGAAATTTTAGTAGAAAGACACACTAATGGAAATACATTGCAATTTGTGGTGAGTTCAGTGATTGTTTATGGTATATAACATATTCCTGATTCCTGTTTCAAATACAGCTGGTAGACACCAAGTTGCTTGCCCTTATTCTCTTGGCAAAAAGATGAAAAGTAAAGGTGAAACACAGTATCAATCTGTAATGATTTGAGTTTTCTTACAAGAATATTTTGTTGTTTGGGGCCTGGTATGAAAAATTAAAACAGAGATACTATTTTAGTTAGGGTTTCTATTGCTGTGAAGAGACACTATGACCAAAGCAACTCTTACAAAGGAAAACATTTAATTGGGGTTGGCTTACAAGTTCAGAGGTTTATACCATTATTGTCATAGTGCAAAATATGGTGGCAAGTAGGCAAACATGGTGCTGGAGAAAAAGCTAAGAGTTCTACATCTTGATCCACCAGCAGCAGAAGAAGACAGTATTCCTCATGGGGCATAGCTTGAGCATAAGAATCCTCAAAGCTTGATCCCACAACCACAGGCCACACCTACTCCAACAATGCGATACCTTCTAATAGCGCCACTCCTATGGGTCAAGCATTCCAATACATGCACATATGGAGATCATATAAATTCAAACCACCATTGAAACTTATCTTTTTCTCAATCAGTAGGAGCCGCATTTCTGCCCCAATACCTACGTCTTCCAGATCAGCTTTCTCCAAAAAGGTTTCCAGTACTCAATACATAGTAGATAAATAACTAATATTAATATTTCCAAGTTAACAAAATGTTAAGAATAGACATATTTATCTATGCCTATGGCAGTTTAATTAAAGAAGGTTTTATCAAGTTTCACAAGGCCTTCCTTTACCATGTTTGATCAAACTCTTTTCATTCATTCATTCATTCATTCAGTCAGTCAGTCAGTCAGTCATTGTAGGTTTTCTCCATCAAATATGTCCTAAACAGAATCTTAGAATACAACAGTGAATATAAAGGACATAATCCCAGAAAGCAGGAGTCTTTTAATGGCATGGGGCAATGGACATTGAGCAAGCGAATACAGATATAATGTGGACTGTATAAAAACATGAGGTGTTAGGAGAGCTGTATGTTCTGACTTGATTGTCTACAGCTCTGGAACTCCTCTTAAGCGCCTCTTTGGGCTTCCTATTATGTACCCAAATACCCAAATGTCTCAAAATGTTGCACCAATCCTAGCATGAGTGTACGTGTGTCTGAGCTATTGGCATGTCTGCAGAAACTCTGTTCTCTAGTTATTCCCATGACTTGTGTACATTCTGTAAAAAGTGACACTGATAAAAAAAGGCACATCCTGCTGCTCTTGGGAACAGATTTGCTATTTTATTAGATTTGGCTTCTACACAAAAAAATTAGAAAGGCATGGCCTTTTGTTATGAGAACTTTTCCTGGGTCTATTCTTTCCAATATAACTTTCATTTCTGTAAAACCACCCCAGTGTACACTACTGTAACATAGTTACACTGGAGGTAGCAGATTGGAAAACTGAGCTGTGGCTTTGAGGATTAGGAACCAAAACAAGGGAGTATGAACTCAGCCTTTTTCTAAAGCTTCCCATGAGTCTCATGTGTACAGTAAAGATGAATCCACCGCCAATCCTTACTTCCTTCCTCATTCATCCTTTTCTTTTTCCTTTTGGTTTAACTTTTATCTTTTTCTATCTTTTTGCTGTTGCCTCTAATATTATCATAAAGTTCTAAAACACATTATTATTTGTGCTCTAAAATATACTATAGAAACAGAGAACACGAGTTTGTAATCTCTATCTACATACATTCTGGAATATTTTTTGTCAAATTTGACTAAAATGGAGTAATGGAAACATTAGTAGTATCTATCAGTATTGAATTAAAGATCCAGGTAACAACAAGTAGAAATTTAAAAGTATCCAATAATCTGAAAGCAGTTAGGGGAGTCTTCATTAAATAGCACCCTAGGTATTAAATGAGATGTCAAATCAAGATGTAAATCTCATGACCCCATGAGAACCAGAAGTGGAATGAGCAACTCACACAGACTCCAGTTTCTAGAGATGTTTCATAAGGCTTAATGTCTTCTCAGAGTTACAAGAAAAACAATATTACAGGAGTAGCAAAGACTTTTTTATGGGGTGATCTCTATCTGATTACAGATCCAGCAGAATCTTTTTGATCTTAAGAATTTGCAGAATAACAAAGCCTGGACAGTAGGCAGCTGTGCTGATTGTTATACCTCCAACACATAAAACCTCAATTGTAAAGCAAAATATGTCTAGAATTTTGGACAAGTGTTTTATAAGACTAATGTGTTTGAAAATTTTTATAAATGCATTTAAAAATATACTACATATATACATTAAGAACCTTTTAAATATACTGAATATGAAGATACAGGGATAATATAGATGTAAAAATTATACTTAAGACTCTTGTGTTGAAAGGAATTTCCCTACATTTTTAAAATTATTACATAATGTGATTTTGTATGGAGGTAACATAATTTAATTAACCAATCTTCTATTGATAGACATTCCATTATAATTTACATCCATTATAGTTAATGTTGTAGCAATTGCTAACTCAGTGGACAGCCTTCAGCAGCTTCATTGCATGGTTATAATTATTTCTTATGATATCCTTCTAAAAACTAAACTTCCAGGCCTCAACATAAACATTAGGAAGATTCCTGGTTATCAGGGCCACATTTCTTTACAGGAGTATACTTATTTTCACTCCTGCCAATCTAGATTAATGAAAACCCACATTTTCTAGTAGCATATTCACAAAACCAGGAAAGTCTATTTTTTTTCTTATATTTTTCTAACAGATATACTGATAAATGGACTTAGTCATTTTTCCCTTGCTACTTCTTGTCTCTATCCCGGATGGCTGTTTAAATTTCTTCCCACCAACATCTCCAAGTGTGGTGTCCCCTGGATTTGGCCTTTTCCTCTGCAGAAACTTGATTCTGTATCAGCTAAGAATGCAGTGATTCATTTGATCCTGATCCCACAGCTCTGAGGTTTAGCAATAATAATCTCCTCTTATTTTTCTTATTAGACCTGAAGGTCAGGGTTAAGGTCATAATCTAAGTGCTATTTTTGACAACGAAAGACCAGCATTTGCTTTTTATCCTGTACACCACAAATTTTTATTTTTTTCTCTTGCTTAGTTCATTTCTGGGAACACTTGATTTATTATACTCTCTTTAGAGATTTATATCATGGCTTGCTACTAAGTGATAAGGAAAAGATTTATTCTACTTTTTCCTTGTAAAAGAAAAACAATTTTTCCATGTGGCAGGATATCTATTCCAAGAACTATGAACTCTGTGGAACCCAAAATCAGCCTTTTGGGACTCCATCACCATTTAGCACATAGGAATTTCACCCTCTCAGCCTCATGTTCTCTACCCCAACCATGGATATGCCCTGTTGGATATCATGGATCTTTGTCCACCATGCCCAACACAGCAACTATGAGCCACATATGATTACTGTTGTCCCAACACAGTAATTTTAAATGAAGGCAAATTTTAACCCCTCAGTTAGATTAGCTACATTTCAAGTCATTAAGAGAAAACTAGAATTTAGTCTCTTGAGCAGAACAGACAGTATAATATCTCAATTCTCAAAAAGAGTGTATTTATATAACTATTTTTCAAAAGTTCTGAGAAAAGGGTCAAGCTGCATTTAAACATACAACTTTAATTTGCTTCTTCTGAGGTTTGGGCCATTGGGTACCTGTCCTTCTACTCCATTCTTTTCCCAGTGTTGCTCTTTAAAAGACTCTCTCCTCTTATTACAATTTATTCCAACATGGAAAGTTATTTGTGGTATGGGAAGTAAACACACACACACACACACACACACACACACACACACACACACAGGGACACCATTCACAAATTACTTGCCATGTAGAAATTTGATGTAACAACATATAAGAATAAAATGTAAGAGGAAAAAAATCTGTCATAAACATATCTATGCTGCATCAGTTTTGCCAACTAAATCCTCTCTCTCTCTCTCTCTCTCTCTCTCTCTCTCTCTCTCTCTCTTCCTCTGCTTTTCTCCTCTCCCTCTTTCTCTGTAGCAGTCCTCTCTCTCCTCTACCTTTCTCCTACTCTCCTTCTTTTGCCCCTCTTCCCTTCTCTTTCTCTCCCTCCCTCCTTACAGTGAATGAGTCATCAACCCTAGGAAAAGCCTTGAATAAGGCCAGCCCATAACTTCATTTAACACATTCAACTCAAAATTTCCAATACTTACCCCATGCCTTTATAGGGTGCCAGGACACAGAGATCACTGATGTTTCCAAAAATAACAGCATTTGCCAATGGAAAGCCATGCATTCTACTTCCGGGCAGAGCACAGGCACATTTAAGAAACTTAAGTCCTCAGGAGTAGTCTGTGTAGGTGGGTCTTGACAAAAGAAGACAACACTTGGTTGTTGAGGTAAAAGAGTTGGTGAAGATAGGACAGAGTTTGGCCAGTGTCAGGGGGTGAAGGTGGAGATGTGGGTTGCAGTGTGAGGATGTCCTGAGGAGGGTGAGATGAGTGCAGGTCCCTAAGGGCCGAAGCTCTAACTGCCTCATTGGCTCAGTTGTTTCCCTTGGAGACAATAGAGTCATCCTTCTGGTGAGATCTGCAGTGGACAATCCCAATAGCTGTGCAGAGATGGGAGGCCTTTAGTATGGCCATAATGTGGTTTGCATTAGTTACTGATCCTCCTTTTGTGGTAAGTAACCTGAGCTCCTTCAAGATAGCAACGTGGGACAGGAAGATGTGGAAAGCATATTTGGACTCTGTGTAGATGTTGATGGATTGTTCCTGTGTCAGTTGAAAGGTACGGGTTAGGGCTATTAGTTCAGCCTGTTGATTAGTGGTGTGAGTAGGAAGGGGTTGTTCCTCCACCACCTCAGTGTCTGACACTATGGCATAACCAGATTTTCTGGCCCCTTCATATAGAAAAGAACTTCCATCTGTATACCAGGTATAAATGGCTTGAGGCAATATGCCCTCCTGTATGTGTGAAGGATGAGGTAATAGTTCCTCTAGAGTTTTAGTGCAGTGTTGGGCTGCGTGCTGGGAGCCTTCCTGAGGGATCTCTGGCCCAGCCAAATGCGAGAGTTCCAGCAAGGGGGAGAGTGCAAGCGGGGATGGAATCTCCTCCACCTCGGTCCCTGCGGTTGCCACCTGGGTTGCTCCAAGATGCTGCACCCACTGCACTGTGCTGAGTTGGCCCAGGCTGAGCCCAAGAGAGGCCGATTAGCTGGCGGAGTGCGGGAAGCTTCTGGCGGCGGTCCGGAGAGCAGATCTCTTCCTGGCCAAAGTGTTACAGCTCTTATGATAGAAGCTCTCAGATGCTGGAGTAAGTTCTCACACCTTTATTCCTTCTGGATGGTGAGCTTCCCTACAGAGGTTGGGATGGTCTAATATACTGTTTGGGAGGGGTCAGGGGTTTGACAGTTGATACTTCCCATTGGTTTGGTCTGAGGGCTTCGAGGCACCTTATTTGCATGTGGGAGGGCTTAGCATTGTTTCAAGGCACCTTATTTGCATGTGGGAGGGCTTAGCATTGCTCCTACATGACAAATCTCACATGACCTCTCTGTAGGGGTTGGGAAAGCTATAGCTGTTTTTACAGGAGTCTTCCGGGAGCGTTGACCAAAAACATATTGCGGTTCCTCGTGGACCTGGGTCTCCCAGAGTTTTCAGCTTATGCTCAACTGAGTTTCAGATTGCCTGCCAAGGACCACTGCCCCACAGTACAGGAGTGAGACAGAGACTGGTTAGTATTAGATCGAGGAAGAAGACTGGAAATATTAAGAGGAGAGCATGATTGGAAGGTGAGTGTAGAGTCTTCTATTAAAGCTACCTGAAGAGAAAGAATCCTGAAGGGAAGTAGAGTCTGTAAGACTTTGAGAGTTAAGAGCTGTGACAGGTTATGAGAAGAGAAGATGGTTATAGGAGAACTCAAGGTCAGGTTTTTTGATTCTCGAATAAGGAGTTCAGAGGCTGCTAATATACGAATTCAAGGTGCCCATCCCTGGATGGTTAGATCTAGTTTTTTGGGCAAGTATGCTATGGATGCAAAAGAAGGTCCCAGTTGGTGACCTAAGACTCCAAGGGCAAATCCCTCCTTTTCAGTTACATAGAGGGAAAAAGAGACAGGTCAGGGGGATGTAAGGACCAGGCCTTAAGGATAGCCTGTTTGAGTCTTTGAAAAGGCTTGATAACGGGTTTGAGAAGAGGTCATGGGTGGGGCCTAACACTGCTTCATATAAGGGGCAAGAAAGGAAGGAAAAGGAAGGAACCCAGGAATGTAAGAAACTAGCCATTCCTAAGAATGATAAAATCTCTTCCTTTGTAGAAGGAACAATTAGAGACTAAATCAGATTCTTTCTAAGGTAATAGACTTGTGGGTTGGGGTAATAGTTGGTCCCAAATAGGTGACCTGAGAAGTGGATAGCTGGACTTTAGAAGGTGAGACCCTGTAGCCTCAACTGGAAAGGAAATTTAGAAGAACAGAGGTGTCTGATTGGCTAAACTCTAGAGAGGGGCTACAGAGAAGGACATCATCAACATAAAGTACAATCTTAGATTTAGGGAGAGATAAAGAGAGTAAGTCAGAAGCTAGGGCCTGGCCAAATAGGTATGGACTGTCCTGGAATCCCTGAGGTAGAACAATCCAGGTAAGCTGGGTAGAAAAGTGGGTGTCAGGATCTGTCCTGGTAAAGGCAAATATGCTCTGCGACTGGGTGTCAAGAGGGATAAAGAAAAATGCATCCTTGAGATTCAGGACTGAGAAATGGGAAGTCCCCAAGGGGATAGTGGAAAGAAGAGTGTAAGGGTTAGACACAACAGGATGGAGGGGGACCAGTGCAGAACTAATGAGTCTAATGTCTTGAACCAGTTGATAGGTACCTTAACTGCTTAAGTTTCTTAACTGCTAGTATAGGAGGAGTGTTAAAGGAGGAAGATGTGGGGTGAAGAAGTTTTTTCCTTAAGAGGTCAGAAATGATGGGCTTAAGTTCCCTGAGGCTCTGGAGAGAGAGAGAGAGGGTACTGAGATTGTGTGATGTACCTAGTAGAGTCCTGTAACTGGATGACAACAGGAGAATGATGTTTGGCAACAGAGAGGTTCTGGATGTCCCAAACTTGGGGGTCCACCTGCGAAGCTTGTAAAGGAAACAACATGTTAGTGTTGGTAGGTTGACTGCTTAGGAGAAGGAACAGAAGAACTGCTGGTGAGCTTGGGTTTAGGCGAATGGGTGGAACAAAGAAAATAGAAGCTCCCAACTTAGCTAAAAGATCCCTTCCCAGTAAGGGGACAGGACATGTCGGCATTACCAAAAAGGAATGGGTGAGAGGTACACTCCTAAAAATGCAACTAAGTGATGGGGTCTGATGAGGGAGATAAGGTTGCCCTCCTACCCCGACAATAGGAAAACTTGAAAGGTGAAGTGGGTCTTCAAAATTCTGTCAGGACCCAGTAAGTAGCCCCAGTGTCCAAGAGAAAGGAGATGGGCCACCCACATACCATGATAGCTACCCGGGACTCCCTGCTAGTGATAGGTGTGGTTGGTTCGAGAGAGCTCAGGCCCCTTCATTCATCCATAGCCAAACCTAGGAGGGTGTCTGGAGGGTTACCTGGGAGTGATGTCCCTCTGTTCTTCACAACATGAGAGCAATTGACAGCCCAATGTCCCTCCTCATGGCACCTAGAACATGGTCCCCTTGGCTTGCTGGGGTTGGGGCAAGCCCTTGCCCAGTGACGCTGTTGACCACATTTATAGCAGGGGCCTGGTGGACTCTGAGCCTTAGAAGAGCAGAAGTCTGGGTTAGCAGCTGAGGTTAGTTGGACAGCCTTTGCCAGCATGTAGTATTTTTGTTTTTGGGCTTTCTCATGCCTCTCAAGGTACACCTTGAAGGCCAGCACCAAAACCTCTGCCTGTGGAGTTAGGGGCCCCTTCTCCAACCACCTACATTTAGCTTTTATGTTGGGGTAGCTCTGGGAAAAAAAAGTAGGTCATCAGAAGTTGCTTACCTTCTGGGTTTTCAGGATCTAAATTAGTGTACTATAATAGAGCCTTTGTGAGGCGTCTTAAAAATTGAGATGGGTTCTCCTGTTTGTCCTGACAACTTCTTGGAGTTTTTCAAAATTTACTGGCTTTAAGGCTGTCTTTCTTAGGTCAGCCAGAAGTCATGTAATAAACCTGTCTCTGGCTAAGATACCACGTGCAGAATTGTAATTCCATCAAGGATCCTGGTCAGGCACTGCCTTAGATCTGATTGGATCTGTGTCTATTTGGTAAATTTTGTCTGCATGCATTCTTGCCTCTTCCCAAATTCACCTGCATTCATCAGGAAGTAACTTATTAATAAGAATCATATAAACATCAAGGAAAGTCAAGCTATAAGATTGAGTGATGTACTGGAACTCCTTAATAAAGCTGGAAGAGTTAGAAGTATGTGAACTCATTCTGCTTTCTATTTGAGAAAGTTCACTCAGTGAGAATGGGACATGTACTCTGACCAGACTGTCAACCCCAGCCACTTCCCTTAAAGGAAGGACCAGTGTTGGGTCAGGTGTCTCTGGACAAGAAGGACTTAGGGGTTTGGTTATGACCTTAGAACGTGTGATAGGAGGAGTAAAAGTAGGCACCAATGCAGGGCAATTGGAGCAACCTGAAGCTGGCACAGAAGGGGGCAAGGAGTCTGGAGAGGTTGAGCTAGTAGGCCCTGGAGTATCCTGGTGAGAAGGAGAAACTGAGGCAGCAGTTTGGGTTTTCGGCAGTGTGGAAGCAGGTCTGCAGTGGAAGGGAGGAGGTTCATTAGCTGGATCTAGGGTTGTAGAGTCATCTAGTGGCTGTTGAGTAGGTTTCATGGCTAAGAGAAGTTGGGATGGGAAACAAGCAGAGGGGTGAGAGTGAAGATAGATAAAGGCTTGAATATATGGGATTTCCTTCCACTTACCAGAGTGCTGGCAGTATGTATGAAGATCTCTTAAAACCATCACATCTAGCATGCCATTAGCTGGCCATTTGGAACCATTTTCTAAAGAGTATTGAATCCAAACATTATTGCAGAGGTGTATCAATTTTGAGGGCGTCAAATCAGGCATTAATTTAAGAGATTTGAGATTTTCCAGGAGACATCCCAGTGGGGTGCCTGGGGGTATGGTTGAAGACCATTTAGTGCTCATTGGGTGGTGGGGATGTAATGAGCTATTCGTGCTGGAGTCCCAGAGAAAAGTTCAGTAACCAGACAGTAAAAGCCAAGCAAGAAATTCAGATCATCACGAGTAATTTCTAGGGGCTACAGCTAGCAATTTCCTGGAAATTGCCAGAAAGCAATTCAACCTAGTACGAGGAATTTTAATGGCTGCAAGGATTTATGAACTGCTTTCTAGAAGGGGGGACACTCAAGGGCTAAGTCCTAACTCGTAGGTCAGCCAGGAGGCTGGTCAGAATGACGTGGGCATTGAAACTTCAACCCCTCAGACGAGAAAGGGTTGGACAGACACTATCCAGGCATACAGGGTCCTCCCTTGGAATGGAGAAACTCCTTATCAATCAAAATGCAGTCAGATTGCAGGAAGTGTGAAACTGTATGGTTGGTGTGGCCAGATGTTAGCTCGACGTGGTGGGCCGTGGTAGCACAGCTCATGGGGTAGAATTCTGTGAGTCTGGCAGTGGTGGTAATAGCAGCAGTGATGTTCTGCAGCAGTGATGGAAATCCATGCAGTGGATGACATCCGGTGCCAGTGGATAGAGTCCATGTGGTGTACCAGCATCTGCGGGTGGTGATGACAGTGGCGGCAGTCCACATGGGGTTGGTTGGTCCTCTGGCAGCAGTGGCGGCTTCACGATCACTCCAGATGGCATTTGCCACCCAGATCCCCCAGCAAGCTGCATAGAAATTCGGCACATTGGGTTTCGGCACCAATGTTGTGATGGTCGTGCAGCTCCAGAAACCACACCAGGCCAAACAGTTCCACATGGGATTAATGATGTGGGGGGGGGGGGGCAAGGTGGCAGTGAAAAGAAAATGGGGGGGAGATAAGAGGGGTCTTCTGTTTATATATGGAGAGTGACATAACTACAGGCAAAGGTGGGAGGTGAGTCAAGTGGATTCTGGGAATATGGTGGCTGTTGCCTTGGCAACAGGTATGCAGGTCACACTGTCACCTGGGTGTGATGTCACCAGTTTGGAGGTCCTGATGCCAACAATTATTTGTTCCAGTTATAGGCTGTTACATGTTTCTGAGCCTGAGGTGAGGCAGTGCATAATGCATGGTATAAAGGGATGGTTGAAGAGAGTTTTTCAATTCATGGCATCCTGGAAGAAGAGAACGTCACAGACCCAAAATATGCTCTTGTCCTTAAAGCTGTACCTCATGCTCACTCAGCATTAATGACTTTACATCTTACACTCATAAGAAACTCTCTGTTCTCATTTACTACTTGCCTTAGTGTCTTCAACAGACAACCATCCTTAGGTGAAGATCTGAAATATTACTCAAGGACACTAAGACAGAAATTATCCTACTCATTAGGTGAAATATGAATAGGTTTTAGACTAGACTTTTTGCAACCATCTTCCTTTGATAGAGATGTTATGTGTGTTTATCAAATGCTAGGAAGGGATGTATCTGGAAACCCAGAAATATTTATGCTTTCTACCCAAGTATATAGAACATCTCTTACTGACAAAACATTTATTAAGATGAAAAAAAAATCATGTCATAGGAAAGTGAATTCTATGTGGTATTCTTATTCAAAGAAGTTCTTTTACGTGACCTTCCCCCAGTCTTGACTAGGATAAATAACCTGGCTGGAGCCAGTCTGGCCTCTCTGCATTTGCAACTTCCTACAGGAACCTTGAAGAGTTGACCACCAGCTGAGCTTGCTAAAACAAAGGATGGGGTCTTTGGGCTTTCCCTACATAATGCACTATGGGATACTAAAGTTCAAGCCTTGATCAGAAACTTTGTCTTAGCTTCATTCTTCTCTCACACCTCATCCCCTTTTTCATTTCCAGCTCCCCTTTCAGGTAGAGCCAGTTCATCCATGGCTGCTGGACAGCTACACTTTTAGCTCATAAAACAATTTGTTCTTTGCAGACAGGTCTGTGTCAATTTACTTCAAACATGACTGGATTATAGTCAAGAAGGGAAAAAATATTGTTCTTTTCTCTGCCATGGGACATGTTGGCATTCTGTTTAAACTCCACCCCACACTTACCTGGCAACAGACAGGTATGCTCCTCCCCAGAGTTGCCTCGCAACAGCCAGGTGGGCTGCTTGCCCCCTCCTCTCTCTCTTATCTCTTTCTCTTGCCTCTCTCTTACTTCCCTTACCTCTCCCCGGTCTCTTCCCCCTTCTCTCCATGTGGTCATGGCCGGCCTCCACACCTCTATGTCTCTACTCTCTTCTTCTCTCTGCCTTTCTCTGCCTCTACTACCCTCTTAACTCCCCTCCCCATGCCCTAAATAAACTCTATTTCTATACTATACCTTTGTGTGTGGCTGGTTCCTCAGGGGGAAGGGATGCCTGGGCTCGGGCCTACTGAAGCACACCCTTCCCCCACACCTACCTCCCCATACCCCATATAACATATATCTCTCTATATATTTTTATAAACACAACAGGATATTCAGTATTAAGGGATTCTGCATATGAGTTTATAATAAAAAAATAATAATGCTGAGTCATTCTGGGTAAATAAAAGGAAAATTTCCAGGACGATGCTGAAACACTTAATAATAAAACATTCTATATTTAATGAAGCATCCTAAAGATGAAGTTGTTGACTGATGATCTGCCAGTTTACTAGCAGCAACAAAATGTAATTCTATATTGAATACTACAAGAATAAAATGGCAAGCTAAATATAATCCTGGATGTTAAGGTATTTAATACATGTGTTTTCTAAACATGTACTTTCTCATTCATTTTTAAATTATAATCATATGCCTCACTATTAACATTAAAAATATTCATTATATATAGGGTGTCAGTAGAAGCCCATTCCCAGATCTACAGATATTGAAAAAAAAATTAACAAGAATCTTTATTTCCTTTTAGATTCTTTTGCTGTTGATACATATAAGCAATCACAAATCACTAATGAAGAAATGTCTGTCTTAATATTTATTGAAGCAATTGTTCAATAATTTTGCTGAATTAATGCATTTTAATTTGGGCTTTATTCTTTTATCCATTGAATACTTATTAAGCACATGCTTTAAAATTAAGCTGCAAGCAACTGTGTCAAGAAATAAGAGGAGTACTGAGGCCATTCAAACTAATTTTTAAAGTGTTTATACATATCTGACACTGTACTAGACATTAAGTTGGATGAACTTACAATGATCTCTGCCCTGTCAAGTTTCATGAGATGAATATAGGAAGAGCTTTTTCTGTATGCAAGCAGAAGTAGACAACAGAGTGATAGATTCAGAAAATATCAGATACAATATGGCTCACTGTTTTTATGGGTATTTTGCAACAGTGAACTTTTTTAGTTTTTTAAAAATATTTTATGTTCTAATGTCATTAATAGAAGCAAATATTAATTTAAGAAAAAGGTTGAGACCTTGTTTATAACCAAGACCTTGTTTATAATGTGTATAATTCCTAAAGTTGCAAAACAATCTTATAATACATTTATCAAAATCCTATAATCAATTCATACTGAACTTGAAATAAAGCTGTTGATCGGCTAAATGACTAAAAAGTTATAAGAAGAAAATTAAAGCAAGTATCTACTTGAGAGTGTGGAAGCCTTTTTTTTCATTTTTATTTCAGTCACAGTATATAGGGCTTGTTAAGGCCATATCTGTAACAGATAGGGACTGAGGAATGCTGGGAGAACCCAGAGGCCAGGTTTCCTTTATTATCTTAAATAGGCATCTTAAAATTTTGTCCCAGGATTTGAGGCTTAACATCCCAGCCTTTTTGTTGACAATAAATGGTAAAGGGCTACATAATATTCTATGACTACTTCTTGCTGACCTTGGGGCATTGTTGGGGACCCAGGATAGCTGGAATGCTGTCCAAGGCTAGGAAGAACAGACCCTTAAATTCTCTGCATATGCTCTGCAGGAGAATTTGGGGCTAAGGAATAGTCTGCAAGGCTCAACCATCTGGGTCTAGCTACATTGAAGCTATCGTGGGATGTAGATTTTGAGGAAATGAACACCTGAGGCTGACAAGTTGTTGTGGCTATCTGATGCTTCAGTTGATTTTAAATGTGGTGGGACAGATGACTAGAGAAAGAATGTATAGTTAAGGAGTCTAGGAAAATCATTTTTAGCAAGGTGTACACTTGAAACTTTTAGGCCCGTAGTTCTGGTAGTTGGGGGAAGAGAGTCCAAAAACCAGGGGGTGGGGTGAGATACCACCCTCAGGAAACAAGCTATTGATTGACAGTGTTATGAAATATAATGTGGTGAGGGGTATCTATAGTAGGCCCATGCCAAGAGTTACTGCTGAAAAATTATTCTATGCAACAGATTTGGTGCTAAAGAGGTTTAATAGAGGAGTCAGGAGGGGCAGGGATAGAGGCAGCAAGTAGACATGTACACAGGAAGACAGACAGGGAGGAGAGGGAGAGAGAGAGAGAGAGAGGGAGCGAGAGAGAGAGAGAGAGAGAGAGAGAGAGAGAGAGAGAGAGAGAGAGAGAGAGAGAGATCCATGAGGGAGAAGGTTGGTGCATGCTGAAAACAGAAAGAACAGAGAGAAAGCTGGAATGGGTGGTGGTTCTTTGCTCTGAAGCACATACCTAGTGTACTTGGCAGTGACAGCAGTTGATGGCCTAAGCAGTTGCTATGTCCCTGGGAGCAGTGCAATAGAATTGTCTGTATATTAACATTCCTCATTTTTTTTTTAATTAAAGGATGAGGAACTAGGAAGGAGTTATGATGAGGCAGGTATGAGGGTGTTCTGTTCCTTAGACTGTGTCCTAATGTCTGGAGGCATCAACATTTTGGGGGACCCTAAGGAAATTGAGATGTTGGCCAACTCATGGGAGAGCTGGATGTTTCACTTGCTATCTAGACTATGTGGGACAATCTGAGACTATAAAGAATGCAGCCCATTTGAAGCAATCTGTTAGGATAGACCACCTGGGGCTAACCACTTTGTGACTGTCATGGATTCAAATTTTGTGGAAACATCTAGAATTAGAAGGATATAAATATGTACACATAGATAGACAGACAGACAGACAGAGATATGGATATAGACAAAGACCTAGACCTAGACATAGACTAGACCTAGACCTAGACCTAGACCTAGACCTAGACCTAGACCTAGACCTAGACCTAGACATATACATAGATATAGGTATTAGGGCCAGAAGATACAGTTAAGGAGTTTAGGAAGAAAACTTATCTCTTTATATAAACTTAAAATTCCTGACCTTGTAATTCTGATAATATTGGATTATATATTAGGATAATTTAGCAGAGTTAGACTAATAGCTTTACAGACTTCATTAACTAATGTTAAATCTCTGAACTTTTGAAGTCTTAATACAACAGAAGCATGGCAAGGGGAAGAAATCTGAAGCATTTTTCATTTCTTTATATACCTTAAATCACTTTCTTATTATTTAAACTTTTGCATCCTTCAAGATTGCATTTACAAACCTTAAAATACCTTCTTTGACATGAAAACATTTCCTTAGATGCTCACCAAAAGCTTCTGTATCTTCAGATCTTACATACAGTTTATAATTTATTCTATCTAGTATTCACCATGATACCCAAGTGGTTGATTACTGGAAGCAGTCACTATAAATTGAGTTCCTTTCATTAAAGGAATAGTAAAAATTACTTTGAAACATGTTTTCTGAGTCTGGTAAAGAGATAAACTATATCTAGACCTAGTAATAGTAGCTTTTGTGAACCTTGAGGCCTGATTTTTACACATTAGGAGAACTGAGAAGGCTGCTGAAGCCTTGGTTGTTGCTGATAAACTAGTCATTAGTCTAGTCTTTAAATGCACCAGAGACCTGAGAAGAATAGATTTCATCTGAGTAAGCAGGAACTGCAGACCAAGTAGCTTCCAAGCATAATAAGATGACAGAAACTTACTGGTTACTTGGACAGTCACCCAAGGTTCCTCTGTGTTCAGTAGGGCACCACAGATTTGACAGATTTTCCTGTGAAGTAGGCATTTTGAGAGGACTGTTCCACCTTGTCCAGGTAAAGTGAGGCAATCACTAGTTTTGAGACTGTGCTGCCAGTAGTCGAGGCAATGGACAGTCAACAGCCCAATAGCCAACTTTGTCACATTTAAAGCATGTTCCAGGTGGAGGTTCTTCTAGGCCCATGTTCTTTGCAGGAGATGAGGTGTGCTGTCAGGAGCAGACAGAAACAAACAGGGCTTGGAGCAAGTAAAAAACAATAAAGAAAAATTTTTTTCATCTTTTTTCAATTGCTTGGGGACTATTAAGACAAGATTCCATAAACTTAGAAACTAGGTGTAGGGTTTTGAGGTTATGAGAAAGCAGTTCTTGTACAATGAGAAAAGGAATCCCAAGCTTGGGTCAGAGGCATCCCAGGAACCCAGGGAAAAATAAACTGAGAAGGCACAAACTGTCTAGTGACAGTGTCTGTCATCATGCATTAGACTGGGGCCAGTGCTAAAAGCATGAGAAGATATCATTTACCTAGTACTAGGATTTTTGAGTGAAGCCAAGAGGGCAAAAAAACTGTGCTGGAAAAATTAAGCCTCATTCAGGGAAATGATCAGACTCAGAGAAGTTGTGTTAGAGAGATAACTTACCAGTTGGTGTTGGATTGAGTGCCAGTTGATTGGTGGACCAGATAGCAAATCTGTGTGTAGGTGTAGCAGTGGGTGGGATCTCAGTATGGACAGATACCAGGAGAGCCCCTCAGAAGCCATAGTACCAATGTTATAATTTTTAAAAATATATTGCCTTGGGAGGTACCTCTGGCAGGCCCATGCCAAGATGTACCCTTGAGGAATTATGCCATGCAACAGATCTTGCAAAATGTTTGCAGATGTTGCAAAAGAGGTTTACTGGGGAAGGGGAAAGGAGTGAATGTATGGGGAATGGATAGAGGCAGAAAAGTAGACACATAAACAGGCAAACAGACAGGAAACAGATTGAGAATCATGAGGGCAGAGGGGAGCACCATGATGAAAAGAGAAGAAAAAAAAAGTGAGGAGAGGAGAGGAGGGGAGGGAAAAGGGAGAGAGAGAGAGGGAGAGGGAAAGGGAGAGAGAGAACAGAGAGGTAGCTAGGGTGGCCGCCAGTTCTTTTATCTGCAGCATATACCTATTGCCCCTGGAGGTGGTGGCAGGAGATAACCTAAGCAGCTGCTAGGTCACTGACAGTAGACCACTAGAGTGGTCTGTACACTAACAGACAATACTTACCTGAACTGGATTTTATTTATGAAGAGGTGAATCCAAGTTAATACCCTGAGATTCACAAGACTTTTTTTTTTTTAAGTTTACAAAATGAGTTAAAAGTTTTAGATATGTTAGCCCTACCACTATTTGTAGTTTGTATTAAAATCTGCATTGTAGAAAAAGCAGTAGACTCATGTCTTTGAGTCATCATAAAATGATTTGGGGTTAAAAGCATGAACAAACTTTTCTCTATCCCAAAGGCTTGATATGTATTGATTTAACAGGTGTTTTCAGCACAATGAGAAGCAAGTTGTAGCTCTGTACTTAGAAGACAACCAAAGGAAATTTTTGAGCCTATAATTATAATATTAGCAGTACTTTACCAGAGCTACATTAATAGCTTATCCGATCTCTATTATTTGTTAAAATATGAGCTTTTGAAGTCTTAGTATAATAATAGCATAAGAAGGGAATGAAGAAGTCTTAAGCTTTGTTGGACCTCCTGATCGCAGTCTCCCTGCGAGCAGTGTCTTTATTGCTGCTCCCCGTCGTCTGCCCAGCCCTGGCCTGGGGCCATGACCATCTCCATGGTGATGGCCCTCAGGGCCCCAAGTCCGGGCAGTGGGCCCTAGGCAGCCTGTCCACTGGCCCGGGTTGCTGCAGCCCTGGAACTGGCACAGGGAGGAGAGAACTCCGGCTTCCTCTTTAGAGTGGCCCCTGCTCTGCAGGGGACACTGACAACGGGAGCACTGCACACAGTCTGGGGCAGCCCCAGCCATAGGAGTGGGGTGCAGGGGCCCCGGGTTTGTAGCAGCAACTGCAGCTGCGAGGGCAGCGCCCCAATTCTTCACTGACTTGTCTATCTGCCCTCCTGCACTGGGCGTCAGGTTGCTGAGCCAAGTTGGAGCTGTGGCAGCTCTGGGCTGGGGCTCAGAACTGGACCCTGACAGTGCAGTGCTGCAGTTGTTCTCCCCCTCCTGCTGTCCCGAGGGTGAGAGGGTGGGGTCCCGGGCAGTGGTAGTGAAAGATCTGACCCCTTATGAGGAAGGTTAGGCCCTTAGCAAACTTAGAGCCAAGACATGCCTGGGCAAAGACCTCTAGCAAACTTAGAGCCGAGACATGCCTGGGCAAAAATCCCACCCAGCTACATTCCTACAGGTGACTTTGACCTGACCTCAGGGCCAGAGGCACAATGTTTCAGGATGCAACTGACTTGTGACTAACATTCTGTACTTCCCCATAACGCAAATTCCTTCTGTTCCCCACCCCTTTGTGGTTTTTTCCTTTAAATACCCCTGACTTCAGCTGCTCGGGGTCGAACCCCTCTGCCTCTGCGTAGGTTACGTGTTCGACCCCAGTGCACTGGTCCTTCCGAATTAAACCTCGTGTGATTGCAGCAAGGACAGTCTTTCATGAGTTCTTGGGGGGTCGCACCGTCCCGAGACTTGAGTGAGGGTCTCCCCGACTTGGGGGGGTCTTTCAGTAGTGTTGGGCCCCATTTTGACCCTGGTTTGGGCCTTGAGGACAAACCCGAGCCTGGCTCAAGTTCTTAGACCTGTCCCAGTCACTTCCATATAGGGATGACTCAGGAAGACTTGTTTGGCCCTCCCTCTACCCTGCCATTGTTGATGTGGAGCTTTACTATTGGCTCTGTCAGTTACCCGTTCCCCTTCCCCACCTCCTAAGTCATCTCTCCCCATACCTAGGTGCCCATCCCACTTGCCTTCTCTGTATAAGTGAGGGGTTGATATAATAAAACTGAGTTCCTGCTTCAACAAGACTCATGGCCTGGTGTGTTTCTTTTGGACTGCTGACACTCACCATCCCACTCAGCACCGGACAGACTAGGCTGGACTAAGTTCTCTCCTCTCACCTGGACCTGCCGGCAAGGAGCTGACAAAGCTATTTTTCAGTTTTTATACACTTTGCATCATTTTCTTAGCCTTTTACAATTCACATTTATACACCTTAAAACACTTTCTTAGATCTTCAGAGCTTACATAAACCTATAATCCTAAAAATGTAAGGCTTGAAGCCTTACTTGTACATACGAAGAGAACTGAGAAGTCAGCTGACATCTTGGGAAAGGTATGCTTGCTGCTGTTAAATTGACAAAGCTACCATTGGTCTAGTCATCAACTCTGTCACAGATCTGAGAAGGATCAATTTCACCAGAAAGTATAGACAAAGTGGCTCCCAAATCTATTAAAATGACAGAGACTTACCAGCTACCTGGACAACTACCCTAGTTTTCTCCATGGTAATCTTGACTTTGTTGGGGCAGAGATCCCTGTTCAACATGAGCCTTTGGATGCTAGGCCTTAAAGATTCAACTAGACATTCCTATGAAGGAGGGTCTTAGGGAAATCTACCTATTCTAGGCTCAGAATCAGTGCCCCTTCATCTTGCATGTACACAGCTTGAACAAGGTCATGGAAGCAGGAAAAGTGAAGGGCAGTTTTTCACCCAATGTCCAGCTTTGCCCCATTATAGCAAGCTCTAGGTGGAGCTTTTCTGTGCTCTATCATCTTTGTTGGAGGAGATCTTATTCAGCCCCTGGCAGCAGCCACTTCCCTCTATAATGGGAAGCTTTTGCTAGACTTTCCTGCTCCTCACTTCCATTATACATTTTAAATACCATATTCAACAGAACTCTGAAAAGGTTGAAAAATTAGCTATTTAGTATATTTAAAGTTAACAAATGCTGTTTGCTTTTAGTTACTTCTTATAGGCTTAACTTTGAAAACATTTACAGGAAGCTAAATAAAGCCTATTCCTGTAGTTAATTCATAAGTTCTTAGCATTACAAAAAGTATAGTTTTGAATATATCAAAGAATTTGATCATTTATAAGGTGATTGTCATGTCTTAATTATGTTTAACAGCTCACAATAATTAATAATTTTTAGAAGATTAGGGCTTTACACTTTTATCCCTGTTAGGTTTTGGCTTTAAAAAATAATAGTTTTTTAGTGGAAGCTCTTACAGTTTCAAAATAAGACTTTTAATCATAAATGTTGTTTATAGGGAGATTGGCAACTTTACTGATCCTTTTATAGTGTAACATTATAGAATATCACAATTTTTAAAATTAATCAAGAGGTTAGGCTTCCTGTTGAAAATGGGGCCATCCACCCATCTCAAAAGAATATCACAGCTTTATGTATGACTTAATTTATCCAAACAGCTAAAGCTAAAAAAGTAAGTAAAGAAAAAGAAAGTAGATAAATATTGTTGTGAGCCTGGGTGCACTTAATAAAATTTATCAGCATAAAAAAATATCCATACTAACCCAAAATATTTTAGATACCTGTTATTTCCTTAGTATAAAAAGAGATGCAATAATAAACTAAGAGTTAGTAGGATTGACAAATTTTATAATTGTAACTTTATGCTATATGGTCATCTTAAGATGGTGGCTTCCATCTTGAAAATGTCATCAGCTTAGATGAAGGCAAGTATTTGGTTGTTATTTAAAACAAGATTTCCTAGAAGATCTATTTTCTAAGCAAGAGTTGAATCCAACTTTCATATACAGAATATTCTAAAAATAATTAAATCACATAGATAGTATACTGTAGCAAATTAAAATTACCTATGTATAGTTTCTAGTTAGAAGCCTTGTATAAGTACTATTATTACTATTGTTATTATTATTATTATTTAATCTTTTTTTTAGTCCAGTCATTATCATCCTCCTGGTCTGCACTCCCACAGTTCTGCACACAATTCTTCTGACTCTGTCTCCAAAAGAATGTCCCCTCTCCACCCCACCAGACCTCATGCCGTGGGGTCTCAAGACCCTTGAGAGTTAAGTATACCATCTTGCACTGAGTTTAGACCATGCAGTCCTCTGCTATATATGTATATATATATATATATATATATATATATATATATATATATATATATATATATATATATATATATATATATATATATATGTCATGGGTCTCATATCATTGAGTGTTTGCTGCCTGGTTGGTGGCTCAATGCCTGAGAGAACTTGGGGGTCCAGGTCTTGAGATTGCTGGTCTTCCTATGGGGTCATCCTCCTTCTCAACTTCCTCCAGCCTTGCCCTGGTTTCAGTCCATTGGTTGGGTGTAAATATCTACATCTGTTTCTTTCAGCTGCTTGTTGGGCCTCTCAGAGGGCCACCATGCTAGGCTCCTGTCTATTACACCATATCACCAGTAGTAGTGTCAGACCTTGGAACCTCCCCTTGAGCTTGATCCCAATTTGGGCCAATCACTGGACCTCCTTTCCCTCAGTCTCTTCTCCATTTTTGTCCTTGCAGTTCTCTTAGACAGGGACAATTCTGGATCAGAGTTTTTGACTGTGGGCTGACAATCCTAACCCTCCACTTGATGTTCTGTCTTTCTATTGGAGGTGGGCTCTACAAGTTCCCTCTCCCCACTGTTGGACATTTCATCTAAGGCCCCTCTCTCTAAGTCCTGGGTGTCTCTCACCTACCAGTTCTCTGGTACATTCTAGAGGGTCCCCCTACCTCCCACCTCCTGAGGTTGCCTGTTTCCATTCTTTCTGCTAGCCCCCAGGGCTTCATTCTTGCCAAACTCCCAATACCTGATCATGTTTTCCTTTTCCCTTCCCTGTCTCTTCTCCCACCCAGGTTCCTCCCTTTCTCTGTCCTCCAAAATGGTATTGAGGCATCCTCACTTGAGCCCTTCAACTTGTTAAACTTCTTGAGTTCTGTGAATTTTATTCTGGGTATTCTGTACATTTTTTTGACTAATATTCACTTATTAGTGAATGCATATCATGCATGTCCTTTTGGGTCTGAGTTACCCCACTAAGGATGATATTTTCTACTTCCATCCATTTGCATGCATATTTCAGGATATAATCATTCTTAATAGCTGAATAGTATTCCATCATGTAAATGAACCACATTTTCTGTATCCATTCTTCCATCTTGGGGCATCTGGGTGGTTTCTAGCTTCTGGCAGCCACAAATATGGCCACTATGAACATAGTGGAACACATGCTCCTGTGGCATGGTGGGGCATCTTTTGAGTATATGCTCAAGAGTTTATAGCTGGATCTTCAGATAAATCTATTTCAAATTTTCTGAGGAACCTCCAGATTGATTTGCAGAGTGGTTGTACCAGTTTGCACCAGCAAAGGAGGAATCTTCCTCTTTCTCTACATTCTCACCAACATGTGCTCTCACCTGAGTTTTTGATCTTAGCCGTGATGTTTGGTGTAAGGTAGAACCTCAGAATTGTTTTGATTTGCATTTCTCTGATCACTAAGGACTTTGAACATTTCTTTAAGTACTTCTCAGCCATTTGGGATTCCTCTGTTGTGAATTCTCTGTTTCTATACTGCACTTTCTGAATGAGTTATATGGGTTTTTTTGGAGGTTTGGGTTTTTTTTCCTTTAAAAAGCTAACTTTATTTATTTATTTATTTATTTATTTATTTATTTATTTATTTATTTATTTTTACTTTATTTACATTTCAAATGTTCTCCCCTTTGGAAACCCTTTATACCATCTCCCCTCCACCTGCTTCTATGAGTGTATGCCCCCATCCACCCACCCACTCCCATCTTCCCTCCCTAGCATTCCTTTACACTGGGGCATCTAACACCCTGAGGCCCAAGGACCTCTCCTCCCACTGATGTCCAACAAGGTCCTCTTCTGCCACATATGTGGCCAGCACCATGGGTCCCTCCATGTATATTATTTGATACGCTTTCTCCAGAGAGTCTCAGGTAGAGCCTGACAAATACAGAGGCAGATGCTTGCAGCCAGCTGTTGGACTTAGTGTGGGGTCCCGGATGGAGGAGTTGGAGAAGGGACTGAAGGAGCTGAGGGGGTTTGAAGCCCCATGGAGGAAGCAACAGTGTCAACTGGCCAGACCCCCCCGGGG
This sequence comes from Uromys caudimaculatus, assembly GCA_028551405.1. Classification (NCBI taxonomy): domain Eukaryota; kingdom Metazoa; phylum Chordata; class Mammalia; order Rodentia; family Muridae; genus Uromys; species Uromys caudimaculatus. The sequence goes on along the minus strand of CM052706.1, from coordinate 107,280,752 downwards.
GGGGCTCCTGGAGACTGGACCACCAAACAAAGAATACACATGAAGGTTAGTTTGTTGAGTTCTTTATATATTTTGGATTAGTAGGACTCTAATGGATTTGGGGTTAGTGAAGATTTTTTTCCCAACCTGTAGGTTTCAGATTTGTCCTCTTGACTATGTCCTTTGCCTTTACAAAAGCTTTTCAGTTTTATGAGGTTCCATTTATCAATTCTTGATTTTAGAGCTTGAGCCATTGGAGTTCTGTTTAGGAAATTTCCTCGCCAATGACCCATTACCAGCGAGTTCAAGGCTCTTTTCCAAGTTCTCTTCTATTAGATTCAGTGTATCTGGTTTTATGTTAAGATCCTTGATCCACTTGGACTTGAGCTTTGTGAAAGTTGACAAATATGGATATATTTTCATTTTTGTACATGCTGACTTTTAAGCCAAATTTTGTTACTTTTCAGCTTCTTTAACCACACCCAATAAATTTACAAATTGTGAGATAAAGACTACTTACACAATAATTTTAAAATATTTCTTGAGAGTAGAACACAAAGAAATCATAGAGATAAAAGATTTAAAAGTAGAAAGTTGTAAAATTTTAGTGATAAGAGACTCTGGACTTCTTTCCTTGTGCAGTGGCAGAAGTTGTTATAATCTGTGAGAATTTAGAGTCTACTATCAATGGCCATTGAGCTATACTGAGAACAAGCCACTTTCACTAAGACAGCAAGGATTAAAGAAAACCTGTAGGGCTGCATACTGAAATGCTGTGACAAAATAGAATAGAATAGAATAGAATAGAATAGAATAGAATAGAATAGAATAGAATAGAATAGAATAGAATAGAATAAAATAAAATAAAATAAAATATTCTGTAAGTCTGTGAATTGAGTCCAAAGAGAACAGCTGAAAGTAATTACAAAAAGAACTCTGCCACAGGAAGAGTTAGGCAGCTTAGAGATACAACAGAACAGGGTAGCCATAAGGAATATGGAGGGGCAAGCAAGAACTCCGGCTGATGGAGGGTTCTAATATCATAGAAGATACCGTAGAATATCACAGTTTTATGTATGATTTAATGGAGAAGCTGCAGAACTTCTCGAGAAGACCTGAGAGACAGAAAGTACAAGGTCTTAGAGGCTCAGAAGGGATTCAGGAAGCTGCAGGACTTAATAAGCAGCTCTTAGGAGGAAGTAAGAAAATCAGTAATGTACAGGCTCAAGGAGAGCATAAAGAAAGATAGAGAGCATAAAGAAAGGTAGCTCTAAAGGGAATACAGCAAAGAAAAGTTGCAGATTCAGGAGCATATAGAGTAGCTGTGGGTCATAGTAGGCAGCTTCTAGGGGGAGGTAAGGAAGATCCAGAAAGAAACTAAGAGGAGCCAGGAAGGCACAGAGGGACTGTCATAGTAACAAGAATTTCAATTCAGGGCAGACTAAAAGACTTGTCAGAGAGAAATGCCTAAATCACAGAGGAGCAGCATCTCTTTCCATGTAACAGAGTGAAAGGAAGCTTCCTGATACACTGGTGAGGCTTTTACAGTAAAAATAGACAAAGGAGAGAGCGCCATAGTGGCATTTACTTAGTAGAGGGAGAGAAACAAGTGATTAAAGCAGTAGAGAAGAAAATAGCTAAAGAGGTGAAAGTGGAAAGGCTTTTGGAACAGGGAAGGGTCCAATAATAGAAGAGGTGCCTTAGCAAGTAGAATTGCCCATGTGATGGAGCCTGTAGGTGTTTAGCATGGAGATGTCCACATGGTAGGTGCCCCAAATAGCTTAACATATCGTGGGAGCCAGAGAGAAGACTCTGAGTAAGCAAGGAGAAATCAGTGATTAGGTAATGTGGAGGGAAGAAGCCACTGAACAGAGAGATTACAATTAAATTTGGTGGGTGGCAAAATCCAGCAGAAACAAATTATCTGTACATATCTTAGGAGAGACAGTTCAGCTGCTTGGTTAAGAGATGAGAAGTTCCTTGGGAGAAAACTCATTTATGCCACTCTCATTGTTTCAGCACCACATGGATGATAAAAAGAAATAAATAAGAAAGGGCATGAAAAGATTAAGCTAGGTCATGTCCTTTCTTTCTTATTTATTTATTTGCTTGTTTGTTTGTTTGTTTGTTTACTTACTTATCCAGCCAGCCAGTGATAGTGGTAAACATAGCTGTGTGTGTTTCTCAAAGATTATTCATAAACTGTGGCTCATCTATAATCTAACTGGATACAATATTAATGTGCACCATAATGATAAAATTTAAGACACATACACTAACATCTTTTTTAAAATGACAAATTAAGCAAAACTAGAGACTTCTTCCAGGGTTTTCTGAAGACAGCAAAAATGTAGAGTAGCAACTATCTTGGTCTTCACTGTGTGCCCTGCTAAGGCTGGCTCTTTAAGAGACAATGATAGCGTCTTTTGATAAATCACATATTTGCATTAATAGGCAATAATAAATGAGATTCATTACATATCTTGTATGTATGATCCTTGGCCTTAAACATCTTATGTCATGAGGTTTAAAGCAATTAGAACTGTCATTTTGACAATATTATCAGTTATGAACTGATTTTACAGATGCATTAAGTTTTTTCATTTGAGAACTGATTCAGTTACTCCATTTCCTTCAAAGAGAATATTAAGGCTCAGAAGGAATATATGTATTGTTCAAGACTATATATTGATTAAATGGTCAAATTATGGTTCCATATTAATGTGCACCATAATGATAAAATGTTCTTGAATATATGTTCTTGAACTCCCTGGAACCTTCTAGCAGTTACTTGATGAAGCACATTTGTTCACAGAATTGTATATAAAGAATTGTATCACAGAGTCACAAATAACTCCACAAGACAACTCAAGCACAGTTCTGCTTTCCCAAGATAGTAAAGCACAGGTGGGAGTATGGCCTTTCTGTGGGTGCTAGTCTGCTGCTATCTCAGTCTTAGAACATGGGGAGTTGAAGCACAGTTGCCTTAGCAACAGGATGTGAGGAACTTCCATCCTACCCCTGTAAACTGTTGACAAGACAAAGAGGATGTGAGTGGGTGTACAGAGCTCAAAGCAAGACTTCTCTGAGAAAGTTTATTGTTAAAGAAAGAAAGAAAAGCATGCAATAACAATGTTCCCAATTCCCAGGCTGTAAGCACCTACATCCCATAAGTACAATCTTACAGAATCAAGGTCATGGCATTGGGAAAAAAAAGACTAAGTTAACTCAGCATCTGCAGGTGGTCCCTTGATTCAATGGGCCCCTAAGGGCTCATTCAAACATGTGACATTTCATTCAAAAGCCACTCAAGAGCCAAATAGCACCAGGAGAAAGCTACCCTCCCAGGAGTGTGGAAAAGCCATGAGTAGGGTTAAGACAAGCACCACTACTCAGTGGGACCCACCTGGATCCTCAGGACTCGGGACTGAGGAAAATCCAGGGACAGGAACCTTCCAGTTTCCATCTGTAGAAGGAGACCTCTGCCTGGGCCACCAGGGTTCCATAGCCAAATAGCACCAGGAGAAAACTAGCCTCCCAGGCCCTCGGGATACAGAGACTGAAGAAAATCCTGGAACAGGAGCCTCCCAGTTTCCATCTGTGTCTGGGTTCCTTAGCCTGTGACACAGGACTCCATAACCAAATAGTGCCTGGAGAAGGATTGACTCTCAGGAGTGTGGGCAAGCCTATCTGCTCAGAGAGACCCACCTGGAATCCCAGTACACAGTGACTGACAAGTGGTCTTCTGGTTTCTTCTGGCAGTCTGGGAGCTGATCCTGTGACACAGGGCTCCATACTCAAATAGTGCCAGGAAAGAACTGGTATCCCAGGAGTGCTGACACACCTTCGAGCACAGGCAAGACCTCAAATTCTGTTCAAATTCACTGGATCAAGAGGGACCCTTGCAGAACCATCAGGACACAGGAACCAAGGGACAGCTAGGGACAAGGTCCTTCTGTCTGCATCCCAGAGTTGACCCTGTGTCACAGCTCTCCAAACCCAAATACCTTTCAGAGAGAGCTGGTCTTCAAGGAGTATTGACACAGAGGCTTGCAGGAAGGACAAGCCACAGCCAGACAGAGTAAGACCAGCTAACATCAGAGTTAACAAGATGGCGAAAGGCAAGGGCAAGAACCTAAGGAACAGAAACCAAGACTATGTGGCATCATTAGAACTCAGCTCTCCCACCACAGCAAGCCCTGGATACCCCAACACACCAGAAAAGCAAGACTCAGATTTAATATCATTTCTCATGATGATAATAGAAGACTTTAAGAAGGAAATAAATAATTCCCTTAAAGAAATACAAGAGAACAGAGGGAAACAACTAGAAGTCCTTAAAGAGGAAAAACAAAATCCATTAAGGAATTACAGGAAAACACAATTAAACAGACAGAATTACAGGAAAACACAATCAAACAGATGAAGGAAATGAACAAAACCATCCAGGAACTAAAAATAGAAATATAAACAATAAAGAAATCACAAAGGGAGACAACCATGGAGTTAGAAAACCTAGGAAAGAGATCAGGAGTCATTGATTCAAGGATCACCAACAGAATACAAGAGATAGAAGAGAGAATCTCAAGTGTAGAAGGTACCGTAGAAAACATTGACACAACAGTCAAAAAAATGCAAAATGCTAAAAGCTCCTAACCCAAAACATCCATGAAATCCAGGACACAATGAGAAAACAGAAATTAAGGATAGTAGGTATAGAAGAAAATGAAGATTCCCAACTTAAAGGACCAACTTAAATATCTTCAACAAAATTATAGGAGAAAACTTCCCTAACCTAAAGAAAGAGTTGAACATAAATATACAAGAAGCCAACCAAACTCAAAATAGATTGGACCAGAAAAGAAACTCTTCCTGTCACATTATAGCGAAAACACCAAATACACAAAACAAGGAAAGAATATTAAAAGCAGTAAGAGAAAAAGGTCAGGTAACATATAAAGTCAGACCTATCAGAATTACACCAAACTTCTCACCAGAGACTATGAAAGCTAGAAGATCCTGGGCAGAATTCATGCAGACCCTAAGAGAACACAACTGCCAGCCCAGGCTGCTATACCCAGCAGAACTTTCAATTACCATAGATGGTGAAACCAAAATATTCTATGACAAAAGCAAATTTACATAATGTTTCCACAAACCCAGCCCTATAAAGGATAATAGATGCAAAACATCAACTGAAGAAGGGAAACTACACCCTAAAAAAAGCAAGAAAGTAATCTTTCAACAAACTCAAAACATAGCCACACAAACATAAAAATAACATAGAAAATAACAGGAACCAATAATCACTATTACTTAATATCTCTTAACATCAATGGGCTCAATTACCCAATAAAAAGACATAGACTGACAGACTGGATCCATAAAGAGGACTCAGCATTCTGCTGCATCCAGGAAATGCACCTCTGTGATAAAGACAAACACTGCCTCAGAGTAAAGGGCTGGAAAGCAATTTTCCAGGCAAATGGTCCCAAGAAACAGGCAGGAGTAGCCATTCTAATATTGGATAAAATCGACTTTCACCCAAAAGTCATCAGAAAAGATAAGGAAGGACACTTCATACTCATCAAAAGGAAAAATCTACCAAGAAGAACTCTCAATTCTGAACATCTATGCTCCAATTGCAAGGGCACCCACATTCATAGAAGAAACTTTACTAACGCTCAAAGCACACATTACACCTCACACAGTAATAGGAAGAGACTTCAGCACCTCATTATCATCAATAGACAGGTCTTGGAAACACAAACTAAACAGAGACACAGTGAAACTAATAGATGTTTGAATCAAATGGATTTAACAGATATCTATAGAACATTTCATCCTAAATCAAAAGAATATACTTTCTTCTCAGCACCTCCTGGTATCTTATCCAAAACTGACCATATAATTTGTAACAAAACAAACCTCAACAGATATAAGAAGACTGAAATAATCCCATGCCTCCTATCAGATCAATACAGATTAAGGCTGTTCTTCAATGGCAACAACAACAACAGACAGCCCCATACACATGGAAGCTGAACAATGCTCTACTCAATAACTTGGTCAAGGAAGAAATAAAGAAAGAAATTAAAGACTTCCTAGAATTTAATGAAAATGAAAGTACAACATACCCAAACTTATGGGACACAATGAAAGCAGTGTTAAGAGAAAAACGCATAGATTTGAGTGCCTCCAAAAAGAAACTGGAGAGAGCATACAATAGCAGCTTAACAGCACACCTGAAAGCTCTAGAACAAAAAGAAGCTAATGCACCCAAGAGGAGTAGAAGGCAGGAAATAATCAAACTCAGGGCTGAAATCAACCAGGTACAAGCAAAAAGAACTTACAAGGAATCAACAAAACCAAGAGCTGGTTCTTTGAGAAAATCAACAAGATAGATAAAGTCTTAGTCAGACTAACCAGAGGTCACAAAGACAGTATCCAAATTAACAAAATTAGAAATGAAAAGGAAGACAAACAACAAATTCTGAGAAAATTCAAAATCAGATCCTACTACAAAAGCTTATACTCAACAAAACTGCAAAATCTGGATGAAATGGACAATTTTCTAGACATATACCAAATACTAAAGTTAAGTCAGGATCAGATAAACCATCTAAACAGTCCCATAATGCCTAATGAATAGAAGCAGTCATTAAAAGTCTCCCAAGAAAAAAAGCCCAGGACCGGATGAGTTCACTGCAGAATTCTATCAGACCTTCAAAGAAGAACTAATACCAATACTCTTCAATTTCTTCCACAAAATAGAAAGAGAAGGAACACTACCCAATTCCTTCTATAAGTTACACTGATATCAAAACATCACAAAGATCCAACAAAGAAAGAAAACTTCATACCAATTTCCCTTATGAATATCGATTGAAAAACACTCAATGAAATTCTCGCAAACTAAATCCAAGAACACATCAAAATGATCATTCATCATGATCAAGTTGGCTTCATCCCAGGGATGCAGGGATGGTTCCATACCCAGAAATCCATCAATGTAATCCACTACATAAACTCAAAGAAAAAATCCACCTGGTCATTTCATTAGATGCTGAAAAAGCATTTGGCAAAATTCAACATTCCTTCATGATAAAAGTCTTGGAAAGATCAGGAATTCAAAGCCCATATCTAAATATAGTAAAATCAATATACAGCAAACCAGTAGCCAATATCAAACTAAATGGAGAAATCAGAGTCTAGACAAGGCTGCCCTCTCTCTTGCTATCTATTCAATATAGTATTTGAAGTTCTAGCGAGAGCAATTAGACAATAAAAGGATGTCAAAAGGATGCAAATTGGAAAGGAAGAAATCAAAACATCACTACTTGCAGATAATATGATTATATACTTAAGTGGCCCGAAAAACTCCACCTGAGAACTGCTGCAGCTGATAAACAACTTCAGCAAAGTGGCTGGATATAAAATTAACTCAAACAAATCAGTAGCCTTCCTATACTCAAAAGATAAACAGGCTGAGAAAGAAATTAGGGAAATGACACCCTTCACAATTGTCACAAAAAATATAAAGTATCTTGGTGTGACTCGAAGGAAACAAGTGAAAGATCTGGATGACAAGAACTTCAAGTCTCTGAAGAAAGAGATTGAAGAAGACCTCAGAAGATGGAAAGATCTCCTATGCTCATGGATTGGCAGGATTAATATAGTAAAAATGGCCATCCTGCCAAAAGCAATCTACAGATTCAATGCATTCCCCATCAAAATTCCAACTCAATCCTTCATAGACTTAGAAAGAGCAATTCTCAAATTCATTTGAAACAACAAAAAACCCAGGAGAGCAAAAGATATTCTCAATAACAAAAGAACTTCTAGGGAAACAGCATTCCTGACTTCAAGCTGCACTACAGAGCAGTAGTGATAAAAACTGCAGGATATTGGTACACTGACAGGCAGGTCAATCAATGGAATAGAATTGAAGACCCAGAAATGAACCCACACACCTACGGTCACTTGATCTTTGACAAAGGAGTTAAAACCATCCAGTGGAAAAAAGACAGCATTTTCAACAAATGGTGCTGGTTCAACTGGTGATCTACTTGTAGAAGAGTGCAAATTGATCTGTTCCTATCTCCCTGTACAAAGCTCAAGTCCAAGTGGATCAAGGACCTCCACATAAAACCAGATACACTGAATCTAATAGAAGAGAAAGTGGGGAAAAGCCTCCAACACACGGGTACACGGGAAAAGTTCCTGAACAGAACGCCAATGGCTTATGCTCTAAGATCAAGAATCAATAAATGGGACCTCATGAAATTGCAAAGCTTCTGTAAGGCAAAGGACACTGTCAATAGGACAAAAAGGCAACCATCAGATTGGGAAAAGACCTTTACCAATCCTAAGTCTGATAGAGGGCTAATATCCAATATATACAAAGAACTCAAGGAGCTACTCTCCAGAGAACCAAATAACCCTATCAAAAAATGACAAACAGAGTTAAACAGAGAATTCTCAATTGAGGAAATTCGTAGGGCTGAGAAGCACCTAGAGAAATGTTCAACATCCTTAGTCATCAGAGAAATGCAAATCAAAACAACTCTGAGATTCCACCTCACACCAGTCAGAATGGCTAAGATCAAAAACTCAGGTGACAGGAGATGCTGGTGAGGATGTGGAGAAAGAGGAGCACTCCTCCATTGTTGGTGGGATTGCAAGCTGGTACAACCGCTCTGGAAATCAGTTTGGTGGACCCTCACAAAAATGGACATTATACTATCTGAGAACCCAGCACTACAACTCCTTGGCATATAGCCAGAAGATGTTCCATCATGTAATAAAGACACATGCTCCACTATGTTCTTAGCAGCCATATTTATAATAGCCAGAAGGTGGAAACAACCCAGATGTCCCTCAGCAGAAGAATGGATACAGAAAATGTGGTACATTTACATAATGGAATACCACTCAGCTATTAAAAACAATGACTTCATGAAATTCACAGGCAGATGGATGGAATTTGAAAATATCATCCTGAGCGAGGTAACCCAGTCACAAAAGAATGAACATGGTATGTAGTCACTGATAAGTGGATATTAGCCTAAAATTTCTCAATACCCAAGTTTCACTTCACAGTAACTTTTGAACTGAGTGTGAGGTCCCAGATGGAGGAGTTGGAGAAGGGACTGAAGGAGCTGAGGGAGTTTGCAGCCCCATGGATGGAGCAACAGTGTCAACTAGCCTTACCCCCTGGTACTCCTGGAGACTGGACCACCAACCAAACAATACACATGGAGGGATCCATCGTTCAGACCACATATGTGGCAGAGGAGTACCTTGTTGGCCATCAAGGGGAGGAGAGGCCCTTGGGCCTGTGGGTGTTAGAGGCCCCTGTATAGGGAAATACCAAGGTGGGAAGACAGGAGTGGGTGGGTGGGAGAATACCCTCACAGAGGCAGGGGGAGGAGGGAGGGTATTGGGGGTTTCCAAAGTGGAGACCTGGAAAGGGTGAAACATTTGAAATGTAAATAAAGTATCAAAAAATTTTTAGAAAGCCACTCAAGTATAACAAATTAAACAAAATGTCCTGCAATACTGTGAGTGCCTGGAGTAGAGTAGAAACCATAGTACTGAATGACTGACTTGTGTCAATACACTGGGAGAGTCACAATGGCCACCACCACTTACCCTGCCTCTTCCTGTGTCTCTTGTCCAAGGGCTATGGACAGAGAACTTGTAAAATGTTTCACAGTGGTACAGATGAAATATTCATGAGGTTTTATTCAGGCTGAAAGTGATCCTCAAATCTTCATAAAAAGGACTGAAACTAAAATTAATTCCAAAATAAATCTTCACCAGGTGTTAAAGCAGAGATACATCCAAGTAAAGTCTTGATATAAAAGGGATATTTCATTAAAATGGAACTGAGTCTCTCCAGAGTGGCATGAAGGGTGAAGAGAAGGCAGACACTTCCTTACTCTTCTTTGGAGGCTTTCCTTTTCTTCCATAGTACTAAACCTGTAGACATTTCTGGTCCTTATTTTCTTTTTCTCCCCAACTGGCATTGTTTATTATTTTCCAACTTGCTAAATGAAACCAATGGAACACGTTAATGGATGTAAGTAGGTCCATCTTTAGCAGTTGACCTCCCCCCTATAAATAAGGCCCTGACCTAGTAACACACAGCAGTAGCTCCATAGTAAGAAGCCAAAACTAGAGCTATTGAACACCTGACATTGTCATAGGGCTTTAATTCAAATATAAATGCTCATCATACGTTTATTGACTTTTACACAGGATAATTTGACTGCACTGATAAATCACTCAGTGACCTCTTTTGTTTTTTGTTTTTTGTTTTTTTGTTTTTATTTTCAGGACAGTTTCAAAGCTGAGATGCTTGTCACAATAGAAAGTCCCTTTGTGCCCATTCACTTCTGATCCTGACTGTTTGTTTCTCTATAAAAACCACTGTCTCATCAAGTTTTCTTATTTATTTCTCACTTTAACAGGAAAGATAATTGTTGAGTTTAGATCTTCACTCTGACTTCCAATAACCTTGGCCAAATTACTTGTGATTTTCATTTCTGTTTATTTGTATTTAAAAGTAAAGGTAAACAATGATGCCTATCTCATAGGATTGTGTTGAAGACTGAATGGTTAATACATGAAGTCTTTGGAATAGTTTAAAATAAGCATAAAATCTTAATTAGATCTAGTATGTAGTATGAATGTATATTTTCATCTCCTTTGAGTGTCCAGTTATTGAGAACATGAGAATAAGGAAGAGAGTGGGATCTATCTAGAAGACTTTGTGCAAAGCCTTAAACAGTTAGCATGCAGAGAAAAAACGTTGAGAAATGGAAAGACTGAACTAAAACGCTCATGCTCCCCTCTAACCTGTAAATAAAACTGGTATTGGCATTGGTCCAGGGCCGTGTCAGACTGTCCTAGAATAAGCAATGTCTCACTCTAATACTAAAATACTACCTCTACATAGCAGTTAAAGGTACTAATGAGACATGCGACATGTGTATATGAAAATGAGCTAAAAAGCCACCTTACACTAATGAACAAAAAGCCCCAACTCTTTTGCACAGTAGTGTTAATGAGCCATTGTGGTCTTTCTTTGTTGTGACCTGCTTCCCACCACCACACTTACAAATGTACTCTTTCTTAATTTTTTTTTTTGCTAGTAGGTAGTATGTTCTTATGTTCACATGAATATATGTGTATGTGTGTATGTATTTATTCATCTATGGGAAAACTTTGCTTGAGTCCATGTGTACAAATACATGTAAAGGGCCAAAGTTGACATTAGGTGTCATTGCTTTCATCTTTATTGACTGAGGGCCAGTCTCCCACTGAACCATGAGTTCACAGTTTACCTAACTTTACCTGGGTTCTAAGAATATAAACTATAGTCCTCAGTCTTGGACAGCAAGCACATATTTCCCAGAGTACATCTTACCAGAGTAAAATGTACTTTCAGTCTGTGCCCCTTGCAGCATATATTTGATCAACTCTTTTTTTTTTTTCACAAAAAGATAAATTTGGGGGTAGGATGGATCTAGGAGGAAATTAGAGTAGGGGTGGAAAATGGATATGATAAAAATACATTATAGGGTACTCTCAACAAATTAATAAAAATATTCATGTTTAAAAGGAGACTATGCCTACTTCTGGTGCACAAAGACCTGCAACTCCTCTAGAGATGCCTATCAACCTTGACATCAGTTAGGACTTTGGGAAACTTGCAAAGACCCATTTCTTTCCCTGATAACTGACAGGAAGGAGTTGGCAACAGCAACAGGAGACAGTCACAGACCTTCAGGCATTATAATCACAGAATATTACTACAAACTTATCAAGGCCCAAGGCTAGCATGTTTGTTTTCTGCTTGTCCATTCCAAGTACAGCCATTCTGGACATGTGTCTCTGACTGGTCCTTCCATGCTAAACAAATACAGCCAAGCATGTGTAGTGCTCCAGAGGCTCCGAGGAAGACAAGATAAACACTAAAAATCTGCACTATGGTCCACTTTACTCTCATCATATTATAATGTTTTCTCATGCCAAGATTAACTATATTTTACAATGAGGGCTTTCCCCAAAATTCAGTGTGAGAGGGTGAGAGGAGTGCCCTATTTTCTTTTTTCAGTACTTAATCCTTTGAAAGTCTATAATCCTTCTAGCCTCAGCAGGTAACTGGCCATCTAAATGCAGAGAAAAACAATGGCTGGTGATGGTCACAGGCTCCATTCATCTCAGGGAATTCTGTGTTCACACACCTGCTTTCATTTTCCTGCCAATTTCAGAACACTAACTGTCTTTCCCATTTTTTAGTTTTTTTATCTAATGCAATTGTTGAAAGTACTTGTCTTCCTTCTTATTCTTCCTCATCAACTGAGAGACCAAACCTACTCTATCTTGCAACCGGCCTCCATATTAAAAGAAAAAAAAAAAAAATAAAGTCTGAGAACTTAACCTGTAGCTGAACCCAAGTAGCACCCAACTACCAGGAAGGACCCCACAGCCTGTCCTTGACCCATACCCAAGAGTTACTTCCTAGCTACTTCCTAGCAACAGTTAATCAAAGATTAGTCTGGTTGCTTCAGTTGTACTTTCAGACTATTTGTGATTGTTCATGGTCTTGCTTCAGAGCATCCACCTGTGAGCTTACAACAGTCATTCTTTTAGATTCTTGCCAGGCTGGACACTTCCTTACTTGCTCTCATTTTCCTATTAAACCCTGTCCCAGTGAGGGTTCAGGGCTGCTTCATCAAACCATTCTATGGGTCAGTGGTGAGTAGGCCCAAACTCAAGTTTGTAATAAAGAGAAGCTAATGTGGTTACATCCATCAGAATTGGCTCCTTGGTGGTTTTTGGGATTCTTGAACACTTTCAGGCACAACACCATCACTTTCTGCCTTATAAAATCATCACTATCTCTGAAATCATGTCACAGTCCCTGATATGGTCCTTGTTTCCATGATGTTTTGCTGTATAGGTACTGGATTCACTAGCTTACCTTTCTTTTCTCATCAGGCAAGAAAACTTGGCATTCTCTCCAAGTCAGCAATACTCACTTGGACCATGTCTCTAGAGTGCTGTAGGCTCTCCCTGGGCCTCCCACATGAGTCAGGTACCATCCTTCACACTTCATTTAAGCCTAGATGCTCTATTGCCTCTTGTCTTTTATAATAAATTCCATGCATGCTTTAATCTCTTTTGCTGTTTTGTTTTTCTTGAAATTTTTTTCTCTTTTCTTGCCGTTTTGTTTGCCAACTTTTCTTTTTCATTTTTCTCATTTACCATCCATTCTGTTTATGGTTTCTGCTTTTTTTTTTTTTTTTTTTTTTTTTGTACTTTATTTACATTTCCAATGTTTCCCCCTTTCCAGGTCTCCTCTTTGGAAACCTCCTATCCCCTCTCCCTCCCCTGCCTCTATGAGAGCATTCCACCTCCCACTCACCTACCCACTCACTCCTGTATTCCCACCTTGACATTCCCCTTTACTGGTGCCTCTAACACCCTCAGGCCCTAGGGCCTCTCCTCCCCCTGATGGCTAACAAGGCCCTCCTCTGCCACATTTGTGAAAAGAGCCATGGGTCCCTCCATGTGTATACTTTGGTTAGTGGTCCAGTCTCCAGGAACACCAGGGGGTAAGGCCAGTTGATACTGTTGCTCCCTCCATGGGGCTTCAAACTTCCTCAGCTCCTTCAGTCCCTTCTCCAACTCCCCCATCTGGGATCTCACTCTCAGTCCAGTGGTTACTGTAAAGTGAAACTTGGGTATTCTGAACTTTTGGTTCCTGCTTTTTATCCTCATCCCGACTCTGTCTCTGAACTGCAAACCCAAACTCTGGATACCTGATGAAGCTTTCTAGCTGGCTCCAGAGAGTCTATCCACTATCACTAAGAAACCATTCATCTAACAATCTTCATTTTATTGTCTCTTTTTATGCTAATAACATTTGTTTCTTCTTTCTGTTTGATTTTGTTCTCCTTCTGTTCTCTTCCTGTTATTTAGTCTGAACCACTGACATTTTGCTCTGAGACTAAAATTAAATTTAAAGACACATTAAGAACAATTGCCTATAATGATAAAGTCTATACTTTAAATGTGCAAATAAGTAAACTCTCAACAAATGTTGCTTGTACATTTGTAAAATTTATTAAATCATAAATCTTCTCTAAGAATTCTGGTGTGCATATATGTAGTGTGTAGTCTTAGTTTGGGTAGATTAAATAAAGTATATGTAGTCTCACAGTTCTGGAACCTGGGAATTCTATGATCAATTTGACAGGAAACAGCAGGGTTAAGTTCATGTAGGGACTACATTTTCCCCTTACATCTTACCTGCCTTTTTTTCTTTTATTGTAAGCCCCCTCATTGTCACTGTCTACTAATGACTTAATCACTTTCTTGAGACCCTAAAATCTAATTTCATATATCTGCAGGTAAAGTTTCAACATACAGATGTTAGGGAGATATGTTGTATAGTCTACAACACACACACACATATACAAAAACACAGTTATGTCTTCCCTATAAAGTCTCAAGGACCTTTACACACCCAGAAAGCGGAAGCATCCCAAAGAGCTCCACAATACTGGAGATCAAGTATTCAAACATGTGAGTGCATGGGAGGGAATGCATTCTTACTCAAATCACCATTAGAGATAAAGCAAAGGAGGATGTATTGAGGGGGATAACTAAAACTGAGTATGTTTGAAATAAATACAGAAACCTATTTTGTAAGTGAAGGGCCCAGCTTAACATTAAAACTCCATTTTGCTTTCTCTCCATTTTGTGATTAACTTGCTCTCTGAATGAACTCAGTTACTGGAAAAAACCCATCTTTTTCTAGGAACCATGCCACCCTGGCAACAATCACAATTATTCTAAGCAAATAGTCACCCCAGCAACAACTACTTTGCTCTTAAGGGGAAAGTACCTAAGATCTTAAAGAACATTGGTCATACCAAGCTGAAATCATTACTAGTGAATAGAAGTGCACCAACCAAATGTCAACCAATCATGTATCTGCCAAGATCTAAAATTTACTACAACTTTATCCTATACACTGCAACAACAACCATGATAAATAGGCAAGACCTGTACTAGCTCAGAACTTTCCTCACCATCCATTGTACTGGAAAGGTTGACGGGTCTGAGCTCCAGCTTGAATGAAGACTTTTTGCTTTTGCATACAAGTTGGACTCCAGGTGATATCTGGAGGTCTGTGGCAACCTCATGATCTGGGCATAACAATATGCTTCCTAAACATATATGTCATCATATAAAAGAGTCTAATTGAAGTTCCTACATAGGGCATTATCTTCCTCCCAGAATCTATATGTGGTCAAATAAAAGCCTAATACCAGGTATGGGTATCTCTCTTGAGTTGATTATCACAGATATCCCAGAGAATCCCCCCAAAACAATATATTTTTAAACACACTTCATAATGCATTTTTTTTTAAAAAAAATTTATGACATCCTACATGAGAAGTGAAGGATTAAAGTAGGGAGATTAGAAAAGAACACTGTTTCAAACTTCACAAAGAAAAACAAAAGACTTTCTGTAGTTCGATGTTAATCCATGATATATGGGTTTATTCAATCTGCCATGGACGTTTAATACAACTTTATCTGTCTAAATGTAAAGTAACCAAGAAGAACATTTCTATCTTTATCATTGGGGAGGAATTTAAAATCTACCTTTTGACTCATGGTCTACTTTTCCCTGAGATGCTCTGAATTAAGGCTTGTCTCCTTTCCAGTGTTATCTACACAGAGCAGCTCACCATGTCAATGATATGTACTGTTTTGAAATGTGTTCATACATCAAATCAATAGCACATCTTTTAGAGTCTCTGCCTGCAGGTTTCAATAGCATTGCTATCAGGTACAACCCGGTCTCCAAAGAACTTTATGCATTTGGAATAATGAAAATGTCAATGAGAATCAAGATAGTATGCCATGCCTGAATAGGATGTTGTAAGTAAAAAGATACTGCTTGATTTACTCAGTTGTCACTGTGTTAAATAAATGTCTTAGAGTATTCAAACAGCTTAGAAAAATGTTCTTGGGTATTCTGAGCTTCTTTTTGGATAATATCCACTTATCAGTGAGTACATACCATACGTGTTCTTTTGTGACTGAGTTACCTCACTCAGAATATTTTCAAGTTCCATCCATTTGCCTGCGAATTTCATGAAGTCATTGCTTTTAATAGCTGAGTAGTATTCCATTGTATAAATGTACCACATTTTCTGTATCCATTCCTCTGTTGAGGAACATCTGGGTTGTTTCAGCTTCTGGCTATTATAAGTAAGGCTGCTATGAACAGAGTGGAGCATGTGTCCTTGTTACATGTTAAACATCTTTTGTGTATATGCGCAGGAGTGGTACAGCCCGGTCCTCAGGTAGTACTATGTGCAATTTTCTGAGGAACCTCCAGGCTTGTATTCCCATCTTTTCTGTTTAGAAAGCAGCTCCTCAGAGGTGACTCCCAAACCATTTCTCTAAAGCTACTTTCAACTTCCTCAAGCAATTTCAAAACACTTCAGTTTTTAATAACTGAAAATAAATGACTTTAATTGTAATCAAGATTTAGAAATTCATTCCTAAACTTCACCACTGAGTAATTGTATTTGGCTAATCTTATGAGGAAAGGCACCTCTTTCTTGCAAAAGGACTACTTTTCTGGTTTTCAGTGATTTGAGCCAAATATTCTTCAAAATTAAAAACTTTTATTTCCTCATCTGACTTACGGGGATGGTGTATTCTCCTTCAAAATAGTTTACAATCTTTTCTTTAATTTGGTCTAGTTGCAGCTGAAAACACCTGTACAATATTTTCACATTTCTTGAATTTACTGACTCAATGACCACTTAAAATTTCCATATATAATGACCAAAACATTTGCATATATAATGAAAAAAAAAGTCAAAAGACTTTCAGGCAGCATGTTCCAAAGAAAAGTGAAAAAGTTGAGCTCAGTATTTTACAGATTTAATTTCTGCCTAGAAGGGAGTAATAATTCCCTCTATTCACAATGACATCCATATGAACTTTCTTGTTTAATAGAAAATCTCTAGAATAAGTAAATATTTTATTCTACTAGAACATACACATTCAAACAATTTAGCTAAGTTTCTTTAAGAGAGCAAACCCTTATGCCTAGTTGGTTACTGCCGCATTGCATTTTATTTAAATGATACTGATAAAATTATTAATTTGGCTGAGGTAACTGTAGATTTTCAAAACTTAAATTGTATAGTCTAATTGGAATCCTCCTCTAGCTATCACAAAGGAGTTTTTAAAGAAGATTCATAAAAATTCTATTATAGATAGATGAAAGAATTAAACTAAGCTTATAACACAATAATCAAAGCTACAGAAGACTTAAATATAGAAAGAAAATGACTTGATTTCATAGAACGCATTTGACTTTCAGATTTTAAGGCTTCATATTTTAACAATACAACATGTGGGATAATTCATTCATTAATTTTGCTTTGTTTTTCAGTGCTCTTAAGCATTTGTATAGAATATCATTTGTTGACTAAACATTTGTATTACTTTGAATTAAAATATACTTTAAAATGGGGAGGGCATGCTGCTCAGTTGGTAGAATGCTTGCCTAGAATACAGAAAAGCCTGGGTTTAATCCCAAGTACTGCATAAACCAGGCTTGGTGTTGCATGCTTATAGGTAGAAGGATCAGAACTTCAAGTTCATCCTCTGCATAACTTCATTTGAGGGCAACCTGAGATACATGAAACCCCTTCACAATCAATCAATCAATCATCAATCAATGAAGACCTCATGATCAACACACTGCATTAGTCATTTGCTGAAGGAAGATGATAAGTGTGTGATACAGAAGAAGGGGTACAAATAAAAGCACATGATTTTCAAAATAATGTAAAATCATGTGGCTTAAGTGGGAATAAGACAGCACACATAGCCTTAGAAATTAAGCTCAAACAATGTTAAAAGGATAAAAGTCTTGTTCCTGGAATATCTGAAGAGTGGTGCAAGTTCCTAGTACAGCTAAACTGCAGTTCAGCTCTTTTTGTGAAGTCTGTTTCTTTAGCCAATTTGAGTTTCTTCCTTAGCTTTGTGCCTAAAAAAATCTTTCTACCAGCAGAAAAAATTCAAGGAAGCTTTTGATTCAGGTTGAAAATAAGTATTATGGTCTCTGAAAAACCAGGGTAAAATGTTGAGTGCTCCTATGTCCAGGATCAGTTACAATTGATACTGTTTGTATAATAGCCCATTACTGGTTCAGTAGATGTGCTTAGAAAGTAAAGACCAGATTTTCAGGCTTCTTAACATAAATAAACCATAATTTAATATTGTAAAGGGTAGTGCCAAGCCAATGTAGATCATATGTATATGTATGTGTATGAATATATATATATATATATATATATATATATATATATATATATATATATATATATATATATAGAGAGAGAGAGAGAGAGAGAGAGAGAGAGAGAGAGAAACAGAGAACAGAGAGATGATAGAGATATATAGATGGCAGGTGGTTGTGGTCATGACAGCTATTATAATATTGTAGCTTATTAAAATAGTCAAATAATAGTGTAGAATTATAAAGACAAACTAATCTTTTTAGTTTTATATAGTTTTAAGAAGTTTAAAAATTATTCAATTCAACAAATGCACTATATACCACGTATATATGAGATATATACTCAGTGTGCAAACAGATGTAGTTTTTGTTAGGATTAAGAAAACAATTATAGGCTTATATTTTTCAAAACCTACTTTAATAAGTATACTTGAATGCTTTAATATCCCTTCTAGTACACCACCCACCAAAGGTAGTGACAAGGAAAGGTTAATAAGGTAAAGGAGGATATGGACCTGTTTAGAAATAGTTCTTTGGGGTGAATCCAATCTGTGTTGTTAGAATATCAGTAGTTCAGTTCACAGGAATCAGCAATGGTAACTCAATCCACTCATGAATACCATTTATGAATCAGCAATGGAGTTCCATCCAGAAGAAACTATGAGGCTCTGCCAATTGGCCCAAATCCATAGAAGAGGCAAGAAGCTTCCAGAACACCATGATACATTCTTTGGTCCATTTCTTTCTACAAAGTCATGACAAACAATGATCAGCAAAAAAGTGACAAGGTGAACCAATTCCACATGGTGTCATCAGTGAAGAACAGTGTCCACAAAGCCAAAGACTAGCAATGAGTGGCAAGGTGAAACAGTACCACAAAGCATTACCCACTGTCTATTGGGTTATATTTATACCCTTTCCAAATATCATGAGTTCTTTCAAGCATCCACTCTAGCAAAACTTCACATGTCCTTTTTCCAGGCAGCTTACAGAAAAAAACATGCTTCAACAAAAACATCCTTTCATAAGATAGTTTCCAGAAAAACATTACATGGCAAAACTGAGTCTCCAAAGAAACCAGAAATTTCTACTTCAAACAATATTTTATTATAGAATAATTTCACAAATAAATTGTATTCCTTAACCTAATAAACATGCACGTGATAAAACTACAGTGTATCAGCAATGTTATGGTTTTAGAAACATGAATAAAAATAACTGACATTCATAAACAATAAAATTGGACATGAGAGCAAAAGTGCATGTCAGAGAAGGCTACAATGGAGAAAGAGGAGTAGCATGAGATAGGAAGATATGAAGAAAAAGTCTGACATCACACTGTTAAAAACATAATGATATCTAACACTTTACATGTTTACTAAAAACATACACAGAGAATTCCCTATGCAGTACAGCTACCAGTCCACACCTCTACCTACAGTCCCAGATGCCTGCAGCCATCAGGGACCACCAAGTGAAACATCTACCCAATTTCCTACCTTCTGGCCACTCTGGGAAAATCCAGCAGCAGTGAACTCTGCCCTATCCATTCTGCACTCCTTTTCCTGAACCACAGATCCACCTGTGTCCCTGGAGGTTTGCTGCCACCTAGGACAACCAGAAGTCTAATGCCATTATGGACTAATGGCTCTTCCTGCATTCCTGGAGTTCTGTTGCCACCCAGGTCAACCAGAGGCCTGAAAACATCAGGGACTACCAGCTCTGCCTTCATTCCTGGAAACTTGCTGTAACTGGGGACAAGCATCTCTACCTGAAAACCCAGAGGCCTGCTTCAATAAGAAACTATCATTTCTACCTATATCCCCAGAAGCCTGTTGCCATCAGGGATTAACAGTTCTGCCAACACCAGGGACAACCAATGGCTAAAGACCAGCATAAGAACACAATATACAAAATTCAGGGCAATATGGCATCACCAGAACTCACCTATCCTAATACAACAAGCCATGGATACTCTAACACACCTGAAGTGCATGGAAAAAAACCTTAAATCTAATCTTATAAAGATGATACAGGCCATTAAATAAGAAAAAAACAATCAAACAGGTAGAGGCTCTTAAAGAAAAAAGGAATAAATATAAAGAAATACAGAAAAATACAGTCAAACAGGTGAAAGAAATGAATAAAACTGTTAAAGACTTGCAAATGGAAATAGACACAATAAAGAAAACACAAACTGAGGCATTCCTGGATATTAAAAACATAGGAAAAAGAACAGAAAGTACAGACATAGGCATCAGCAACAGAATACAAGAGACAGATAAGAGAATCTCAAGCATAGAAGATACAATAGAAGAAATTGATACATCAGCAAAGAAAATGCTAAACCTAAAACTATCTAACACACAACATCCAGGAATTTTGAGACACTATGAAAAGACCAAATGTAAGAATAATAGGAATAGAAAAAGGAGAATATATCCAACTCAAAGGCCCAGAAAATGTCTTCAGCAAAATCAGAGAAGAAAATTTCCCTAACCTAAAGAAAATAATGGCTATAAATGTGCAAGACACTTATAGAACACCAAGTACATTTGACCAAAATAGAAAATTCTCCTGCCACACAATAATGAAAAGACTAAGTGTACAGAACAAAAGAAGAATATTTACAAAACACAAAGAATAAAGACCAAGTAAAATATAAAGGCAGACATATAAAAATTATACCATCCTCACTTGGGCCTTCTGTCTTGTTAACTTTTTAGGGTCTGTGGGGCATATCATGAGTACTCTGTACTTTTAGCCTAATATCACCTTATCAGTGGATATATACAATGCATGTACTTTGGGGTCTATGTTAGCTCACTGAAGATGATATTTTTAATTCCATCCAATTGCCTACAGAATTCATGCTGCCTTTGTTTTTAATAGCTCTACATGAATTCTGTGTCCATTTTTCAGTTGAGGAACATCTGGGTTGCTTCCACTTTCTGACTATTATGAATAAGATTGCTATGAATATAGTGAAGCATGTGTCCTTGTGATATGATGGAGTATCATTTGGATATATAGCCAGGAGCAGAATAGCTGGTTCTTCAGATAGAACTATTTATAATTTTCTAGAACACCACCAGATTGATTTCCAGAGTGATTGTACCAGTTTGCAATCCCACCAACAGTGGAGGAGTGTTCCCTTTTCTCCACATCCTTACCATCATGTGCTGTTACTTGAGTTTCTGATCTTAGTCATTATGAGAGGTGTGAGGTATAATCTCAGGGTAATGTTGATTTTCATTTCACTGATGAGTAGGATGTTGTACATTTCTTTAAGTGCTTCTCAGCCACTTGAGTTTCCTCTGTTGAGATTTTCTGTTTAGCCCTGTACTTCATATTTTAATTGGATTATTTGTTTGTTTTTTTGTTTTGTTTTTTGTTTCTTTCTTTGTTTGTTTTATTTTGTGTTTTCGGAGTGGAACTTTTTGAGGTCTTTATATATTTTGGATATTTGCCCTCTATCCAAAGTAACATTAAGGAAGATCTTTTCTCAATCTGTACATTGCCATTTGTCCTATTGACAATGTCCTTTCCCTTACAGAAGCATTTAGTTTAAAGAGGTCTCATTTATCAACTGTTGGTCTTAGAGTCTGAGCCATTGGTGTTCTGTTCAGAAAATGTCCTCCTGTGTCAATGCATTCACGGCTATTTCACACTTTCTCTTCTATTACATTCAGTGTATCTGATTTTATATTGAGGTCCTTGATCCACTAGGATTTGAGCTTTGGGCAAGATTATAAATATCAGTATCGATGAATTTGCATTCTTTATACATGCAGACCACCAGTTAGACCAGCACTATTTGTTAATGATGCATTCTTATTTCTACTGTGTGTTTTTGACTTCTTTGTCAAAAGTCAAGTATCTGTAGGTGTGCAAGTTTATTTCTGGGTCTTTGATTCTATTTCATTAATCAACCTGACTGGCTTTGTTGTACAACCATTGCTCTGTAGTACAGCTAATGATCAGGGATGGTGATTTCTCCAGAAGTTCTTTTATTGTTTAGAATTATTTTGGCTCTCTAGGGTTTTTTGTTTTTCCATATGAAGTTCTTTTCAATGTCTGTAAAAATTGTCTTGGAATTTTGAATCTGTAGATTGCTTTTGTTAAAATGGCCATCTTCACTATGCTAATCCTACAGATCCATGAACATGGGAGATTTTTCCATCTTCTGAGATCTTTTTCAGTTTCTTTCTTTAGGAACTTGAAATTCTCATCATACAGATCTTTTCTTGCCTCATTAGAGTTACACCAAAATATTTTATATTATTTGTGGCTATTTTGAAGATTATTTTTACCTAATTTCTTTCTCAGCAAGTTTATCATTTGTATAAAAGAAGGCTACTGATTTGTTTAAGTTAATTGTATATCCACCCACTTTGCTGAAGTTGTCAGCTATAGGAGTTCTCTGGTAGAATTTTGGGGATTGCTTATGTATACTATCATAACATCAGCAAATAGTGACCCTTTTACTCATTCCTTTCCAATTTGTATAAATTTGATCTCCTTTTGTTATCTTATTCCTCTAGCTAGATTTCCAAGTACAATAATGAATAGAGAATGAACAGCCTTATATTTTCCCTGATTTTAGTTGGATTACTTCAAGTTTCTCTTCATTTAATTTGATGCTGGCTATTGGTTTGCTGTATTTTGATTTTATTATGTTTATGTATGTGCCTTGAATTCCTGATCTCTCTAAGACTTTTAACATGAACCAGTGTTGAATTTTGTGGTAAACTTTTTTAGTATCTAATGAAATAATCATGTGATTTTTTTTCTTTGAGTTTGTTTATATAGTGGATTACATTGATGGATTTTCATATATTGAACCATCCCTGCATCCTTAAGATGAAACCCCCTTTATTATGGTGGATAATGGTTTTGATGTGTTCTTGGATTAGGTGTGAGAGTCTTTTATTGAGTATTGCTGCATATATGTTCAATAGCGAAATTGGTCTGAAGTTCTTTTTTTGTGTTGGATCTTTCTGTGTAACTGTGGCTTCATTGAAAGAACTGGGTAGTGCTCCTTCTGCTTCTATTTTGTAAAATAGTTTGAGGAGTATTGGTATTATCTCTTCTTTGAAGGTCTTATCAAACTCAGCACAAAAACAGTCTGGCCTGGGGATATTTTTATTGTTGTTGGGAGATTTTCAACAACTGCTTCTATTTCATTATGGTTTATGGCTCTGTTTAGGTAGTTTACCTGATGTAGATTTAACTTTGGTATATGGTATCGGTCTAGAAAATCATCCATTTCGTCTAGATTTTTCCAGTTTTGTGGCTTTTGTAGAAGACCTGGTAGTTTTTTTTTAATTTCTTCAGTTCCTGTTGTTATGTCTCACTTTTCATTTCTGACTTTGTTAATTTGGACACTGTCACTGAGCATTTTAGTTAGTATGGCTAAGAGTTTGTTTATCATTTTGATTTTCTCAAAGAAAGAGCTCTTGATTTTGTTGATTCTTTGCACTGTTCTCTTTCTTTCGAACTGGTGGATTTCAGTTCTGAGCTTGGTTCTTTCCTGCCATCTACTCCTCTTGGGAGTGTTTGCTTCTTTTTGTTCTGGAGCTTTTAGTTGTGCTGTTAAGTAGCTAGTATAGGATCTCTCCAATTTCTGTATGAAGGGACTTAGTGCTATGAATTTTCTTCTTAACACTGCTTTCATTGTGTCCCATAAGTTTGAGTATGTTGTTACTTTGTTTTCATTGAATTCTAGAAAGACATTAATTTATTTCTTTATTTCTTCCCTGACTAAGTTGTCATTGAGTAGTTTTGTTCAGTTTCCGTGAGTATGTAGGCTTTCTGTTTTTTCTGTCGTTGAAGTCTAGTGTTAGTTCATGGTGGATCTGATAGGATGCATGGGATTATTTCAATCTTCTTGTATTTGATAAAGCTTGTTTTGTGTGCAGGTCAGTTTGGTAAAGGTTCCATGAGGTGCTAAGATGAAGATATATTGTTTTGTTTGGGGGTGAAATGTTCTGTAGATATCTGTTAAATGTATTTCGTTCATAACTTCAGACAGTTTCATTGTGTCTCCAGTTATTATTTTGTTGACCTGTCCATTAGTGAGAATGGGTGTTGAAGTCTCCCACTATTATTGTGGGAGGTTCAATATGTGTTTTGAGTTTTAGTAAAGATTCTTTTATCTTATGCACATTGGTTCTTTGCCTGTATATATGTCTGTATGAGGGTGTCAGATCCCTAGAACAGGAGTTACAAACAGTTGTGCGCTACCATTTAGGTGCTGTGAATTGAACTCATGTCCTTAGGAAGAACAATCATTGCTCTTCAACCCCCTAGTAAAGTTTCTTTTATGAATTCTAATGCCCTTGCATTGAGGTATAGATTTTCAAAATTGAGACTTCATCTTGGTGGATTTTCCTTGTGATGAGTATTAAGTATCCTTCCCCATTTCTTGATTACTTATGGTTGAAAGTCATTTTATTGGATTTTAGAATGCCTACTCCAGCTTGTTTCTTGGGGCTGTTTGCTTGGAATTTTTTTCTTGCCTTTTACGCTGAAGCAGTGTCTATATTTATTGCTGATGCAGCAGAATGAGCATTCTTGTTTACATATCTAGTTTGTTAGTCTGTATCTTTTTATTGGAGAATTGAGTCCATTGATGTAGAGAGATATTAATGACCAATGATTGTTAGTTCTTGTTATTTTGTTGTTAGAGGTTGTACTATGTGTGTTTGATTCTCTTTTTTCATGAGATGGGTTTTAAGGTCAGAATCTTGCTCTTCAGGTAGGTTCCAGCATCCAGATATTGGTGATGTCAAATTGCATTGGTTTCTGTTGATTAAGTTCCCGTGCTTGCCTTTTGTGGTTGTTTCTTGTGTGTTCAGGATTTGGGTAGACCTCCCTAGAGGCAAGTGGAGCTATGTGACCCAGATTAGAGTCACGCAATGCTGTGGGATGGGGGCAGGCATGCCTGTCCTCTGTAAGTGCAGGTGGAGGAGTGCAGGAAGAGGGAGATGGGGATTTAACAGGGCTCTGCTGGGTTGCTGGGCTCTGTGGAGTTCCAGCTGGCATGGGTATTGGGGTGTGGGTATCACCTGTTTTCCTGGATAAAGCAATCCTCCTGGAAGATAGGCAGGACTATGAAGTGGGAAATCAGGCATACAGGTCTGCGATGAATGCAGGTGGAAGTGTGGGCCAACAAGAAAGTCTTCTTTAAAGCATTAATTATATCATAAATGGGTTTTTTTCTAAGTTTTACTTAGTTATCTTTTGTGGGCAAGGCTTGGCTCTTCTGCAATGAGGTAAATATCATATATTATTTGTTGTTATTTGTGTCTAACATACTACTGATAACAAATAGATTCTTAACTAAAGAAGCAAATAAATAACAACAAATTCTTATATACTAGAGTTATAGGAATCTAATATAACTGAATCATTAAAGTATAACTTCTCCTAACATATCTATTAAATTTTCAAGCCACATATTTAGGAGTACTCTGAAATAAAGGCATTGTGGGGAAGATGATTTTTTTTAACTTCTCTGTGCGGTAAGGGTAAAATGTAAGTTCTGTAAATTTAAACTCCTTTAATAGGATAGAGACTACTAAAATTTAACTGTAAATTAAATGAAAGTTGTATTGGTTTCTGATATTATGTTTCTAAGACCAAGGAAATGAGCCTTGAATCCTATTCCATTCTAACTATTGTCTTTAACTTCCTTACTTGAAAGTCCAGAGATGAATCAAGAATTTTAAATTTTGTCTCAATTCTGGAGGTTTAAGTAGGTGGCCTATTATATTATGTCTTAATAACATTGGCATCTTTAAGAAAGGGGAAGTAAAATAGCAGGATCACATACAGTGATGTCCATTAGGACTGAGAAGATTTTGAGTTTTCTATTGCCCTTCTATATTCAAATCATGATGGTCTTTGACTAGATGCTAATATTCTAACCCACAGCATATTATCAGTAAGCTAGTCTAACACATTGTAATCTTATTGACTTCACAACCAGTCAGTCCATCATGAATATGAGCTGAAGCCTGGTGCCAGCTAGAAAAGGAGCTGAACTCTCAAAACAAGATTCCACACAGTGCCCACAACTTGTCAGACCACTCTTCAGGCAGAGAGAAGTCAGGCTGTAATAGTCAAAGATTAGTAGGAACATCTCTTACCCAGGACCATTTAACTGTAAATTTAACTATAAAGCCACTTCACTTATGGGAAACCTAACCTATGTCAGAGCCCATAGACATAGACATGATATTAAACACATATATTAGTTCGTTTCTCCAATTCACAGCATGAGGAATAAATCTCTCTTCTCTGATTATCACAATTACTTATTTTTTAAATATTTAAATATTAAAGATTAATTATTTTATTTATTAATTAATTAATTATTAAATATTAAATATTTAAATAGTAAATATTATTATTTAAATATTTTTTAAATGTGGAGAGATATCTAAGCTTTGTTTGTTGTGGCTTCCAAGAGCAAGGCTTTGAAACTCTATTAAGCCTTCTGTTCCTGATTTTGTCCTCTTTCCCCATTGACTAACTGGAATTCATAGCTGGCTGTTTCCCCCTGAGTTTTTTGAAGCTCATCTTCCTTTAAAGGTTTCAGCTTATCATTTGTGTTATATTAACTAAACCTTTGCACATTGAATCAAACTTCAGGACCCTGACCCAGTTACCAAGTTATCAACACTCGAATTCACACATTCCTACTTTCTTTTTTTCCTTCATTTTCATTTTATTTTCTTAACTTTCTAATTGTTTCTTTATGAATTTCACATCATTTACCTCCATCCCACTCATCTTCCCACCCCTTCATATCTACCCTCTGCCCTTGCAACCTTTCCTCCAAGAGAAAAAAATAGAACTAATAAAAAAAAGTAAATAAACAACAACAACAAGTCTGGTCAAGGAAGCTGTGGTGTGTCGTGGTTTGTCACACAGTAGACCCCTTTGCTCTAACAGCTTTACTTGCTCATTGCAATCAGTAATTGGTCTGGTCATGGACTTCTGGCTTCTGTTACACTATCAATACTGAATTATCAACAAGACTTTTCTTGGATGTGGTATTGCTGCCTGTGTCATGTACTTCCAGCAGCTTTGGTTCTGCAGAACTGGCCCCTTTGTGCACTCCAGCAGTTCATAGATGTCGTAGATGTTGGGGTGGGCTAATTAAAAGCCCTGGATCTGGGTCTGGGTGGTTGCTGAATTAGTCAGTATATTTACTCTCCTGCACCAGTGCCACCAAGGCCAGCACTCCCACTTTGCCCATGCAAGGACAGAGCTAGCGTTCTCACTCTTATGACCTTGGGGCTTGCTCACCTGGGTCTCTGCCACCAGGGTCCAAGCTCTGTCCAAGCAAGGTACAGAGCCCAATCTCTTGAATGCTGCACTTGTTGAGGAACAGGGATAGGTATCTATCTCTGCCACCCATGGGGCAGGCTCACTCGTTTGCCACAGGTATGGGGGGCACATCTCTTCCTCACCCATGCAACTACAGGACAGATAAGGGGCAAAGCCAATTATTCCATTCTCATGCCCTTACCAGGGTCACCTCTATTCTCCTTCTCAGTGAAGTGCATGGTAGGCTATCCTGAGTACTGCAGCTGTTGAGGGCCAGATTACTTTCTTTAAAAAAAAAAAAAAAAAAAAGGAGGAGGAGGAGGAGAAAAAGAAGAGGAGGAGGAGGAGGAGGAGGAGGAGGAGGAGGAGGAGGAGGAGGAGGAGGAGGAGGAAGAGAAGAAGAAGAAGAAGAAGAAGAAGAAGAAGAAGAAGAAGAAGAAGAAGAAGAAGAAGAAGAAGGAACACTTGAAGGAAGCTAGACAACTCAGACATGATCTTCACTCACATTCTGACCTTGAAGCACATTACCCTGTTGCTCTTTTGCTGTCTTTGAATTCCTCAGCAGCCTTTTAACTTCTCCTAAACTTTCTGTACCTTAGGATACTTCTCAAATTCTATTATCTGTGGAGGGATTCTCTACATTCCAAAGATCAATGTAAGAGACTTGCCTGTCCTCGTGAAACCATGTTTTGCCTTTTGCTCTACATGGTTTATTTTTCATCTGCACACTCCATGTACATAAAAGCCTTAGACAGTGAAGTCTCTTGTTATATTCATTATGCTTTCCATGTGCTTAAAATCATATTTCACTGTAACAGTATTTTATTCAGTAGCTTGACTCATGGGCTAATATGCAAAAAAGGAAAAGTCATCTTTCTTATTTGTTTTATAACCATAAATAGTTGGCTTGGAAATATATATGAACCTACTTATTTAACTAGGCAGAATAAATAGTGAATGAGTACCGACAGACTTTAGCTATGTATGTCTCTTACCCTAATTGACTGATGACTATTGCGCCAGGCTCAGAAAACTACAACTATTTGGTTTCCCATCACCTCTTGATACCTGGAGTATCTACTGTATTCAACTTAAACTCTCTATGTAGGAAGCAGCAATAATTTCTGAGCACAAGTAATTAACCTGATCACACCTTTCTGATTTGAATGAGGTGATAATGTTGATAAAATTCTGCTTCTAAAAGTCTAACCATGCCTAGACAATCTGTAAAAAATAGAGTAAATTTAAAATTTGGAAATGAGGCTCTCTTGCTCACTGTAAAATAATTTGATTTATACAAGTTTACACAAGACAACAGTTTGGTGAAGATGGGCCTTAATTGTGAAGTTTGCAATTTACAGTTAATTTATCCCATTTGTCTGAACTTAAAAGCCTACTAGATACCATAATGGGCTGGTTGTTCCCAATTAAAAATGAAAATTATGGATAGGTACCTCACCCAGCCAGAGACCCGTGCTCTTTTCAGCTTGCAGCTGTGCCTGTAGTGGAGTCTATGCTCTGGATTCTCACCCACTCAGTTCACACCCAGTTGCAGTTTGACTCCTCAGGTGTTCTGACATATTCAGGATCACAGGCTTCCAGGAAGGAGAGGCTCCAGTCAGAAACAGGATGGACTGTTACATGAGAGATAAACAGAAACCAATATTACTTGACAACATCAGAACACAATTTCCTCACCACAGAAAGCCCTGAATACACCAACACACCTGAAAAGCAAAATTCAGACATAAATTCTCACTTCTTGAAGATAATAGAGGACTTTAAGAAGGACATAAATCCCTTAATGAAATACAGGAGAACACAAGTAAACAAATAAAAGCCTTAAGGAGAAAACACATAAATCCCTCAAAGAAATACATAAAAACACAATCAAAAACAGAAGAAACTGAACAAAACTATCAAGGATTTAAAAATGGAAATAGAAAAATTAAAGAAAACACAAAGGGAGATAACCCTGGAGATGGAAAACCTAGGAAAGAGAGCAGGAGTCACAGATGCAAGCATCACCAACAGAATACAAGAGATAGAAGAGAGAATCTCAGGTTTAGAAAATACCAAAGAAGACATTGACCTAACAGTCAAAGAAAATACAAAAATCAAAAAGCTCCTAACTCAAAATATTCAAGAAACCCAGGGCACAATGAAAAGGACAAAACTTAAGAATAATAGGTATAGAAGAGAGTGAAGACTCACAATTCAAAGGGTCAGCAAACATTTTCAACAAAATAGTAGAAGAAAACATCCCTAAACTAAAGAAAGAGATGCCCATAAACATAGAAGAAGCCTGTAGAACACCAAACAGATGGGACCAGAAGAGAGTTCCTACCATCACATACTAATTAAAATACCAAATTCACAAAACAAAGAATATTAAAAGTGGTAAGAGGAAAAGGTTAAGTTACATATAAAGGCAGACTTAACAGAATTATACCAGGCTTCTCAACAGAGACACTAAAAGCCAGAAGATCTTTGGCAGATGTCATAAAAACCCTAAGGGAACAAAAATTCCAGCCCAAGATACTTTGCCCAGAAAAACACTCAAATACCATAGATGAGAAAACCAAGGAAATGCAAAAAAATTAATTTTGTCACAACAAACCCAAAAGAAGAGAAACACGCAAACATAATCCTCCTCTTACAACAAAAATAACAGAAGCAACAACCATTTGGTCCCTCATATCTCTCAACAATGAATGGACTCAATTCCCCAATAAAACAACATAGACTTTATATGTAAACAGGACTTAGCATTTTGCTGCATACAGCAAACAAACCCCAGTGAAAAAGAAAGATACTATCTCAAAGTAAAAGGCTGGAAAACAATTTTCCAAGCAAATAGTCCCAAGAAACAATCGGGAGTAGTTATTCTAATATCCAATAAAATAGACTTTCAACTAAAATTTTCAAAAAAAGATGGGGAAGGACACTATATACTAATCAAAGGAAAAAATCCACCAAGATGAACTCTTTATTCTAAACCACTAAGTGCCAAATGCAAGAGCAGCCACATTTATAAAAGAAACATTATTGAAGCTTATTACACACATTGAAACTCACACAATAATAGTACGAGACTTCAACATCCCACTCTCACCAATGTACAGAACATGGAAACAGAAACTAAAGAGAGGCACAGTGAAATTAATACAAGTTATAAACCAAATGGATTTAATAGATATTTATATAACATTTCACCCTAAAACAGAAGAATATACCTTCTTCTAAGCACCTCATGGTACCTTCTCAAAAATCAACCACATACTCAGACACAAAACAAGCCTCAATAGATACAAACCATTGAATTAATCTTGTGTATCCTATTGGACAAACACAGATTAAGGCTAATCTTCAATAACAACAAAAACAACACAAAGCCTGCATACACATGGAAGCTGAACAACTATCTATTCAATGACAACTTGGTCAGGGAAGAAATAAAGAAAGAAATTAACGACATTTTAGAATTTAATGAAAATGAAGGCAAAATATACTCAAACTTATGTGACACAATGAAAACAGCACTAAGAGGAAAACTCGTACCATTGAGTGCCTCCGTATAGAAATTAGAGAGATCATACTCCAACAGTCTAACAGCACATCTGAAAGCTCTAGAACAAAAAGAAGCAAATACACCCAAGAGGTATAGACAGCAAGAAATAATCAAACTTAGGGCTGAAATCAACCAAGTAGAAACAAAGAGAACTAAACAAAAAAATCAACAAAACCATAAAGTGGTTCTTTGACATCAACAAGATAGATAAACTCTTAGCCAGACTAACCAAAGGGCACAGACAGTATCCAATTTAACAAAATCAGAAATGAAAAGGGAAACATAACAATAGAAACTGAAGAAATTTAAAAAAATCATCTGATCCTACTACAAAAGCCTATACTCAAGAAAACTGGAAAATCAAGAGGAAATGGATGATTTTCTAGACAGATGCCAGGTACAAAAGTTAAATCAGGATCATATGAACCTTCTAAACAGTCTTGTAACCCCTAAGGAAATCAAATCAGTAATTAGAAGTCTCTCAGTCAAAAAAAGTCCAGGGCAAAATGGATTTAGTACATAATTCTATCAGACTTTCAAAGAAGACCTAATACCAATACTCCTCAAAGTATTAGAAAAAAATAGAAGCAGAAGGAATACTACAATTCATTCCATGAAGCCACAGTTAGGCTGATGCTTAAACCACACAAAGACACAACAAAGACAGAGAATTTCAGACTAATTGTCCTTATGAATATCGACGCATATGTACAATTCTCAAAAACCAAATACAAGAACATGTCAAAAGGATCATTCACCATGATCAACTAGGCTTCATCCCAGGAAATGAAGGGCTGGTTCAATATAAGGAAATCCAACAAAATAATCCACTATATAAACAAATTCAAAGATAAAACCACATGATCCTCCCATTAGATACTGAAAAAGCCTTTGATAAAACACAACACCCCTTCATGTTGAAAGTATTGGAGCAATCAGGAATTCAAGGTTCATACCAAAACATAGTAATAACAAGATATATCAATAACTAACATCAAACTAAATGGAGAGAAAGTCAAAGCAATCCCATTAAAATCAGGGACAAGACAAGGCTGCCCACTGTCTCTCTATCTATTCATATAGTACTCAAAGATCTAGCCAGAGAAATTAGAAAACAAAACAAAACAAAAAAATCAAAGGGATACAAATTGGGAAGGAGGAAGTCAAGATATCACTATTTACAGATGATGTGATAGTATACATAAGCGACCCCCAAAATTCTACCAAATAGCTCCTACAGCTGATAAACAACTTCAGAAAAGTGGCTGGATATAAAATTAACTCAAATAAATCAGTAGCCTTCCTCTACTCAAAGGATAAAAGGGCTGAGAAAGAAATTAGGGAAACAACATCCTTCACAATAGTCACAAATAATATAAAATATATTGGTATGAATCTAACCAAAGAATTGATAGATCTGTATGACAAGGCCTCTAAGTTCCTGAAGAAAGTAATTGAAGATCTCAGAAGATGGAAAGATCTCCCATGCTCATGGATTGGCAGGATTAATATAGTAAAAATGGCCAACTTACCAAAAGCAATCTACAGATTAATGCAATCCCCATCAAAATTCCAACTCAATTCTTCATAGAGTTAGAAAGAGCAACTCTCAAATTCATTTGGAAGAACAATAATCCCAGGATAGTGACCCCAAAATGATCTCACACACCTATAGACACTGGATCTTTGACGAAGAAGCTAAAACCCTCCAGTGGAAAAATGACAGCATCTTCAACAAATGGTGCTGGTTAAACTGGCAATCAGCATGCAACAATGCAATAATCCATTCTTATCTCCCTGTGCAAAGCACAGTTCTAAGTGGATCAAGGACCTCTGTATAAAACCAGATACAATGAATCTAATAGAAGATAAAGTAGGGAAAAGCCTTGAATGAATGGGTATAGGGGAAAGTTTCCTGAACAGAACGCCAATGACTCATGCTCTAAGATCAGCAATTGACAAATGGGACCTCATAAAATTGAAAAGCTTTAGTAAGGCAAATGACACTGTCAATAGGACAAAATGCCAACCCCCAGATTGGGAAAAGATCTTTACAAATCCTACAACTGATAGAGGGCTAATATCCAAAAAACTGCAAAGAACTTATGAAGTTATACTCCAGAGAACCAAATAACCTTATTTAAAAACGGGGTGTAGAGCTAGAGAATTTTCTCTCTTTTTTAAATTGGATATTTTCTTTATTTACATTTCAAATGTAAATCCCCTTTCCTGGTCTCCCCAAAAATCCCCTAGTCCATCCCCTCTCTCCTGCTTCTATGAGGGTGTTCCCTCACCCACTCTCCTACCCAGTCCTCCATCCCCACCCTTGAATTCTCCTACATTGGGGCATTGAGCTTTCACAGAACGAAGGGCCTCTCCTACCATTGATTCCAGACAAGTCCATCCTCTGCTACATATGCAGTTGGAGCCATGGGTCCCTCCATGTGTACTCCTTGGTTGAAGGTTTAGTCCCTGGGAACCTTGGGTGGGGGTGTGTGTGTCTAGTTGGTTGATATTGTTCTTCCTATGGGGTTGCAAACCCCTTCAGCTCCTTCAATCCTTTCTCTAACTCCTCCATTGGGGACTCTGTGCTTAATTCAATGATTGGCTGTGAGCATCTGCCTATCTTAACTGAGGAATCTTGAATCACTGAGAAGAACATAGAGAAATGTTCAACATCCTTAGTCATCAGGGAAATGCAAATCAAAATGACCCTGAGATTCTACCTCATACCAGTCAAAATGGTTAAGATCAAAATCTCAGGTGACATAGCTGGGTCCTCAGGTAGTATTATGTCCATTTTTCTGAGGGTCCACCAAACTGACTTCCAGAGAAGTTGTACCAGCTTGCCTCCCATCAACAATGGAGGAGTGTTCCTCTTTCTCCACATCCTTGCCAGTATCTGCTGTCACCTGAGTTTTTGATCTTAGCCCTTCTGACTGGTGTGAGGCGGAATCTCAGACTTGTTTTGATTTGCATTTCCCTGATGACTAAGGATGTTGAGCATATCTTTAGGTGCTTCTCAGCCCTGCGAATTTCCTCAGTTGAGAATTCTCTGTTTAGCTCTGTTCCCCATTTTTTGATGGGGTTATTTGGTTTTTTGGAGTCTAACTTCTTGAGGTCTTTGTGTATGTTGGATATTAGCCCTCTATTGGACTTAGGATTGGTAAAGATTCCAACTGTTGGTTGCTGTTTTGTCCTATTGACAGTGTCCTTTGCCTTACAGAAACTTTGCTATTTCATGAGGTCCGATTTGATCTTAGAGCATAAGCCATTGGTGTTCTGTTCAGGAACTTTTCCCCTGTACCCATGTGTTCGAGGCTTTTCCCCACCTTCTCTTTTATTAGATTCAGTGTATCTGGTTTTGTGTAGAGGTCCTTAATCCAATCTTTAATTGGACTTGAGCTTTGTACAAGGAGATAGGAATGGATCAATTCGCATTCTTCTGCATGTAGACCGCCAGTTGAACCAGCACCATTTGTTGAAAATGCTGTCTTTTTTCCACTGAATAGTTTTAGCTCCTTTGTCAAAAATCAAGTGACTGTACATGTATGGGTTCATTTCTGGGTCTTCAATTCTATTCCATTGGTCTACCTGCCTGTCGCTGTACAAATATCATGCAGTTTTTATCACTACTGCTCTGTAGTACAGCTTGAGGTCAGGAATGCTGATTCCCCCAGATGTTCTTTTGTTGTTGAGAATAGCTGTTGCTATCCTGGGTTTTTTGTTGTTCCAAATAAATTTGAGAATTGCTCTTTCTAAGTCTATGAAGAATTGAGTTGAAATTTTGATGGGGATTGCATTGAATCTGTAGATTGCTTTTGGCAGAATGGCCATTTTTACTATATTAATCCTGCCAATCCATGAGCAGGGGAGAGCTTTCCATCTTCTGAGGTCTTCTTCAATTTCTTTCTTGAGAAACTTGAAGTTCTTGTCATACAGATCTTTCACTTGTTTGGTTAGAGTCACACCAAGATACTTTATATTTATTGCGACAATTGTAAAGGGTGTCATTTCCCTAATTTCTTTTTCAGCCTGTTTATCCTTCGAGTATAGGAAGGGTACTGATTTGTTTAATTTTAAATCTGGCCACTTTGCTGAAGTTGTTTATCTGTTGCAGCAGTTCTCTGGTGGTTTTCGGATCATTTAAGTATACGATCATATCATCTGCAAAGAGTGATATTTTGATTTCTTCCTTTCCAATTTGTATCTCTTTGACCTCCTTTTGTTGTCTAATTGCTCCAGCTAGAACTTCAGTTACTATATTGAATACGTAGGAAGAGAGAGGGCAACCTTGTCTAGTCCCTGATTTTAGTGGGATTGCTTCGAGTTTCTCTCCATTTAGTTTGATGTTGGCTACTGGTTTGATGTATATTGCTTTTACTATGTTTAGTTATGGGCCTTGAATTCCTGATCTTTCCAGGACTCCTGGGCATATACCCGGAAGATGCTCCAACATAAACGTAAACATAAACATAGAGACACATGCTCCACTATGTTCATAGCAGCCATATTTATAATAGCCAGAAGCTGGAAACAACCCAGATGTCCCTCATCAGAGGAATGGATACAGAAAATGTGGTACATTTACACAATGGAGTACTACTCAGCTATTAAAAACAATGATTTAATGAAATTTGCAGGCAAATGGATGGAACTTGAAATTATCATCCTGAGTGAGGTAACTCAGTCACAAAAGAACGAACATGGTATGTACTCACTGATAAGTGGAGACTAGCCCAAACGTTCGGAATACCCAAGTTTCACTTTACAGTAACCACTGGAGTGAGAGTGAGGTCCCAGATGGAGGAGTTGGAGAAGGAACTGAAGGAGCTGAAGGAGTCTGCAGCCCCATGGAGGGAGCAACAGTGTCAACTGGCCTGACCACCCTGGTCCTCCTGGGGGCTGGACCACCAACCAAAGAATACACATGGAGGGACCCATGGTTTGGACCACATATGAGGCAGAGGAGGACCTTGTTGGTCATCAGGGGAAGGAGAGGCCCCAGTAAAGGGGAATGTCAAGGTGGGAATATGGGAGTGGGTAGGCAGGTGGGTGGGAGGTGGAATTCCTTCATAGAGGTGGGAGAGGTGAGGGGATAGGTGACTTCCAAACAGGAGACCTAGAAAGGGGGAAACATTGGAAATGTAAATAAAGTATCAAAAAAAAATCCCAGGTGACAGCAGTTGCTGGAGAGGATGTGGACTAAGAGGTACAATGCTCCATTACTGGTGGGAAATTAGGCTGGTAAAACCACTTTGGAAATCAATCTGGTGGTTCCTGAGAAAACTGGAAATAGTTCTACCTGAAACCCAGCTATACCACTCCTGGGAATATACCAAAAAATGCTCTAACATATAACCAAGACACATGCTCCACTGTGTTTATAGCACCCTTATTTATAAAATCAAGAACCTGGAGACAACCCAGATATCCCTCAACAGAAGAATGGATACAGAAAAATGTGATACATTTTAATGGTGTACTACTCAGCTATTAAAAGGAAAGAAAGAAAAAAAGAAAGAAAGAAAGAAAGAAGGAAGGAAGGAAGGAAGGAAGGAAGGAAAGAAAGAAAGAAAGAAAGAAAGAAAGAAAGAAAGAAAGAAAGAAAGAAAGAAAGAAAGAAAGAAAGAAAGGAAGAAGAAAATCTCATGAAATTCGCAGGCAAATGGATGGAACTAGAAAATATCCTGAGTGAGATAACCCAGACACAAAAGAACACCCATGGTAAGTACCCATTGATATGATGATATTAGCAGAAAAGCTCGCGATGCCCACAATAGAACCCACAAACCATAGGAAGTTTAGGAGGAAGAAAGATTAAGTTGTAGATGCTTCAGTCCTGCTTTGAGGGGTGAACAGGATGATCTGAGGAGGTGAAGGGAGGGAGGAATCTAGGAGGAAGCAAAGCAAAAGAGAGATAGAACCTATAGAAACAACCTCCAAGGCCCCCATTCAAGAGCTTGTTCCACTCACCTATCTCAAATTTTTGGTGGTTTGTTTGTTTGTTTTAATAATTCCATTTGCTTACATCTCAAATGATATCCCACTTCCTGGTTACCCCACTACAAACCCCCATCCTATGATATCCTGCTTCCTGGTTACCCCTCTACCACATACCATTCCACCACATCAACCCTCCCTTCTCCCCTTTGCCTGTATGACGTTGCTCCCCTACCCACCCACAATCTCCTGCTCCAATGCTGTAGCACCCCCTAATGCTGGGGTATCAAACCTCACCGGGACCAAAGGCCTCACCTCCCATTGCTGTCAGGTAAGGCTGTCCTTTGCTACATATGTATCTGGAGCCATGGATCCCTCCAAGTAGACTACTTGGTTGGTGGTCTAGACACTGAGAGAACCTATGTTGTTCTTCCAATATGGTTGCAATCCCCACCTGCTCCTCCAGTCCTTCCTCCAGCTCCCCCACCAGCTTCCCTGAGCTCAGTCTGATGGTTGGCTCCAAGCATCCACATCTGCCTTGGTCAGTTCTGGCCAGACCTCCCAAGGAACTGCCACACAAGATTCCTGTCAGCAAACACCTCTTGACCATGGCAACAGTGTTGGGTTTCTTGTCTGTAGACATGATGGATCTATATCAAAATTTTTAATCCAGAAATGTTTATGTCCAAAGGAAAGACAGGGATAAAAAATGGAGCAGAGACTGAAGGAAGGGCCATCCAGGGACAACCCACTTAGGGATCTGCCACAGCCCGCTGGGACACTGAACAGGGATCCTGAGGGGCGACGACCACTGCACAAAAAGAGACAGAGACAAGTGTAGAGTGGTGGCAAGACAGGGGTCTGATCAAGCCACAAAGATGAACTTTATTTCCAAGCTTTTTATAGGGTACAAGTAGAAGGAAGTATGAGAATCTTAAACAATATAGAAGAACTCTTAAACAATGTTATCGGGGCTTTAGACAATGCTATAGGGGTGGGGAGATTCCAAGAAGTACAGGTTCCCAGCCACCAGGACATGTTA
>CM052706.1:107218551-107242023 GCA_028551405.1 Uromys caudimaculatus | reverse complement strand
AAAGAATACACATTGATGGACTTATGGTTTGGACCACATATGTGGCAGAGGATGACCTCGATGGCCATCAGGGAGAGAGGAAAGGCCCTTGGGCCTGAGGATGTTAGAGGCGTCAGTAAAGGGGAATGTCAAGGCGGGAATATGGAGATGGGTGGATGGGGGGGTGGGAGGTGGAATTCCCTCCTAGAAGCGGGTTGGGGAGGGGATGCAGGGTATCCAAAGAGGAGACTCAGAAAAGGGGAACCATTGGAAATGTACATAAAGTATCAAAAATAAAAAAGGAGGAAAAAAAATAAATTGAATGTATAAGAGGAAAAAAAAAAAACAAGTAATCCAAATAGTGTCCCACAAATATGGCCAGAGGTGTTATCTAGATAATTCTTCAACTGAGACTTTTCCCAGGCAATTCTAGGTTGTGGCAAGTTGACACTGAAAACTAGCATTATACTTTATTAGAATATTTTTAATAAAAATTGATCTATGCATAAGCTATGAGGATATAACTTGGTCTTAGAAAGATATTGATGAGTTAGAGCAGATTGCCCTGCCCATTGTGTAAAAGAAGAATCAGAACATAGTCAACTAGGTCCTCTTTAGCCCCTGACTGTCAATAATCAGAAGCATTAGAACTTTATACCATGAGTCCTAATCTGGATCCTGGAATGCCTGGATATTTGGTTAGGTTATGGATTTAC
Source organism: Uromys caudimaculatus (assembly GCA_028551405.1). Lineage (NCBI taxonomy): Eukaryota > Metazoa > Chordata > Mammalia > Rodentia > Muridae > Uromys > Uromys caudimaculatus. The sequence goes on along the minus strand of CM052706.1, from coordinate 107,241,328 downwards.
CTGGTAGGAAATTTTTTATTAGGTTAATTTATTAATTCATAGACTGAAAAAAAGAGTGCTATGTACCTAATTGTGAGTGGTTCCAATCCAGCCGTGTAGAGGCCTGCCTAGAATAAAACACTGAATAAGAAAAAATTCTTTGGTGGTGATGCTTATGGTGTTGATAGTACTAGTTTAGAAGACATGATCTTGCTTTGCAGGCTTGTTGCACTTGAATTTATTATTTAGCCCTGTCTGGCTTCAAACACACAACACAGTCCTTCTGACTCAGTCTCCTTGGGTGCTGAAATTATAGATCTGTACCAAGCAGGATAAAAGTAAAAACATTTCTTTCTCTGCTTGATTTCTTTAAGGTAGGACAACTGTTTCCCTTATTGGACTCAGACTGGCATTATTCCTGTTTGAAGTCTTTGACTTCTTGTTCATGGATTGCAGATCTTGGATTTCTCAATCTTCATGATTTGGCACTCCAATACATTACAGAAACTTACATACAATACAGACAGACAAGCAGGAAGGTGGGTAGACCAGCAGACAGACAGACAGATAGACATAAAGAAGATAGATGGATGGATAGCTGATAGATAGATAGATAGATAGATAGATAGATAGATAGATAGATAGATGATAGATAGATAGATAGATAGATAGATAGATAGATAGATAGATAGATAGATAGATATAAAAAGATAAGGGGAAAAATCATGCGTTGGTTCTGATTCAACAGAAAGCTAAACTTGTCAATTCCTCATTTTGTACAACAATTTTAGTCACTAATAAATGCCAAAACTAATACTACCTTACCATGTACAATAAAAAGGAAGCTTAGTGATGATATACAGAAACACATGCAATTCAGCTTTCAACACAAAAAAGCAGCTCTCCTCTCAAAGTGTGAGAGGGTTTATTCTTGAGCCAAGCATGAGTAAATATGTTTGGGAGATTTAGGTTAGCCCAAGTTCTGTGTTCTAATGTGCTAACAGCTTCATGAAGTTCTTTTCCATTGATAATATATTTATTATGCTATACTTTTTAATACTTTATTTACATTTCAAACGTATTCTGCTTTGCAGATCTCCCCTTTGTAAAACCCCTGCCCCATCCCCAATCCCTTTGCTTCTATGAGAGAATTTCTCCACCCAACCACCCACTTCTGTCTTCCCTCCCTGACATTCCCCTATACTGGGTCATCAAACATCTTCAGGCACAAGGTCCTCTCCTCCCACTAATGACCAACAAGGCCATCCTCTGCCACTTATAGAGCCAGCACCATGGGTCCCTCCATGTGTATCCTTTAGTTGGTGGTCCAGTCTCTGGGAAAACCAGGGGGAGGGGTATGTCAGGCAGGTTGACACTGTTGCACCCTCCATGGGGTTGCAAACTCCCTCAGCACCTCCAGTCTCTTTTTCAACTCCTCCATCTGGGACCCCATGCTCAGTCCAAACATTTCTGTGAATTGAATTCCAAACTTTTGGGTTAATACCCATTTATTAGAGAGTACATACCATGTTCGTTCTTTTGTGACTAAGTTACCTCACTAAGGATGATATTTTCAAGTGCTGCCCATTTGCCTAAGAATTTCATGAAGTCATTGTTTTTAATAGCTGAGTAGTATTCCATTGTGTAAATGTACCACAATTTCTGTATCCATTCCTCTGATGAGGGACATCTGGGTTGTTTCCAGATTCTGGCTATTATGAATATGGCTGCTATGAACATAGTGGAGCATGTGTATTCATTACATGTTGGAGCATCTTCTGGGCATATGCCCAGGAGTGGTATAGCTGGGTCCTCAGGTAGTAGTATGTCCATTTTTCTGAGGGTTCACCAAACTGATTTCCAGAGTGGTTGTACCAGCTTGCAATCCCACCAGCAATGGAGGAGTATTCCTCTTTCTCCACATCCTTGCCAGCATCTACTGTCACCTGAGTTTTTGATCTTAGGCATACTGACTGGTGTGGGGTGGAATCTCAGGGTTGTTTTGATTTGCATTTCCCTGATGACTAAGGATGTTGAACATTTCTTTAGGTGCTTTTCTGCCCTTCAAGTTTCCTCAGTTGAGAATTCTGTTTAGTTCTGTCCCCATTTTTTGATAGGATTATTTGGTTCTCCAGAGTCTAACATCTTGAGTTCTTTGTATATATTGGATATTAGCCCTCTATCCAAGGTAAAGATCTTTTCCCAATCTGTTAGTTGCCTTTTTGTCCTATTGAGAGTGTCCTTTGCCTTACAGAAGCTTTGCAATTTCATGAGGTCCCATTTGTTGATTCTGTATCTTAGAGCCACTGTTGTTCTATTCAGGAACTTTTCCCGTGTGCCCATGTGTTCAAGACTTTTCCCCACTTTCTCTTTTGTTAGATTCAGTGTATCTGGTTTTGTGTAGAGGTCCTTGATCCACTTGGACTTGAGCTTTGTACAGGGAGATAGCAATGGATCAATTTGCATTCTTCTACATGTCAACCACCAATTGAACCAGCACCATTTGTTGAAAATGCTGACTTTTTTCTATTGGATGGTTTTAGATCCTTTGTCAAAGATCAAGTGACCATAAGTGTGTGGTTTCATTTCTGGGTCTTCAATTCTATTCCATTGATCTACCTGCTTGTCACTGTACCAATATCATGCAGTTTTTATCACTACTGCTCTATAGTACAGCTTGAGATCAGGGATGCTGATTCCCCCAGAAGTTCTTTTATTGTTGAGAATATGTTTTGCTATCCTGAGTTTTTTGTTATTCCAAATGAATTTAGGAATTGCTCTTTCTAAGTCTATGAAGTATTGAGTTGGAATTTTCATGGGGAATGCATTGAATAGGTAGAGTGCTTTCGGCAGAATGGCCATTTTTACTATATTAATCCTGCCAATCCATGAGTATGGGAGATCATTCCATCTTCTGAGGTCTTCTTCGATTTCTTTCTTCAGAGACTTGAAGTTCTTGTCATACAGATCTTTCACTTGTTTGGTTAGAGTCACACCAAGATACTTCATACTGTTAGTGACTATTGTGAAGGTTGTCATTTCCCTAATCTCATTGTCAGCTTGTTTATCCTTTGAGTATAGGAAGGTTACTGATTTTTCTGAGTTAATTTTATATCCGGTCAATTTGCTGTTGTTTATCAGCTGTAGCAGTTCTCTGGTGGAGTTTTTCGCGTCACTTAAGTATATGATCATATCATCTGCAAATAGTGATATTTTAATTTCTTCCTTTCCAATTTGTATCCCTTTAACCTCCTTTTGTTGTCTGATTGCTCTAGCTAGAACTTCAAGTACTATATTGAATAGATTGGGAGAGAGAGGGCAGCCTTCTCTAGTCCCTGATTTTAGTGGGATTGCTTCAAGTTTCTCTCCATTTAAATAGATGTTGGATACTGGTTTGCTGTATATTGCTTTTACTGTGTATAGGTATGGGCCTTGAATTCCTGATCTTTTCAAGACTTTTATCATGTAGTGATGTTGAATTTTGTCAAATGCTTTTTCAGCATCTAATGAAATAACCATGTGGTTTTTTTCTTTGAGTATGTTTATGTAGTGAATTACATTGATGGATTTCTGGATATTGAACCATCCCTGCCTGGGATGAAGCCTAATTGATCGTGGTGAATGATCATTTTGATGTGTTCTTGGATTTGGTTTGCAAGAATTTTATTGAGTATTTTCCATCAGTATCATAAGGGAAATTGGTCTGAAGTTTTCTTTCTTTGTCAAGTTTTTGTGAGTATCTGTAACTGTGGCCTAATAAAATGAATTGGGCAGTGTTTCTTCTGTTTCTATTTTTTGGAATAGGTTGAAGAGTATTGGTGTTAGGTCTTCTTTGAAGGTCTGATAGAATTTTGTACTAAATCCATTTGGTCCTGAACTTTTTTTTGTTGGGAGACTTTTAATGAATGCTTCTATTTCTTTAGGAGTTATGGGACCATTTAGATGGTTTATCTGATCCTGACTTAACTTTGGTATTTGGTAACTGTCTAGAAAATTATGGATTTCATCCAGATTTTCCAATTTTGTTAAGTATAGGCTTTTGTAGTAGAATCTGATGTTTTTTTGAATTTTTCTCAGAATCTGTTGTTATATCTCTCTTTTCATTTCTGATTTTGTTAATTTGGATACTGTCTCTGTGCCCTCTGCTTAGTCTGGCTAAGAGTTTGTTTATCTATTGATTTTCTCAAAGAACCAGCTCCTGTTTTTTTTTTGTTTTGTTTGTTTGTTTGTTTGTTTTTTGTTTTGTTTGTTTTGTTTTGTTTTTGACTCTTTGTATAGTTCTTTTTGTTTCTCCTCGGTTGATTTCAGCTCTGAGTTTGATTATTTCCTGCCTTCTACTCTTCTTTGATTTATTAGCTCCATTTTATTCTAGAGCTTTCAGGAGTGCTATTAAACTGCTAGTGTATGCTCTCTCCAGTTACTTTTTGGAGGCACTCAGAGCTATGAGTTTTCCACTTAACACTGCTTTCATTGTGTCCCATAAGTTTGGGTATGTTGTACTTTCATTAAATTCTAGGAATCTTTAATTTCTTTCTTTATTTCTTCCTGGACCATATTATCGTTGAGTAGATCATTGTTAAGCTTCCATGTGTATGTGAGCTTTCTGTTGTTGTTGCCACTGAAGGCCAGCCTTAATCCTATTGATCTGATAGGACGCATGGGATTATTTCAGTCTTCTTATATCTGTTGAGGTTTGTTTTGTGACCAATTGTATGGTCAGTTTTGCAGAAGGTACCATGAGGTGCTGAGAAGAAGGTATATTCTTTTGATTTAGGATGAAATGTTCTATAGATACCTGTTAAATATGTTTGGTCCATAACATCTGTTCGTTTCACTGTGTCTCTGTTTAGTTTGTGTCTCCAAGATCTGTCCATAGATGAGAGTGAGGTGTTGAAGAGTCCCACTATTATTGTGTGAGGTGCAATGTGTGCTTTGAGCTTTAGTAAAGTTTCTTCTATGAATGTGGTTTCCCTTGCATTTGGAGCATAGATGTTCAGAACTGAGAGTTCTTCTTGGTAGATTTTTCCTATAATGTGTATGATGTTTCCTTCCTTACCTTTTTTGATGATTTCTGGTTGAAAGTCGATTTCATCTGATATTAGAATGCCAATTCCAGCCTGTTTCTTGGGATCATTTGCCTGGAAAATTGTTTTCCACCTGATTACTCTGAGGTAGTGTTTGTCTTTAACTTTGAGGTTCATTTCCTGTATGCAGCAAAATGCTGTGTCCTGTTTATGTATCCAGACTGTTAGCCTACATCTTTTTATTGGGGAATTGAGTCCATTGATGTTAAGAGATATTAAGGAATAGTTATTGTTGCTTCCTGTTGTTTTTTATGGTATTTATATGTTTGTGTGGCTATCTTCTTTTGAGTTTATTGAAAGATTAATTTCTTGCTTTTTCTAGGGTGTAGTTTCCCTCCTTGTGTTGGCGTTTTCCATCTATTATCCTTTGTAAGGCTGGGTTTGTGGAAAAATATTGTGTAAATTTGGTTTTGTCATAGAATATCTTGGTTTCACCATCTATGCTAATTGAGAGTTTTGCTGGATATAGCAGCCTGGGCTGGCAGTAGTGTTCTTCTAGGGTCTGGATGAGATCTGCCCAGGATCTTCTAGCTTTCATAGTCTCTGGTGAGAAGTCTGGTGTAATTCTGATAGGTCTGCCTTTATATGTTGCTTGACCTTTTTCCCTTAATGCTTTTAATATTCTTTCCTTGTTTTGTGCATTTGGTGTTTTCACTATAATGTGACAGGAGGAATTTCTTTTCTGGTCCAATCTTTTTGGAGTTCTGTAACCTTTTGGAATGCTTATGTTGATCTCTGTCTTTAGGTTATGGAAGTTTTCTTCTATAATTTTGTTGAAGATATTTTCTCGTTGGGAATCTTCATTCTCTTCTATACTATTATCTTTAGGTTTGGTCTTGTCATTGTGTCCTGGATTTCCTGGATGTTTCCAGTTAGAACATTTTTGCATTTTGCATTTTCCTTTACTGTTGTGTCAATGTTTTCTATGGTATCTTCTGCATCTGAGATTTCTCTCTTTTATCTCTCGTATTCTGTTGGTGATGCTTGCATCTATGACTCCTGATCTCTTTCCTAGTTTTTCTAACTCCAGGGTTGACTTCCTTTTTCTTTATTGTTTCTATTTCCATTTTTAGATCCAGGATGGTTTTGTTTATTTCCTTTGCCTGTTTGATTGTGTTTTCCAGTAATTTTTTTAAGGGATTTTTGTGTTTCTTCCTTAAGGTCTTCTAGCTTTTTACCTGTTTTCTCTTATATTTCTTTAAGGGAGTTATTTTTTCCTCCTTAAAATCTTCTTTAATCACCATGAGATGTGATTTAAAGTCTGAATCTTGCTTTTCTGGTGTGTTGGGGTATCCAGGGCTCACTGTGGTGGGAGAACTGCGTTCTGATGATGCCAAGTTGCCTTGGTTTCTGTTCCTTATGTTCTTGCCCTGGCATCTGGTTATCTCTGGTGTTAGCTGGTCTTGCTCTTTCTGACTATGGCGTGTCCTTCCTTCAAGCCGCTGCATCAGTACTCTTTGGAGACCAGCTCTCTCTGAGAGGAATTTGGGTTTGAAGAGCTGTGGTACAGGGTCAGCTCAAGCGTGCAGACAGAAACCAGAAGGATTCTGTCTCCAGTTGTTCCTTGGTTCCTGTGTCCTGATGGCTATGCAAGGGTCCCTCTTGATCCAGGAATTTGAACAGAAATTGTGGTCTTACCTGTGCTTGAAGGTGTGTTGGCACTCCTGGAAGACCAGCTCTCTCTTGGCACTATTTGAATATGAAGTCCTATGTTACAGGATCAGCTCCTGGCCACAGAAGGAAACTGGAAGGCCACTCCTCAGTCCCTGTGTCCTGAGGGTTCTGGGTTGGTCCCTCTGAACAGAAGTGCTGGTCTTGCCCCTGCTAACAGGCTTGTCCACACTCCTGGGAGGTTAGCGTTCTCCTGGTGCTAACTGGCTATGGAGCTCTGTTTCCCAGGCTGAGTTCCCTAGCCACAGATGGAAACTGGAATCTTCATGAAGTTTGTATAGTAATAGAACAAAGAAATTCATAAATCAAAATATTTTCCAAACGCATTGTTGGGTACATCTATAGACATGTCACAGCAAAGTGGGGAAACCAATTGTAAGCTTCTGATGCTAATGAGGACAGTTTAGCTTATAGATTGATGGAAGTTAAGGGATCTGTTCATGCATTCCAAAGGATTTGTTTATATTCACAGGGATGATAGGCACACACATATGTAGATGATAACATTTTATTTAAGGAGGAAAAACATAACCAGGGATAATTTGTAATTTTTCTCTGGACCCCACCATAATCATCAAAAGTCTAATCAGCCAATCAGCTTCCATATGTTAACTTTATTCCAGTATTTCTCATCCAGAAAATTTAAAATAGTTTTTCAAAGTATTTTGTCATAATGAGAAAAAGTTGGATAACACTAAAGTACAGTAAGTTTGGTATTACTTTCCTGATTTTAATTACTGATTCAGAGAAGTATTTGGCCATGTAACCTAAACGTCATACTACTTTTACTGACTTACAGGTCTATTACTATAAAGAGTACATTGTTCTCCCTTTACAGAGACCAGATTTGAATACTTCAATTAGAGCCCCTGCCACACAGTGCATTGACACCCACCCCATCCATACCCTCTAATGCTCCTGAAGTTTATTTAATAGCTTATGCCATTTCAAATTAATCCAACATTACAAGACAGTATCAAAGCTCGTGTCTGGAGCAAAACAAACTGGCCACAGAGAAGACTGAATTATGTCTAAAGTATACTTTTGTGACGCAAACGATAATATGCCTCAAATTTTGAGTAAATTGGTTTAGTCAGTATCGGAAACCAGTAAGATGATTCTGGAATTCAAGCAGCAGGATAGATGTATTCTCAAAAGCCACCACACTGAGAATGTTGCATAAAAACTCAGCTTAGTATTTTATCAGTTTTTCTTGTTGGTTGCTTTTACAGTGAGGGAAAAAAGACACTTCACACAAGACTCCTCTGTGGTTTCTGGGGTCTTAAACCCAGATCTGAATTTCTTCACTGGGAGCTTGTGAGAAATGAGGAAGTTTTCAGTCTTAACAATCACCTGTAATAATCACCCTTTGCATTTCCATTAATATCTGCTTAAATCTGTTCATTCCCATGCCCTCATCTACTCAGGCAAATACTTATGTCATATACTTAATATATATTTTCATTCTCCCTATCTGTACTGGCTAGTTTTGTGTGTCAACTTGACACAAGCTGAAGCTGTCACAGAGAAAGGAGTTTCAGTTGAGAAAATGCCTCCATGAGATCCAGCGGTAAGGCATTTTCTCAATTAGTGATCAACAGGGGAGGGCCCCTTGTGAGTGGTACCATCTGTGGCCTGGTAGTCTTAGGTTCTATAAGAAAGCAGGCTGAGCAAGCCAGGAGAAGCAAGCAAGCCAGTAAGGAATATCCCTCCATGGCCTCTGCATCAACTCCTGATCCCTGACCTGCTTGAGTTTCAGTCCTGACTTCCTCTGGTGATGAACAGCAATGTGGAAGTGTAAGCCAAATAAACCCTTTCCTCCCCAACTTGATTCTTGGTCATGATGTTTGCTCAGAAATAAAAACCCTAAGACACATCCCCAAAAAGAAAGACAGAAAGACAGAGACAGAGAGGCAGATAGAGATACAGATGGAGAGACAGAGAGAAGGTGGGATGAAAGGAAGAAAGGGAATTAGTTTACTCATGAATCTTCAATGATATTACAAAATAAACTCAGCAGACAATTACTGCTTGCTGCTCTGCTAGGCCTTCTCACTCCATTCTGGGGCTCCCACTGTGGCTATCCTGCCAAGTCTAAAATGAACTTGTCTTTCACTGCACCTCCTGTGAACTTTGTGTAGATGCTAAGTCCTTTTTTGTTTGAAGTGAAGATTTCTGCATCTCCACAGATTCCATGATTTCTTTCCCTTGTGGCAGATATATATTCTTCTTGTCTCATATTTCAGAGTCCCACACTTCTTTCAGAAATCTTTGAACACTGAAGTTGTTTTCCTTTTTGCTGTTCTGCCATCATCTCACTTGATATTCTTCTGCAGACTCCTGTGAGGTTGCTCTGCCCTTCACATTGCCCTACTTGGTGTATTAATGGCCTGTTCTTACCTCCATGTAGATCTTATATGCTCCCCAATTTATCTGCTTTCTCCACAACATGAAATCTCCCCTCACCTTATTTCAAAATTATTTTCTGATTCCTCTATTACAGAGTAAATATGTATTGAGCGATAATTCTTCCAGGACTGCAAGAAGAAGGTAGACTTGTAAATCTCCAAATAGAGCAGTTCCAACCTGTATGCTCTGAATAAATTCCAAGATCTCTCCTCTCTCTCTCTCTCTCTCTCTCTCTCTCTCTCTCTCTCTCTCTCTCTCTCTCTCTCCCTTCTCCATTCCCCCTCCCTTCATTTCCCATCATCCTTAACAGTTCAAGCCTCTAATATATTCTGCTAATATCTTTTTTTAATTAATTAATTTATTTATTTTTGATACTTTATTTACATTTCCAATGTTTCCCCTTTTCTGGGTCTCCTCTTTGGAAACCCCCTATACCCTCCCCCTCCCCGCCTCTGTGAGGGTATCTTTCATTCTATGCTTGCACATAGGAGATACAAACTAAATAGGAGGCACTTGCTGAAGGCCTGACTTGCCTCCTGTTTAACACATAATGAGAACCAATGATTATTCATTTTGCAAAACCACATCTGAAGTAAGTATAAAGTACAAGCTCAAATATTGGACAAATTCCAGAGCTCACCACTTGTGCTTTGGAAAATCCTGAAATCCTCTCTTCAATGGATTGATATAAATACCATTTTTACTCAGAAGTCGTTCTGCACCCTCCCACAGGCTTCTATCTGCAGTGCCATCCTGTTTCAGGTGATTCTAGTTTTCACTTCAGGGAGAACCATAAACCCCCGTAGTCCATTTAACTAGAAATAATCTTATAAAATGTGTTTCAGATGACTGTATAACTATGTAATGCAAGTTGACCTTGAATTCATAATCTTCCTGTCATCTTGTCCACACAAAATCTGTATCTATGTTGTCATGCCACCACACCTGGCTGTTTCTTTCCTACTCTATATTTCATCTCTGAGGGCTAAGTTTTGTCAAAACTCAATAGGTATTTTTTTCCTTCTTATCTAAGAAATAAGATGCCACAGGACATGATACAGGGACAGTTTTTGGAGTATCATGCACCATAACACTCTGAATGTATTTTTCATTTAAGTCATTAATAATCATCAGGAGGCATCATTACCATTTCCATTTTGCTGGTAAGAAAACTGAGGCACAGATCACATATATAAATTGAAGAAACTTTGGTTTTGGAGTTCTACATGTTCGAGAAATCTGCTATGAATGTCTTTTCAAGTCCATTATGCAACTTCCTACATTGACACTAGCACTGATATTTACACAGACACAAGTTCTAAAAGGCTGCCTGTTTTCTGCTTTCTACTTTACCTCTAACCCTGGCTGGCACTGTCATCTAGATCTCAAAAGGGAAGGAGAGGAATGGGAAGACAAGGGAGTGGAAGGGAAAGGGAGCAGAAAGAGAGTAGGGAAGTAGGGGAAGGGAGATGAAAAACAAAATTGTCTGAATAAAATGCCAGTGTTTTGCACCGGTCTGTGTGTTATTTGCATGTATGCATCTATGTGTGTTTGCATGTGTGAGGGAGTGCATGTACACATGTATGTGGATGTTCAGAGTGAACATACTTAGTCACTCTCCATCTTAGATATTAAGACAGTGTCTCTAAATTGAGGCCAGAGTTACTCTAGTTTGGCAGCTTGTTTCATACAGAATCTTCTATATCTACAAGCCATAGATTGGGATTATAGCTCTCATGTTTACATGATATTTGGACCTATAGCCAAAGATCCAAACTCCAATCTTCACATTTACGTAGTAAGTGCTTCACTACTGAACCATCTCTCTAGCCTTCAAATGGCACCCTAGAATGGAAAATATTGTTCAACAATTCACATTTTGTGCCTAGATTCACTTCTTCATCACCTTTCTCAGAGGCTGACTGATGTTGCTCAGCTGGTTCTAGATGTGCCCTAAAACCCTCATGTGCCCTGCTTTAGAGAGCAGGCAAGATATATGCAGTATAGATTATAGTTTGCTGGATTTATGTGGCTTAGTTTATGTAAATATGGCACATTTTTGTCCACTGCAGCATCACAGAGTCAGAAGAACCCCAGAACCTACCTCCTGGAGATATGAAGTCTTGAGGAAGAGATTTCACTAGAATCCATGTAAAATGCCAGGCTGCATAGAAAACCCCAATGCTGGAGAGGCAGTGACAGGTGGATACTTGGAGCTCACAGATCAGAAAATCTAGCTTGTATCTGTAGGTTCTAGGTTCAGTGAAGAGATTGTCTCAAAAACAAGACTGAGACAAATGTTAACCTCAACTTTTAAACTCAAAAAGTTTAACAGTTTAAGTGTAAACACACACATGCATGTGCACACACACACACACACACACATGACTGCACCTGAGGGGGAAAGCCTTGTGTGATTTAAGAATAAAACCTTAGGCTTTGAGATAAGCTATTTAGTGCATTTATTCATACATTCTCCTTTTTAATCCCAATCAATGATACTTGGCTTTCTCCTGTGCTTTGAACAGAAAATTATGTGATGTGATGGCTTTTGTGATAAGCCGCCTGATGACAAAAGTCATCTTCAACATTTGAATCCCACAACGTGTGTTTGTTAAGTCTTATCTCAATGTGTCTATATTTCAGACTTTGAGAGCTGCACCTGCCTCTGATGGAACCAAGACCTGGGCTGCTTGATCATCTAACAGCTTGTTCTGCCCATTATTCCTCCTCTTTTGTGGTAGCCACATGATGGTAGACCTGCTTCTTATTGAACCCTGAGCTGTGCTTCATGTTGCTAATTCCACATCTGTGCACAGTGACTACATGTGTTTGTCTTTCCGTGCCAAAAGAACAAAGTTATTTTGTAGAATCAGGACTGCCATTTGACTGCTGCTAACAGACATAAACAGAGCATGGATTGTCTGTGACTCCAATTACAGGAAGCACATGTGAAATGGCCCTGATGGCATGCTTGTCACATCACCAGACCCCAGCAAAGCAGCAGTTCTCTTTCCCTCTCCCCTGTCCATCCCACCTAATAAATCACTTTCTACCACCTTTGATCTTCACTCTGCACACACTGATTGTAAATCTCTCTGTATGGATATGAAGCATTTACATAGTCAATTCACAGAGACTTGTTTGAAGATTTGCATTTGGCCCTGGCCTTTCAGTGTGGAATTCTGAAGCTATTGTATTAGAAGATGCCTGTGAAAACTTATACCGTGGTGAGAAGTAAAGATTGTTTCCTGTCCAGTGTAGGAAACAGCAAAACATCAGAGATGCACATTCTCTGGATTCCACTCCAAGCACCAAGCACAGAGAATCACCAACAGGAATTCAGAACCCTCTAACTCCTCACAGTGGCTGCCTAGGAGGGAAAGGGGGATTGGTGACCCTTAGTGTGGGTATGTGGCCTATCAAGGAACATCTGCCACTCTTACAACACAAAATCAGCCTCTCTTCTGAAACACAGTGCCTCACAAGCAGGCATGCCCTTCACAACTACAGCCAACTACAACATGACTTTGCTGCAGAGCCCTGGGGAAAAGACTCAGGACAGCACACACTTCATTCTTCTACCCTCAGGAAGGTGATGAATCTATTCTCTAGGAGAAAAGTGAGCAAGTTCTAGAAGAACTGAAAATGTGAAGAAATTCTGAAAAAAGGCATGAAATAAGAACATGTCAGAAATTGAACACCATAGGCTGATGAGTCAAGAAACAACCAATACTCTTTGTTTACATTAAATCTATGTCAAACCCCAAAACTTCTTTGGACATATTGTGCCATATTGAGCTAAGTACTCTTTAAAGAAAAAGAATCATTTTGAAGATGAGAAAATATGTTTTATTATTTGACATTAGCACATGTATTCACTTGAAAGAAGAAAAATATCAATTGTTTGACAGGACTACCAGACTTTCTTGAGTAAATACAGAATATACTTGGAAACAGAATGTTAGAATTAATGAAATTTATTGTAAAATTTGCATTATGACAGATGATATTACAGACACATTTATTGTAGAAATTGTCTGAAATTACCTGGAGTTGACATAAGAATAACAATCGCTTATACACCTAATTGATTTTTAATACTTGAAGCATACATTTTCATCTCCTAAATTTTATTCACTTTGTGCATTTTGTAAGTAGTTTATACATAGAGAAACTGATCTTCAAATTAAGGTGAGAATTACAAATATTTAGCACACAATTATGTGGCAAAATTCAACCTGAATTATATTCAGCATAAGAACACATATGCTGAGATGCTTTTCTCTAACTGTTGGGAGGAGCCATCCTAGAGATCTGGAAGTAAACACCCAAGACCCACAAATCTCCCAGTCAAATCTATGGACCAGCAGTGGAAGCTACCTTGTTGTCATCAGTTCTTATTCTAGGATAGGTGGACCAGTATGACTGTCAGTTGAATGGCTACAGGTCTCCATAGTATTCAGGATGTCTTTGCATTCTGATATTAAAATAATCTGTTATAATTTTCCTCTTATCAGCATAATAAATGCAGCTATTCTATGTTTCACTCCTAACACTCTACAGGATACTGGTAATTCAAAGTCTTGTAAACTTGTCTCATCAACTAATTTAGTATTTGCTTCTTTATTGACTCATTGAGGAATGATATTAAGATACCCATGCAAAGAAAAGCACACATGGGAGTCCAGGAAAGAGGCAGTGGCAACATTACCCAGTGTCTTTTCAAGACAGGTATGGCAGAGTTCCATAAATAAGCATATTTAATAAAATCATCAATACTAAGTGACCCCGATGATACCAGATAGGATGATGGCTGCTGTCTAAACTGCTGCAAGCTTGTGTGTTTGTTTGACTTGTTCTCCAAAGAAACATTTGCCCTAAGGTTTTTGCTTTTGGTTCCTGTATCCTATATGAGTCAAATGACAGTTTTGGAACATAATGCCTCTGTGTGTGACTATATTCACATCAGAATCTTAACCTTACTAAATACCCTCATCATTTTCCATGTATTTTGCTCCCAAACAAAATAAGTATCCAGTACCATTGAGCAGGGAGTATTGCATCAATTTTGACATTATTTTTGGCAGACACAGATTTCTAAGTGTTAAGTTTCAAATCCAGGTTACAGCACCAGATAAATGAAAAACAGAGAAAGCAAGAAAAGACATTACTGCTCTTAGGTATGGTGAAGGATAAAGTCTATTATAGATGTGTGGTAGAGCATAAACAGAGGCAGACACATCTGGGAGAGTCCAGAGTAGCCATAAGCCTGAATGATATGAGGCGAGGGAGGAAGGGGAGAGGAGAAAGGGAAATCAGGTGTAGTAGCCAGGACAATAAAGACACAAAAGGAGTGGGTAAGTAAAATGTCTGGATTATATAAGGAAGAGGCTCTGGGGGAAAGGCAGCACAGGCCCTGAGCTGGAGAGCTCAGGGTAGAGGGCAGGGTATACCAACCATACCCAGCAAACAGGTAAAGATTGGGGAATGCTGGGAGAACCTGGAGACCTCAGCCTTGTCCTAGCATCTGAGACAACAGTTACTTTTCTGTTGCATGACAAAACACCATGACCAAAGCACCTTATAGTAGAAAGAGTTTGTTTCAACTGAGAGTTTCAGAAGGCTAGAGTTCACGATGGTGGGGGCAACATGGGAACAGGCAGTAAGCAAGGCAGCAAGAAGCAAGAAGCTGGCAGCTTTTATCTTGAATTCCAAACATAAAGCAGAACAAGCAGGAAATGGCAAGAGTCTTTAAGGTCTCAGAGGCTGCCTCCAGTGGTACACTTCCTCCAGAAACATCTCATCTCCTACACTTCACCCAATCAGTGCCACCAACTGGAGATATGCTCCAAATGCCAGATTTATAGGGTACATTTCTCATTCAAACCTCCACACTATGTCACTGCATGTTGGCCCAATTATATAGGTTATTTTGCCATATCTCTATGCTATGTATATGTTATTTTGCCTATCTGGAGAGCTCATTCTATATCTAAACCTACCTGTTATATTATTGTTATGTAATAATATATATAAAGAGGCCAGGTCTACTTCGATACATAAAATATGCACCTCAGTCCCATGTCCAGGGTTTCAAAACCAAATACTTTGTTCTATCATTTTAGTGAAGGCATTGTCACATTGTCACGATATCAATTCTTAGAATGTATTACACATGTGCTAAATAAATTATAGGTAATATTAAAAATATGGAGTGTTTTTACTCATAGACATAAACATAAGAGTTATAATGGTTTTTAAGTATGTTATCCATGATTAAGCTAAGGTAATTCTGTTACAGTTTTCAAAAATCAAAGCCTAGGTTCTCAGAACTCCAGTAATATTGCATGAGAAAAAGTTATATTAAGCAAGGATGCATGTTGTTTATCTGAAAGTCGCATATTTGATACAGTCTTGTTTATTTTGCTTTAGTCACTATCATAGTGATTATGTAACAGCCATATTAGTAGCAAAAAAGTAATTTTCTCTCTACCTTTCTCAGTTCTTAGATGGGACAACTTCCACTAATAAATGATTCACAAGAGATAAACAAACAATTATCAGTATATATAGTTTATGCTGGTGACTGAGAAAAATAAGTACATCTCACCCTTGGCTGCTGTAGTTGAAATATGTTCCTCCAAAAGCACACATGGAAAACTTAACTCCCAATGTAACAATGTCAAGACATGGTGCCAATGGGAGATGTTAGAACATGAGTTCTCAGCCCCCATGTACCTTCAAATAAGTTTAACACTGCCAGCAGACACACACACACACACACACACACACACACACACACACACACTCGAGTGAATGAATTAATTTTATAAGTGTTTGAGGCTGCAGGTCTACTCTCCTGTTTTCATTCACTGTCTTGCCATGTGATTTTTTTCCTCAAAATATTAGGATGCAGCAAGAAAAGCCTCAATTGATACAGAACTCCTGATGTTAAATCCAGCCTCCAGCACTATAAGGAACAAATTTCATTACAAATTGCCGATTCTCAAGCATTCTGTTATAACAATTCAAATAAAAAAGGGTGGACTAATATTTAAGTTTAAATATTCTCATCCCCTGAAACAAAGAAACAAGAATATCAGAAAGAAAAAAAACATGGAGTAAATGGGAACTTGAAAGAATAACACTAACTCAGTGGTGCAGGGGCTTGTAAATCAATCTTAAAAACTCCAGCTAGACACATGGTGCCCAGTCAGGAGGTTGTAAAGGCAAGAGGATTAAGAATTCAAGACCAGTCTTGGCTACCTAAGGAATTCAAAGATAGTATGGGTTACATCAAATCATGCCTAAAAACTGAAAATGAGAAAAGGAGGAGAGTACTTGACATTTACTTTAGAATCCTTAGAGAGACTTTGCAAGGATTTATGCAGTGTGGAGAAATAATTATGTTTGCAATTAGATTATGTAGTATACCTTGTGGAGAATAGATTTGATTCCCCAAAATCCCTGGAAACAACATGTGTTTGAAATAAGCTGCAGGTGATTCTCCAGGAGAGGCAGAATACTATCTATATCTCAGCATCCAGTGACAGTTCTAAAAATTGTTCAAAGATCATAATTTAATCATTTGTGGATTGACAGGATGGCTCATAGTTGGTATCATCTCTTTTACCTCTTCAGGGACAATCAGGAAGGGATGCTCTGCTACAACATGCTGGAAAGAGACCAGAAGTTAACAAAATGGAAGTAGAAGCAATGTAAACAACTGTCTTAAGAATGAAACAATCCAAATCTAGACATCATTGTGGATGCTGAGAATTGCTTGCTGATGGAAGCATGATAAGCTGTCTCCCAAGAGGCTCAAGTAGAGCCTGACAAATACAGAGGCGGATGCTCACAGCCAACCATTGGACTGAGCGTGGGATCCCAGATAGAGGAGTTGGAGAAGGGACTGAAGGAGCTGAGGGGTTTTGCAACCCCATGGAAGGAGCAACAGTGTCAACTGGCCAGATTCCCTGGAGTTCCCAGATACTGGACCACCAACCAAAGAATACACATGAAGGGACTCATGGTGCTGGCCACATATGTGACAGAGAAGGGCCTTGTTGGACATCAGTGGGAGGAGAGGCCCTTGGACCTGAGGATGTTAGACGCCCCAGTATAGGGGAATGCTAGGGAGGGAAGACTAGAGTGGGTGGTTGGGTAGGTGGAGGAGCACCCTCATAGAGGCATTGGGAGGAGGGATAGAATAGGGAGTTTTCAAAGGGAAAAACATTTGAAATGTAAATAAATTAAATATCCAAAATAAAAAATAAAAATAAAATAAAATAAAAAAACAAGAAAATACAGAAAAAAAAAAAAAAAGGAATGAAATAATCAATCAAGTCATTTTAGCAGAAAGAGTCTTCCAGTTCCTAGCTGCAAAGTCCTATTGGTTTTCAGGAAGTGCAAAAGACTTAAAAAGAGAAATCAATAGAGGTACATTAAGTTTCAAGGGAACCCTGAGATTTAGAAGAACACACTGGTAAAATCAAACAGAAGAATCAGAGAATATGACCTGGTAGATAGCTATGATAAATCAGGATAAGGGATAACATAAATATGTTGGTTCCTTGCTGGCAGGTCCAGGTGAGAGGAGAGAACAGTCCAGACAAATATGTCCTGGGCTGAGTGGGATGGCAAGTGTCGATGGCCCAAAAGAAACACACCAGTCTGGGAATCTTGTCAAAGCAGGAATGTTGGCTGCCACTTTAAAGGAGGCCCATAAGGAAGATATGGCTGTTCTTGTTAATGCCCTTCAACAAACCCCAGTCAGTCAGGGCTGGACTTGTTTTGCGTGCTATAAAGAGAGCCATTTTAAAAGAGAGTGCCCCAATCTGACAAAAGCTGCCACAACCTCTACCAGTGGTCCACCATACACTCTTTGCCCCAGGTGCAAGAAAGGCTTCCACTGGGCCAGACATTGTAAGTCTAAGTTCGACTTAAATGATCAGCCTTTAAACTCCCTCAGTGGCCAACCCCAACCCATTAAATAAAGGGAAGCCTCCAATTAGTGGTAACTGGAATGTGTCTTTTGTCCCTGGGCTCCACTCTAAGATGGCCCTTGCCATAGGCAGAAAAACTTTCTGGTTCCTCCTTGACACCCGCACAGATCGAACGGTAATTAGAAAGGAGGAAGCTCCCCACTCTTGGCAACTCATTTCAGGCCTGTCCTTACTGGGTGTGGCGGGACAATCAACCTCATGGGAGACCACCTCCTGACTCTCCTGGGAGGACAATGATGGCTATTGTGGTTCCCGGCCTGACAGCTAAACTTCTGGGCCAAGATATACTTGGGGAGGCTGAGCCCTTTATGACCACTGATCATAAACAGTCTTTTGAGCAGGGAAAGACGTTGTTTCCAAATTATAGGGGCAATCCTCATTTTGAGAAGATGCACCAACAGTGTCCTTTGTCTCACCCCCAATTCTAAATGCCACTGCTCGCCCTGCCCCCTGGTACCTATGGTCCACTGGAAACAGGGAGACTCCATATAGGTTGAGCAGTGGCCTATCCCTGCCCCCAAATTACTTCAATTACACCTTTTGGTACAACAACAATTAAAATTAACACATTTAAGGGCCTCTACCAGTGCCTGGAACTCTCCTTTCTATGTGATTTAAAAGGCCAATGGGTTGTGGAGGCTACTATATGATTTGAGGAAAATTAATGAAAAGATGGTTCTCTTCGGAACTCCCCAGAGGGGATTTCCATGGATCCCAGTGATCCCCTGCACCTATTATTTGACAATCATTAATATTAGAGATTGTTTTTTCTCTATTCCCTACACCCTGAAGATTGTGAGAAGTTTGCCTTCTCGATTCCTTCTGTTAATTTTAGTGGGCCTGATTTTAGATTTGAGTGGTTGGTCCTACCCCAAGGCATGGCCAATAACCCCCCCATGTGTCAATATTATATGCTTAATATCTTTTCATCTTTTTTAGGTGGTTCCAGTATTTTATTTTACACTTATATGGATGATATTATTTTGGGTGCCCCTAGCTTTTTGGACCTTCAGGAGCTTACCAATAAGTGTCTTTCCATCCTTGAATATAATAATTTTCAGATGACTCCTGAAAAGGTTCAGAGGGTGCCACCATTTAAGATCCTGTGCTCCATGTTTTCCTTGGATGTTGTGTCTCCCATTAAGCCTCAACTTCAAATTCAAGATTCTTGTACCCTCCCACAGTTACAAAAGCTTTTAGGAGAAATTAATTGGAAATTAATTTAATTGAAATTAATCTCCATTGCCATCGAAGCTCTGACATCATTGTTTGACCTCCTTAAAGGAAGTGACCTCTCCACCCCTATAGTGCTGACATCTGATCATATCCAGCTGTTGAACAAGATTCAATAAGCCATTGATTCGGCAACCCTTAAACGATATGATCCCAACCTACCCCTTATTTTATATATTTTCCCCAGAGAAACACTGTACCATGCTACTTGGCCAGGAAGGTGAACCCATCCATTGGACCCATCTTTTGGTGGGAGGGGCCCCTTGAGTTTATTCTATTGCTAAGCAGCTGGCCGATTGCATTGTTAAGAGGAGAGATCTTTCCATTAGGCTCTTTGGGGCAGAGCCTTCTGCCCTTATTACCCCATTTAAAATTACAGATTTCCTGTGGTTACAAAGTAACAATAGTCAGGTTGCTCTGGCCTTAGAGGGCTTTCCTGGTGAAATTAATTGGACCACATAAGTGGATGAGTTTCTTTTCCAGGCTTGAGTGGAAGCCCCTCAGACTTTTTCTTTCTAGCCCCAATTCAAATTATCCCACCATCTTTACTGATGGTGGGTGCCTGGGATCCTCCATTGTTGTGTATTCCCTTTAGGCAGGGCAACCTGCCTACCCCCATGTTGTTGAGGGATCTACACAGTTTAAAGAACTATTTGTAGTGATGTCACTGGATTCTGTGCTTGAGCCTTTCAATCTGTTTTCTGATAACCTTTATGTGGTAAATTTGCTGCCCATCTTGACTGAGCCTCATATTAAGCTAGATTCTAATCCTATTACCCCCATGATGATTCAAGCCTGAATCTCACTTACACAGAGAAAAAGCCCTATCTATAGCCAACATTCGAGGCTACAAAAACCTCCCTGGATTTTTATCCCAGGGGAATAGCTCGGATGACCAACTAGCCTCTACATTACAGTGTCATACTGTCTCTGAGGCCACACAGTTCCACTCATTGACTCACCTCAAATGGAGGGGCCTTAGACATAAATTCCCACATGTTCTGATTAAAGACCTTAAAAAGATAGTGCGTACCTGTAAATCTTGCCAGCCATTTCTACAGGTCCCTAACCTCCGAACAACGGGAAGTAATCCCCAGGGTCTTCACCTTAATAATCTTTGGCAGCTTGGTGTTACTCACTATTCCCCATTTGGGAAGCTAAAATATGTATTTGTCACTGTTGTTACCTTCTCCCATGCATGCTGGGTGTTTGCTCATGCCGAAGAAATATCTAAACATGCTATTAGCCATATACTTCAATGTTTTGCCATTCTCAGAGTTCCAGATCAAATTAAGACAGATAATAGTCCATGTTTTACTAGCAAACCGTTTTCAGAGTATTTCCATATGTGGAAGATCTTCTACATTATGGGTGTCCCTTACAACCCCAGAGGACAAGCAATTATTGAAAGACAAAATCCAGCTTTAAAGTCTCAGCTGCAAAAACAAAATGGGGAGTCCTTACCCCTACATGATCAGCTAAAAAAGGCATTATTCACTTTAAATATTTTAAATTTTTCAAAAGAAAATCCTCAGTTGTCCTCATTTCAAAGACATTGGACCTCCTCCATCTCCTATAGTTCAATACGAGTTAGAAGGAGGGACCCACTGATGGGAGCCTGGAGAGGACCAGACCCGCTCCTGACAACTGGGAGGGGATTCGGCTGCATATTTCCACAAAGTGAAAGAAGACCAATCTGGATACCAGCCAGAGACAAAGTCTATGCCTCAACAAGGGGAGACTGACAATGACATTTCTAGGGAGTCTACCTGCCCTGAGAAACACCCCTATGCTTCTCCCTCAGGAGACCAAGATAATCAAGAAAATGACCCTACTGCTGACATGGATGCTGCTCCTCATCTTGACTGAGGGAGGATTTGGTGACCCTCGAGAAGTAGGAGAAATCCTCAAAAAAAAAAAAAAAAAAAAAAAAAAAGAACAGTTGGGAGCCATCACTATGACTATAAAGGAGGTGAAGAGAGTTCCAGGACAACATGTTGTGGACTGGACTTCATGGCCTATTACCCTATTTCCTCCCCCTCCTTGGCCCCTTTCTTCTCCTTCTCCTTATCTTGACTGTCAGGCCATGTGTGCTCAGTAAGCTCATTCAATATATTCATCAGAGGCTAGAGGCTTCACCAAGTTGAGGCCCATAGAGGCTTCACCAAGTTGAAGTCCATTATCAAAGACTTGTCTCTTCTGAGCCAGGCTCTACATATCCCTCTGTCTATGAGCACCCCTCCTCAGCTATCTACCTGACCAACGATGGGGTCAGATGTACTGAGACAACCCAAGACAGATCATGGAGCATTCCAACTCCCTTGAGCCAGAGTGATACATGGTATCCAGAGATGGATAAGATCCCCATGTGGAGGACAACCTAAGACAGGAGCCATATAACCTACTCATTACAAAAACCAAAGGGGGAGATGTTGAGCCCCATTTTGGCACTAGTTTGGGCCTTAAACTGGAGGCAATAATCCATCTGTTAATACCTAGGCTGCATAACCCAGCACATGCAAGCTTGTGATCGGCATTTGTTCCATCCCAGACCAGTGAGCAGACAAACCCATCTTGGAGCTTGCCTGCAGGGAATTTTCACTGTAAACTCTTTTGAACTCTATCTATTAAGGAAAAAAGATCCTCAGTGGGCTTTTGGATAATTCCCAGTACGGGAGACTCAGTAGGTCTCTTGTAAAGCTTCCTCCAGGCAGTAAGGCCAATAGCTCTAACCTGATCTTGGTAAGGAAGTGGTAAGATGGCTGCCTGCTGGGTACCTGTAGAGTACTGATCAGCTGTGCTGGCAAGCATGCCAGAAGTGATGGGGACTGGAGGCTGAGCACCTTGGTTCCACTCCCCCCTGGACTCAAAACTCTTCCTGAAAGTAGGTGGTCCATTTAAGCTAGGCTGGTCAAAGAGGACAGCCTTAGCCAAATACTTCCAGTCTCAAGAGATGTACGAGTGGTGGGCCAGGCACTCAAAGATAGTCTCAACCCAGGGGGAATTGGGGCCATCCTGAGCCACTGCATTCTTTTTTTTTTTAATTTATTTATTTTTGATACTTTATTTACATTTCCAATGTTTCCCCTTTTCTGGGTCTACTCTTTGGAAACCCCCATCCCCTCCCCCACGCCTCTGTGAGGGAATTCTTCCTCCCACCTACCCGCCCACCCATTCCCATATTCCCACGTTGACATTCCCCTTTACTGGGGCCTCTAGCACCCTCAGGCCCAAAGTCCTCTCCTTTCTCCCTGATGGCCATCGAGGTGATTCCTCTGCCACATATGTAGTCCAAATCATGGGTCAATAGATGTGTATTCCTTGGTTGGTGGTCTGAACTCCAGGACGACAGGGGGAGGGTCAGGCCCATTGACGCTCTTGCTCCCTCCATGG
>CM052706.1:107112499-107218051 GCA_028551405.1 Uromys caudimaculatus | reverse complement strand
TGATGGTGCAGAGTACTCTTGGTTTCTGTTCTTTATGTTCTTGCCCTTGCCTTTTGCCATCTTGTTGACTCTGTTGTTAGCTGATCTTACTCTGTCTGGTTGTGGCTTGCCCCTCCTGCAGGTCTCTGTGTCAGTACTCCTTGAAGACCAGCTCTCTCTGAGAGGTGTTTGGGTTTGGAGAGCTGTGGCACCTGGTCTGATCTTGGTCCCTGTGTCTCGCGGGTTCAGGGCAGTTCCTGGTGAGCTGTGGGGCGTGTCTTTGGCCCTCTCCAGGCTTTTCCAAGCTCCTGAGAGGGATCTTGTCGTGGCGCTAATTTGCTATGGAGCCCTGTGGCCCAAACTGAGGTCCCCGGCCGCCGCCAGAAGTTGCTGTCTGTCAGTCTCTGTGGCCAGCTGAAACCGGGCGAAATCAGTGAGCTCTGGGGCTCATTTTGCCCCCACTCGGGGCTTTTCCGCATTCCTGGGAGAGAAAATTTTCTCCTGGAACTGCTTGACTATGGAATCCTAGTGTCCCAGGCAAAAGTTTCCTGCCTCAGCCGCCCACTGTTGGGATCCCCGGGGGTTTCTAAGCCCGCCTACTTCAGTCCCTCAGCCACTGCATTCTTGAGTTCTTTAATCTCTTGGGGATCCCAAGGACATGAAGTCTCTGGCCGATTACCACTGGAGTTGACATTCCCCACCTTTACGCTGGTGGTGTACTGGGTTCCTAGCCCCTCCCTATTGTAAGGCTACGGGGCCTTGGTCAGCACAGAGGGACTCTGAAAAGGGTTGTTTGAGGGGTCTAAAGAGAGATAAAGAGGTTCAAGGATGGGATCAGACTTGTAAAAAACTGCCCCATAATTTATGGATGTACACTCACCCAAAGACCTACTAGCCCATCAGCTTTCTTCTGTCAGGTGGAGGGAGAAGTTCCTCACATGGGGCACCAGTCTGTCAGCTCCTTGCTAGCAGGTCCAGAAGAAAGGAGAGAACCTGGTCCAGCCGTATCTGTCCAGGGCTGAGCAGGATGGTGAGTGTCAAAGGCCCAAAAGAAGCACACCAGTCTGGGAGTCTTGTCAAAGCAGGAACTCACTTTATTAAACTAGGCACTTGCTTATACAGAGAAGGCAAGGAGGTGGGCACTTAGGTATGGGAAGAGATGGCATAGGACGTGGGGAAGGGTGACGGAGGGTAAGGGGTAACTGACAGGGCCAATGGCAAAGCTTCACATCAGAAACAGTGGGGCAGAGGCAGGGCCAAACAGGTCTTGCTGAGTCACCCTGATATCGAAGTGAGTGAGACAGGTCTCAAAATTCGAGCCAGGCTTAGGCTCTCTCACAAGGTTGCCGAAACTGGAGCCAGGCTCAAGTTTGTCCTCAAGGCCCAAACCACAGCCAAAATGGAGCCCAACACAAACTCTTCTATTGTTTAGTGTTGATTCAAAATTAGTAATTATAACTACCCTGAAGAACCTCAAAATAAATCAGGTAATAAGTTGTGTCACACCAACATAATTACAAGGTACTGTTTAAGTCTCAGGTATTAAAGCATTTAGTATAATCTGATCCTAAGTTAATTACAGTCAATATAAAATGAATATAAAATGAATTAGTATTGATAATGTACATAAATACACTTCTTAATGTTTAAATATCACATTACAATTAACCTCGTTTATTTTCTGTTATAGGTTTTATACTCCAACCCTGAGTTCTTACAATCCTAATAACATTGAATGAAATGAACTTATACTAAGAAAGGATATGGATTGCTTATCTGAAAGTACATTTAAATTTGTATAATCAGTTTGTTGCTGCTACTTTTTATTCCCTTTTTCTAAGCCTAACAATACTGTTTGAGGGAGAGAGTGATTTCTTGAACTGGCTTAAGCTTAAACTCTGGGTACTGACACTGTAAGATAGGCCTCTTTAGGCATAGGATACAAAGGTGTTTTTTTTTTTTTTTACCTAGCACCCATATGAGTGAAAAATGATTTGGTCCCACCAAATACAAATGTCAGAATCTCATCATTCTGGCATCAGTGATGCACAGGTTTGCAATTAGAAGGGAGAATGGAATATTGGAGATTGTGTGTATGATTCTAAAGTTATTCTGACTACTTCTAAATCTGACTTTCATTGAACAGATAAAAAGGATGAGTGGAGAATGACTAACAGTTTAAACAAAAAATGAGCAAGGTACATATGACAGAGTCAAATATCCTTTATACATATTTCTAGTGTAGTCCAAAACAAGAAGAAGATGAGGAATCAGTAGAATAAGTGATAATTACAGTCATATATGTAACTACTATCATAAGGCTATGTGTACTCAGCCTCTAATATTGGTTCTAGATTTTCCTTGTCTGGTTCTCATGTTCCCTCTCTTACCTTCCTGAGGCTTATCATGTCCTTAGGTTGTACTGGATTCTAGATCCTTCCCTCTTCAACAAGCTATTTCTTTATGCCCCTGAAGTAATACTCCTTCATCTTTTATCTTTTGAAATTCAGTATTACCTGACATGAACTTTGCTATTGAGGATTAGATGCAATGATAAAGAAGAAGCTATTATATTAAAATGTGGCACTCTCCCAATTGCCACTTAGAAAAAATAACCTGAAACCTATTAACTATGAAGGAGGTTTCTGTTTGCACAAAGAACAAAGAATGAGCATGTCCATTATATAAATTATCATTTTTAAATATTCTAAATTTGGGGGACTAATGACTAGCAGATTAGTTCACTGGTTCATATCATAATAAAGATTCTGGCTGCTCATAACATTTAACAGGTTTTATCTTTCAGAATCCTCTGCATTATGAATTCATTAACATGAATGAGTGTATTTGCTTAATTCAGATGAATAAAATACATAAAGAGTTAAAGAAGACCCAGTTACAAGACAATATGGAGAGTTTCAAGAGAAGTATGCGTAGTACCTCAGCACTCATCACATAGCCAGATACCAAAACTGTATTCCATGAAATAGCAAGCAGGGAGAAGAATAGAATGGACATAACGCCATGTTCCTCTGGCTTACAAGAGGAGTTTCCATAATCACAGAGTCAGATGACAATTCCACCAGGAATCATAGGAAAGAATGGAACTAAAGCAGTGTTCCTTAATCTTTTTGGTATTAGGACCCAGAAATTTATTGAGACTCTTCCAAGTTTTTGCTCACATATTAGGGGTTCTGGATCACATTTTAGACCCACTAACTCACTGAAAGGTAAAAAAATTCCTGTGAATATTGACTAAAGAAAAAAAGTAGTGTAGAAAAACAATCCTGACAAAAACTTTCCCACTCAGTCTATGACTGTGATCCCACACCCTGATGTATATATCACTTTTATTTCCTCAGATGATGTAATGAAATGAGAGCCAAATCCAGAGAGCCATACACATTCCTTGTTCTTTAGTTCTTGGCATTTGTGCCAAGCCAGATCATATCAATCTCTGTTCAAACTATATCTAGGCCTAGGCCTGAAAGCTTCTCACCTTCATACAATCTAAACCTCTAAGGTGACTGGTTCAATCTGGTTTTTCTTGGCCTCTGACTGAATTGCTATGCCTCATATTAATTAGGCAATATGTTCTAATCTTCTGGATTCTTCTCATTCTCTACCTATTTCTGCCCTCATCTTCTTCTAACTTGTTCTCTCTGTAACTTGGCTCTGTCAAACTGCCCTAGTAATACTGCCGTATGTACACAACTACCCACCACCCACTACCACCCACCACACACTTTTTTGTTCTCTCTCACTGGTCTTAGGTAGCCTCTATTCCTCTGCTATTCTACTGTGAGTTGTGTGTATCCTGTCTCTGACTCATTCTGTCAAATCTTTCTCTGATTCATCAATTTGTCTGCCCCTCAATTAAACATCACTTTCGAACATGGCTCTATCCTTCTGCAAACTAACCTAACCTTTATTATTAAGAATGAAAGGTGTGTACTAAGGGCATGACTGTATTCCAGACAGATGATACTGTAATCTGAAGTGTGTCTGCATTCTAATTAGATAATATCTATACATGTAATTCCTTGTGAGAGGAGCCATATTGCTAAACTAAAATTTCTCTATACCCTGGTTTTTCTACAATCTTCAAACTCACCCCTTGTTTGCTTGGTCAGTTTTTGTGACTTTCCCCCAAATTCTTCATATCAATGATTTTTGTCTGTTCATGCTGCTCAAGATGTTGCTTTGAATTTGAATGCCCAGCTTAGACATGTTCAGTGACACACTCTAAAAACTCTGGAACCCAATGCAAGTCAAAAAGCCCAGTTCCCACACCTTACACCAGCCTAGAAATTGAAATACGCTTATCACAATGAGGACCTCTGGACCTTGGAGAGAAGACCAGTGAAACACTCCTCCCTAAAATTAATAAAACAAAACAATTTTGCTTTTGCACATATTTAACTGTGTATTCAAGGCATTTCTATTTGAAAAGTAGGGTTTTACATATGCCATGTGCTGCAAAACATGTGCTTTTTTTGTTCTAAATAAAAGATACTTTGTGACAGACTGAATAGCCATTTTCTAGTTAACCCAGATCATCTTTCTTGTGATTATACATGAACAATGAACTGGTGACTAACAGTGCTTTGTAATTCTGAGTTTAGCATCTTACCTTGACCTCGGAGGCCTGAGGCTGATTTGGAATCTCAAAGGTTCCAATGCGATGACCTGACACGAGAAAGACATGGCAAAACTATTACTGTGGAGGCTAATTTTAATTAGCTTGCAAGTATTAGGAATGAAGATGTTGTGCTTAATCAGAAGTATCTCTGCTCTGTGCGATCACTGTCATAATGTTAGCTAATCATAACAAGCAGTTATTATATTTAAGATTCAAATTTTCTTAATTTCTATTGTTTCCAACAGTATTTCTGAAAGAGGGGCCAAAAAGCATTTGATTTTGCCTCTACATTTAAAATTGCCAAAACAACAAGAATTGCCACAAAACACTTTTGTCTCACCTACTTTCTTGAAGAATTTCTAAAACAGGAAGGAAACCGTGGATATGGTTGCTGGGTAGCTTGGGAGTACCTGAAACTTCCTAAGAATGTGGTCTTAATTACATATTCAGCACAACTTTCATTACAACAGGGACAAGAATCCAGAAATGGGTATGTCATGATTAATGTCAATTATCAACTTGACTAGATTAAAACATACTCAAGTCATTAAAATATACCTCTGGTTTGTCCAGAATTATCTTTCTAAAGATAATCAGATCATTATCACTCTTACACAATGAATGTCAGGGGTAGTATAACAGGAAACATATAGCACAGCACTACTACTAACAGTCTAGGGACTTCTCTTCCTCCTTTAGGGACCTGATCAGAAAAGGTCAGATCTTTGCTTTTTCTCCAAAATGGAATTTCAAGATGAGCTAATATGATATATGCATTGAAGTTAACAGAAAGGGAGTTGCTCAGAGGAAGAAGACATACCCAACATCATATGTCAAAATACAGTTGGACTTTTTTTTATAATAATACATATGGAATATAATATCTGTTAAAGTCACAGATCAAATGGTTGCTAAGGAATTTTAATGAGATCATAGGAGATGTCCTAGTGTTCATTAGATGAGATTTCTGCTGAAAAAGTAAAACCTCAGGTCACAAGGGAAGATAAAATAAATATAGAAGCTAGACACATGGCTTGGTAATTAATAAATCTGGTGTTCATCCAAGGTATCTAGTTTGATTCCCAGCACCCACATGGTGAATCAAAACTTTCTGCAACTCCAGTCTCAGGACATCTGATGTTCTCTTCTAGTCCTCTTGAGTACAAGGCATGCATATGATGTACAGATATGCATGTAGGCAAAAATACCAAAACACATAAAACAAAACTAAAAATGTATAAAATAACATATATTTTTACTATAAGTGGAGGCTTTATGTTGTTTGTAAGTTCCCTGAAAATATCCAGAAGATTCACAAAGCCATGCTTAAAAGTCATGTACACCTATTCTTTAAGCAAATTGCACTGGTATTTTAACATCCTGGTTTGAAAATATCTTTACAAACAAGGAATATTGTGTCTATATCTGCCACCTTCACAGAAAATATTCATTGCACTGCCTTTGTTTCTTTTTCACTCTTGAGAGTAATGGAATCTACTTCTTCCTAACATCCCCATAATTCACTTTTTGATCCTACCTCAATAAGGAGATTAATAACCTGCTGATCTTGTAATATGAAGACATTGGGGAAAATCAATAAAATGATTCCCGTTGATATTTTGCTATACTCATAGAACCTTGCCTTATCCATTCATCATCAGAATGACCTCTTCTGCCAGTATAATGGGAACAGATATAGAGACCCACATCCCAACGTTATATGGAAAAAGAATCTAAATAGGAGGTCTCCATAAAATCCCTATCCTTAGAGCTCAGTGTGTGTTGCAGAAGATGAGGTGGAAATATTGTAAGATTCAAAGGAGATGGAGAACACCAGAACAAAAAGGACCTCTGAATCAACTAAACAATGTGCATATGAGCTCACAGAGACTGTGCAGCAAGCATAGGGTCTGTACGGCTCTACACCATGTATTGTGCATATGTATTATAAATATTAGCTTAGTTTGTTTTGTTTTGTTTTGTTTTGTTTTGTTTTGGTTTTGGTTTTTCGAGACAGGGTGTCTCTGTGTAGCCCTGGCTGTCCTGGAACTCACTCTGTAGATCAGGCTGGCCTCTAACTCAGAAATCCACCTGCCTCTGCCTCCCAAGTGCTGGAATTAAAGACGTGCGCCATCACCGCCCCGTTTAGCTTAGTATTTTTAATGGGCTCCTAGCTATGAGAATGAGTGTGTTTCTGACTCTATTATCTGCTCTTGATTCTTTGCTCCTTTCAGCTTGCCATGTGGAGCTTCAATTATATATTTTATATATTATTATATTTTGTTATCTTTTTATATATTATTATATTTTGCTATCTTTTGTGTCATTTCTTAGAAGCCTGTTATTTCTAATGACAGAGTAAAAGATCTAAATAGATCTATAAAGAAGGGAGGTTGGGAAAGTAGAAGGAGGGGAAACTATAATCATCATATATTGTAAGAGAAAAAAATCTTTTTTAAAGCCTAAGTTCATATTTATCACAGTCCCATCCCTAAATACCAGTTTTCTGTACTATGTACTTTTGTTATATAACAAAATAACTGTCAAGAGCTGGTGTTCAGTTTTCTTCCTTTTATTCAGACTAAGAACACAGCAATAGAAGCAGTGCAGGTCTTCTTCCCTCAATTAGCCCAACCTAGAAACTTACTCACAGATATGTCTCCTAGGTAATTCTAAATTCTGCTGAGTTGAAGATTAGTGTTAGCCACCACACCACATAACCATAGAAATAAATAAATAAATAAATAAATAAATAAATAAATAAATAAATAAATAAATAAATAAAAAGATTGTCCTTCTAAATACTTGCCGAATTCTGGAGGCTGAAGCATCACTCATGAGGTACTTCTATTTTTTTTAATTGAATATTTTTTAATTATATTTCAAAAGATTTCCCCTTTCCAGATCTCCTCTTCTGAAACCTTCTATCCCATTCCCCCTCCCCTACCTTTATGAGGGTACTCCCACACTCACCCAACCACTCCCATCTTTCTGCCCTGGCATTCCCCTGCACTGGGGCATCGAACAACCTCAAGCCCAAGGGCCTCTCCTCCCACAGATGTCCAACAAGGACATCTTCCACCATATATGCTACCAGTGCCATGGGTCACTCTGTATGTATTCTTTGGTTGGTGGACAAGTGCCCGGGAACTCCGGAGGTTGGGGGCGGGGTTGTCTGGCCTGTTAACAATGTTGCTCCTTCCATGGGGCTGCAAACCCCCTCAACTTTTTCAGTCTCTTCTCTAACTCCTCCATCTTGGCTCCATCTCCAGCTCAGTACAATGGTTGGCTGTGAACATCCTCCTCTGTATGTGTCAGGCTCTGGAAGAGCCTCTCAGGAGACAGCCATATCAGGCTTCCATCAGCAAGCACTTCCTAGCATCCACAACAGCATCCAGGTTTGATAGCTGTATATGGGATGGATCCCCAAGTGGGGCAATCTCTAGATAGCCTTTCCTTCAGTCTCTGTTCCACACTTTTTCTCCATACTTCCTCCTGTGAGTGTTTTGTTCACCCTTCTAAGAAGCACTGAAGCATCAATATTTTCATCTTCCATCTTCTTAGGCTTCATGTGGTCTGTGAATTTAATCTTGGATATTCCAAACTTTCGAGCTAATATCCACTTATCAGTGAGTGCATTCCACATGAGCCCTTCTGTGACTGAGGTACCTCACTAAGGATGATATTTTCAAGTTCCATCCATTTGCCTAAGAGTTTCATGAAGTAATTGTTTTTAATAGCTGAGTAGTATTCCATTGTGTAAATGTACCACATTTTCTGTATCTATTCCTCTGTTGAGGGACATCTGGGTTGTTTCCAGCTTCTGGCTCTTATAAATAAGGCTGCTATGAACACAGTGGAACATGTGTCCACATTACATGTTAGAGCATCTTCTGGGTGTATGGCCAGGAGTGATATAGCTGGGTCCTCTGGTAGTACCATGTCCAATTTTCTGAGGAACCACTAGACTGATTTCCAGAGTAGTTATACCAGTTTGCAAACCCACCAGCAATGGAAGAGTTTTCCTCTTTCTCCACATCCTCACCAGCAACTGATATCACCTGAGTTTTTTAATTTAGCCATTCTTACCAGTGTGAGGTGGAATATAAGGGTTGTTTGGATTTGCATTACCCTGATGTCTAAGGATATTGAACACTTACTTAGGTGCTTCCCAGTCCTTTGAGTTTGCTCAGTTGAGAGTTGCTGGGAGCCAATAGAAGTAAGAATTTTCCTTGGCTTAGCTAATGCCATTTTGTAGTAGTTATGGACCTAAGGTAGCTTGAGCCTATATTTTTGTTTCCTAAGAGATGAAGAGTTCTTTCCCAGAGAATAGGTGACTCCTTTATGGTTAGGTGGTTAGCAGAAAACAGAGAGTTGCCTTGGTAACATGTCCTGTTGGCTAGGAGTCTGTAACTCCTTGGAATTTCCCCAGCCCTGTTGCTTTGTGTAAGCCTTGGTTACTTTGTTTAAGCTTCCTTCTGTTTTTACTATATATTGCTAGTGAGAAATAAAAATTCTTTGGAGCTTGATCAGACACCTGTTTTGCCCTCGTTCTTGGGTCTCTTGTCTCCTCATTCGTCCTCCCCTCCTTAGGTCTACATTGAAGAACCAATGGGCTGGGGCAGTGAATTCTCTGTTTAGCTCATCCCCATATTTTAATAGGGTTATTTGGTTCTCTGGAGTCTAACTTTTTGAGTTCTTTGTATATATTGGATATTAGCCCTCTATTGGATATGATATTGGTAAAAATCTTTTCCCAACCTGTTGGTTACCATTTTGTCCTATTGACAGTGTCCTCTGCCTTACAGAAGTTTTGCAATTTTATAAGGACCCATTTGTCAATTTTTGATCTTAGAGCATAATCCATTGCTGTTCTTTTCAGGAACTTTCCCCCTATGTGCATGAGTTCAAGATTTTCCCCACTTTCTCTTCTATTAGGTTCAGTGTATCTGGTTTTATGTGAAGGTCCTTGATTCATTTAGACTTGAGCTTTGTACAGGGAGATAAGAATGGATCAATTTGCATTCTTAAACAAGTTGACCACAAGTTGAACAAGTACCATTTGTTGAAAATGCTGTCTTTTTTCCACTGGATAATTTTAGCTCCTTTGTCAAAGATCAAGTGACAATAGGTACGTAGGTTCATTTCTGGGTTTTCAATTCTATTCCATTGATCTACCTGCCTGTCACTGTACCAATACCATGCATTTTTTTTTTTTTTTATCACTGTTGCTTTGTAGTACAGCTTGAGGTCAGGGATAGTGATTCCCTAGAAATTCTTTTATTGTTGAGAACAGGTTTTGCTATCCTGGGTTTTTGTTATTTCAAATGAATTTGAGAATTGCTCTTTTTAACTCTGTGAAGAATTGAGTTGGAATTTTGATGGGGGTTGCATTGAATCAGTAGATGGCTTTCAGCAAGATGGTCATTTTTATTATAGTAATCCTACTAATCCATGAGCAATGGAGATCAATCCAACTTCTGAGGTCTTCTTCAATTTCCTTCTTCAGAGACTTGAAGTTCTTGTCATATAGATCTTTTTCTTGTTTGGTTAAAGTCACACCAAGATATTTTATATTGTTTGTGACTATTGTGATGGGTGTTGTTTTCCTAATTTCTTTTTTAGCCTGTTTACCCTTTGAATATAGGAAGGGTACTAATGTGTTTGAGTTAATTTTATATCCAACCACTTTGCTGAAAGAGTAGGAGTTAGCTGTAGTTCTCTGGTGGAATTTTTGGGATCACTTAAGTATACTATCATATCATCTGCAAATAGTGATATTTTGATATCTTCTTTTCCAATTTATATCCCTTTGACCTGCTTTTGTTGCCTAATTGCTCTAGCTAAAACTTCAAGTACTATAGTAAATAGATAGGAAGAGATGGCAGCCTTGTACAGTCCCTGATTTTAGTGGAATTACTTCAAGTTTCTCTCCATTTAGTTTGACGTTGGCTACTGGTTTGTGATATATTGCTTTTACTATGTTTTGTTATGAGTCTTGCATTTCTGTTCTTTCCAAGACTTTTAACGTGAAGGGATGTGGAATTTTCTCAAATGCTTTTTCAGCATCTAATGAAATGATAATGTGGGTTTTTTTTTTTAGTTTGTTTATGTATTGGATTACATTGATGGATTTTCAAATATTGAACCATTTTTGCATCCCTGAGATGAAGCCTACTAGATTGTTGCGAACAATCATTTTGATTGGTTCTTGAATTCAGTTTGCAAGAATTTTATTGAGTATATTTGCATTGATATTCACAAGGGAAATTGGTCTGAAGTTTTCTTTCATTGTTGAGTCTTTGTAAGATTCTGGTATCAGCATAGCTGTGGCTTCATAGAAGGAATTGGGTAGTGTTCTTTCTGTTTCTATGTTGTGGATTAGGTTAAAGAGTATTAGTATTAGGTCTTTGTTGAAGGTCTGATCGAATTCTGTACTAAACCTGTCTGGTCCTGGGTTTTTATGGTTGGGAGACTTTTAATGACTGCTGCTATTTCTTTAGGGGATATAGAACTGTTTAGTTTATCTTATCCTGACTTAACTTGGTATTTGGTATCTGTCTACAAAATTGTCTGTTTCATCCAGATTTTCCAGTTTTGTTGAGTATAGGATTTTGTAGTAGGATCTGATGATTTTTTGAATTTCCTCAATTTCTGTTATCATATCTCATTATCATTTCTGATTTAGTTAATTTGGATACCGTCTCTGTGCCCTCTAGTTATTCTGGCTAAAACTTTATCTCTCTTGTTGATTTTCTCAAAGAACTAATTCCTGGTTTTGTTGATTCTTTGTATAGTTTTTGTTTGTTTGTTTGTTTGTTTGTTTGTTTCTAAGGGGTTGATTTCAGCCCTGAGTTTGATTATTTCCTGCTGTCTATTCCTCTTGGGTGCTTTTGCTTTTTTTTGCTCTAGATCTTTCAGGTGTGCTGTTAAGCTGCTAGTGTATGCTTTCTCCAGTTTCTTTTTGGACACACTCTGAGCTATGAGTTTTCCTCTTTGCGCTGCTTTCATTTTGTCCCAAGAGTTTGGGAATGTTGTTCCTTTATTTTCATTAAATTCTAAAAAGTCTTTAATTTCTTTCTTCATTTCTCCCTTGATCATTGAGTAGAGTATTGTTCAGCTTCCATATATATGTGTGCTTTCTGGATTGTTTTGTTTTGTTTGGTTTGGTTTGGTTTGGGTTTTGTTGTTGTTGTTTTGTTTTGTTTTTTGTTTTGGGGGGCTTTTGGGGTTTTTTTTGTTTGTTTGTTTGGTTGGTTGGTTGGTTGGTTTTGTTTTGCTATGTAAGATCAGTGTTAGTCTATGGCAATCTAATAGGATGTATGGGATTATTTCAGTCTTCTTGTACCAGTTGATGCCTGTTTTCTGATTGATTATGTGGTCAATTTTGAAGACAGTACCATGAGGTGCTGAGAAGAAGGTATATTCTTATGATTTAGGATGAAATGTTCTATAGATATCTGTTAAATGCATTTGGTCCATACCTTCTGTTAGTTTCACTGTGTCTCTGTTTAGTTTGTTACCATGATCTGTCCATTTATGAGATTGGGGTGTTATAATCTCCCACTATTATTATGTGAGTTACAATGTGTGCTTTGAGCTTTAGTAGTATTTCTTTTATGAATGTGAGTGTCATTGCATTTGGAGCATAGATGCTCAGAATTGAGAGTTCTTCTTGGTAGATTTTTCCTCTGATGTGTATGTAGTGTCTTTCCTTATACTTTTTGATAACTTTTGGTTGAAATTTGATTTTATCCAATATTAGAATGGCTACTCCAGCTTTTCTCTTGGGACCATTTGCTTGGAAAATTGTTTTCTAGCCCTCTACTCTGAGGTAGTGTTTTTCTTTAAAACTGAGGTGCATTTCCTGTATGCAGCAAAATGCTGGGTCCTGTTTACTTATTCAGTCTGTTAGTCTATGTTTTTCTATTGTTGAATTGAGTCCATTGATGTTAAGAGATATTAAGGAATAGTGATTGTTGCTTCTTGTTATTTTTGATGTTATTTTTATGTTTGTGTGGCTATCTTCTTTTCAGTTTGTTGAAAGACGATTGCTTTCTTGCTTTTTCTAGAGTACATTTTCCCTCCTCATGATTGTGTTTTCTATCTATTATCCTTTGTAGTGCTGGATATGTAAAAGATATTGTGTAAATTTGTTTTTGTCATGTAATATCTTAGTTTCTCCATCTATAGTAATTGAGAGTTTTGCTGAGTATAGTAGCCTGGGCTGGAATTTGTGTTCTCTTAGGGTCTGTATGAGATCTGCCCAGAATCTTCTAGCTTTCATAGTCTCTGATGAGAAGTCTGCTGTAATTCTGATATGTCTGCCTTTATATGTTACTTGACATTTTCCCTTACTGTTCTTAATATTCTTTCTTTGTTTTATGCATTTGTGATTTGATTATTATGTAACAGGAGGAATTTATTTTCTGGTCCAGTTTATTTGGCATTCTGTAGGATTCTTGTAGGGTTTTGTGCATCTCTTTCTTCAGGTTAGGGAAGTTTTCTTCTATAATTTTGTTGAAGATATTTACTGGCCCTTTAAGTTGGGAACCTTCACTCTCTTCTATACCTATTATCCTTAGGTTTGGTCTTGTCGTTGTGTCCTGGATTTCCTGGATGTTTTGGATTAGGAGCTTTTTGTATTTTGCATTTTCTTTGACTGTTGTGTCAATGTTTTCTATGGTATCTTCTGCACCTGAAATTCTCTCTTATCTCTCCTGTAGTCTGTTGGTAATGCTTGCATCTATGACTCCTGATCTCTTTCCTAGGTTTTCTATCTCCAGGGTTGTCTCTCTTTGTGATTTCTTTATGATTTCTATTTCCATTTTAAAATCCTAGATGGTTTTGTTCAATTCCTTCACCCGTTTGGTTGTGTTTTCTGTAATTCTTTAAGGGATTTTTGTGCTTCCTCTTTAAGGACTTCTAGCTGTTTACCTGTGTACTCTTGTATTTCTTTAAGGGAGTTATTTATGTCCCCTATTATCATCATGAGATGTGATTTTAAATTAGAGTCTTGCATTTCTGTTATGTTGGGGTATCCGGGGTTTGCTGTTGTGGGAGAACTGGGTTCTGATGATGCCATGTAACATTGGTTTCTGGTGCTTATGTTCTTGCCCTTGCCTCTTGTCATCTGGTTATCTCTGGTTTTAGCTGGTCTTGCTGTCTCTGACTGTGGTTTGTCCCTCCTGCAAGCCTATGTGTCACTACACCTGGGATATCAGATCTGTCCTGGAGGAATTTGGGTATGGAGAGCTGTGGCACAAGGTCAGCTTTGGGGTGCATACAGAAACCAGTAGTTTCCTGTACTGGGCTGTTTCTTGGTTTCTGTTTCCTGATGACTCTGGCAGGGTCCCTCTTGGGCCATGAATTTGAACAGAAGTGCTGGCCTTACCTGTGCTCACAGATGTGTCAGCACTCCTGGGAGTCCAGGTCTCTCATGTCGGTATCTGGGTATGGAGCACTATGGCACAGGATAAGCTCTGAGTGCAGATGGAAACCAGAAGGCTCCTGTCCCAGGCTGGTCCTCAGTTCCTGTCTCTTGAGAGTTCAGGGCAGGTCCCTCTGAGCAGCAGTGGTGGTCTTACCTGCACTCACAGTCTTGTCAGCACTCCTAGAATGCTAGCTATCTCCTGGCTTTATCTGGGTATGGAGTGCTGTGGCACAGGATCAGCTGTGGTGCAGATGTAAATCAGAAGGCTCCTGTCCTCAGTTCCTGTGTCCTGAGGGTGTGTCCCTCTGGGTGTGTCCCTCTGAGTAGCAATGGTGGTCTTACCTTTGCTTATATGCTTGTCCATGGTGTACTTCTTAATGCAGTGCTAAGTACCATGCTAAATGAAGTGACAAGGAAGCAAGAGGAGCTACAAGGAACAAGGGGGACTTAATAATTTTCTTCTTCTTCTTCTTCTTCTTCTTCTTCTTCTTCTTCTTCTTCTTCTTCTTCTTCACTGTCTTTTGTATAAGATCCTTCTATAACCTATTATTTTGTTTTCTGTAAATGTCTAAAAACCTTTTATTACAAGACCTCATTACTTTTTTCTTGGTGAGCTTAGAAATCACCAGTTTGAGTAATCACAATAATTTCCTGTTTAGTGTACACCTTTTCCAATGTAATAGGATTAAAACCCAACAATAGTCTGCTTTCTTGTTATGGTTTATGTTTTTAGTTTGTTCCTTCACTTTCTGCATTTGATTCTGATTTCCTTTGCTCTCTCACAAGGGATTTTGCAACATATCTTGTTTTTATTGTATGGGAAGTATAGAGCTATTTCTGAATTATAGAATTCATATTTCCATGTGTTATATATTTCTAATACATTTTAACTGGCTACATCCTGTTTTTAAATCATGGAAATAGAATTTTTTAAAGAAAATAAATGAAAAGATTTATTTGGATTCATTAAGGGACTTGAAATATTTTTAAGTTATGGAAATAAAGCTTCCTTCTCTACTACTCAACATTATTATTCCTTAAAAATAATATAAGTGACAAATGGGAACTTTTATATTGATCTCTGAGTTACGGATCGATAAATTTAGTATAACTAAGTTACACTTTTTCTCTTTAAAATAAAGAAGATATAGTTGGGAATGGATAAGTGGCTTAATTATTTGCCACAAAAGCAGAACTAAAGTTAAAATCACCAGAATTTACAACAATGCCTGGTGAGTATAGCAGCCACTTGTAACTCCAAACATTGTAAAGTAGAGACAGAGGATTCTTAGAGAAAGATGGTTATCTAGTCATGGACACAGAAAATGTGGTACATTTACACAATGGAGTACTACTCAGCTACTAAAAAAAATGACTTCACAAAATTCATAGGCAAATGGGTGAAACTAGAAAATATCATCCTCAGTGAGGTAACACAGTCACAAAAGGACACACATGATATGTTATATATTCACTGATCAGTGAATATTAGGAAACAAGCTCGAAACACCCACGATACAATTTACAGACCATATGAAGCTCAAGCAGAAGGAAGACCAAACTGTGGATGATTTGGTCTTAGTTAGAAGCAGGAACAAAATAATCATGGCAGGTAGAGGGTGGGAGGGACTTAGGAGGAAGAAAGGACAGTGAGTGGAAAAAGGAGGGACAGTGCCTTACTCTCTCACACTGGGAGAAACGCAGACGAGGGCAGGGTCCCCTGGCAGGGCCTGTGCACCCTAGGCTTCAAGACTCACTGCAGTGGACCCCCTACTTGTCGCAGCGTAGCGTCCACAGGGCCCAACGTCTCGGGGGTGAGACGCTGGGGTCGAGCAGCCCCGGCTCCGATGCAGGGAAGTCCACTGACTCGGTGCCCAAGCTACTGCCATGCACCTCTGAAGCCGCAGCCAGCTGCTTGGCCTGGTGCAGGGAGGGGGCGTGGATAGAGACTAGCTGTGAGCACTCTCGCCCTGTGCCAAGTCTTGACCATAGCACACTTCCCGCAGTGCCCGGTGCTCACCATCATTAAGAGAACTCCGCTCGCTGTAGAGCAGGTCTCCTCAAGAACCCAAGTGTCACAGCCCCTTAGACAAAGTTATCCGACGCCAAAATAGTTTTTATCTTTATTCATTCTGGATGGTAGGCAGTGCTCATGGGGCAGGCGGGTGGAGGAGGGGAGAGAGAGAGAGCTACTCGGGTCAAGGTGTCCTATTTATAGTTCTGAGAGGAGACAGGAATTTGGTGGCCGACACTTTCCATTGGCCAGCTTGGGGGCCCTATTTGTTGCCTCATTTGCCTTGCCCAGGACTCAGGGTTGCATTCTATGTGACGAGTCTCACACAATTCTCACATGCCAGGCCTCTCTCTATACAGGGGTCATAAAGGCAGTGACCAGTTGTACAGGAATCCTCCGGGGGCATTGGCTAAAAATATGGCCTGGTCCCTTGTGAAAAAATAATTATCACAGGGTCTCCCAGAATTTTTTGCCTGAGCTCAACCAGATGTCAGATTGCCTGTTTACAGATCACTGTTCCACAGCTCCTCCTTTTTCTTTTATAAAGGGGAGGTGTCATCAGAATAACTGTCTCCCACATTGGGAACAGTTTGATATTGAACCAAGACCTGATTGGTGGTGAACTTTGCAATACTACTCATCTGTTGCTTTAGAAACTGAATGAGGCA
This sequence comes from Uromys caudimaculatus, assembly GCA_028551405.1. Classification (NCBI taxonomy): domain Eukaryota; kingdom Metazoa; phylum Chordata; class Mammalia; order Rodentia; family Muridae; genus Uromys; species Uromys caudimaculatus. The sequence goes on along the minus strand of CM052706.1, from coordinate 107,201,315 downwards.
AGGTGCTAAGAGAAGCAAGGTCCCAATGGCTATCATGGGACCAAGGAGGGGAAGAAGTCAAGCTATCAATGGGGTGGAGTACCAAGGAGAAGGGGTGTTTGGGGTATAGTGCGCCCGGAGGTTCCCCCGAAGCTCTTTAAGTATGTATACATCTTGTTCTACAAGCACAGATTCATTGACATAGAAGCAACATTCCTCCCCCAACAACACACAAGTCCTTCCCTGTTCTGCAGTCAACAAGTCCAGGGCTCTCTGGTTTTGGAGAGCAACTCCTGCTAAGGAGGTTATCTGGCGCTGAAGAGATTCAAGGCTCTCTGCAGTGGAAGCATCAAGCTTGTCCTGGAAGTTGCTGGCCAGATGTTGTGTTTGGACGAGGGCTGCTCCAGTGGTTCCTGTTGCACCCAGTGAGACAACAAGGCCTAGTCTGATGAGCAGAGGGATGAAGATTTCTCTCTTCTTTTGGCTTCCTCCCATCTATAAAGCAAGTTCTTCAGGTTTGTAGAGATAGACCTGGGGGAACAATTATCACAGGGGTGCAGGAGTCTTGAAGAGAGGGGTTAATACAGGCACTGGTAGTGCGTTCGCACCAGAGGAGGGCAGGAGAGTTAACACACACTGATTTAGTGATGGTAATATCATGGACACACGTATGGTGGGGTTTTGTGGAGGGTCCTATAAGGCAAAGAGGGGGGTGCAGGTCAAAGAGGGGAATGTCCTGTGCTTTTTTGGTGGGTAGGGGTCCCTGAAGGTCATGAAGGGAAATGTTAACAGGAACAGCTGTTAATAATGGTCTCGAGAGAGAGAGGCACAGAAAAAGCACTGGGAGGAGTTGGGGTGGATGGTTAGGGGAAGGAGGTCAGCTGTATATTGGATGTACTGTGGCCAGGAGAGGGTAACTCAGAGATCCTTCTGAGACTGAATTTCCTGTCAGATAATATTAGCATGAGTAAAGACTGATTTGGAGGAGGAACAAGTTCACAGGAGATGTGTAGATCAGCTATTGGGTATTTGGCATATCCATTGGGGTAAAGTTTACCCATGACTCCAGTCAGCCAGCAATCATTCCAGGGATCGCTAATAGAGAGCTGAAAATGAGTTTTAAAGTTAGCAAGCATGGTGCCACCATGACTGGTGGATTCCATCCTGCAGCTCCAATATCTGCAACCTCCATATGTGGAGACTTCTTGGAGACATTCGCCTATATTTCGGTAGGCGAAGCAAAGAAAAGGGCTGGGGATAGTGGAGGTAGAGTCCAGATGTAGAGGGATCTCAATCTCAGTTCGGCATCCTTCAAGTGGACAGTCTTGGGTCCCTATAACCTTGTTGTGTCCATTGTAGGTTTCCCTAGCATAGAATCTCCAGTGGTAGGTATTGGGGAGGTTAGGGAGAAGCTGGGCAGTAGCAGAGTTAGCATGAAGAATGACAAAAACAGCCAAGAGAACAGAGGAAAGGGGGGCTTGTGGAGGGCACATGGCCTGGGCAGCACTTATCAGGTCATGGATGTCCTTCCAGGAGATCTTCTGGTTGTGGCAATTCCTCGGCTTCCTCTTTCTCTTCCATTTCTAATCTGTCAGTGAGAGGCAGGTCATGTTTTTGATTGGTGGGGTGATGTTGGACATTTCTGGCAGGCACCCAGATAGGCTTAGGCTGGTCCTGTGGAAAGACACAAACAAAACCCCTCCCAGTTGTAAGGAGAGGGTCCGGTCCCTTCCAAATTCCATCCAGAGGATCTCACCATCGTACTAGGATTGAGGTGGTTAATTTTGGCTTGTGCCAATGGAGGGAGATAGGAGGGTGTTTGGAGCCTCTGTAGATGTTAAATATGTTTAGGGTAGCCAGATCCATCACTGATTGTACATTAGGGGATAGGTGGTCGTCTTTTGTTTTAGAAGTTGGGCCTTTAGGGTTTGATGTGTTCTTTCCACTATTCCTTGGCCCTGAGGGTTGTGGGGAATTCCTGTATGATGGGCAATTTCCCAGCGTGTACAGAAGGTTTTAAATTGAGAGCTGGTGAAAGCAGGGCCATTATCAGTTTTTATCTGTTGAGGAATGCCCATGATGGCAAAGGTGGAAAGCATATGGTAAATTAATCTTTTTGTGCTTTTACCTGTTTGGGCCGTAGCCCATATAAAATGGGAGTATGTATCTACGGTGACAAAAACATATTTCTGTCTACCAAACTGGGGGATATGGGTGACGTTGATTTGCCATAAGGCATTGGACTTAAGGCCTCGGGGATTGGTGCCCATCATTTGCAAAGCTGGGGTGATAATAAGGGATGCACAAGAGGAGCATGTCTTTACTATCCTTTGGAGTTGAGCGAGAGGGATGTGGGGGAAGTGGGCATGAAGCCCCCTTACTTTTGTGTGTGCGTGAGTGAAATTGGCCTGCTTGTTCAGTGGAGGCCATGAATATCCTTGTTGAAGCAGTTTGGTCAGCGAGTGCATTTCCCTCAGATATAGGGCCTGGTAAGGGACTGTGAGATCAGACATGCTGGATGTAGATTGGGGAGGCCCTTTCCTGTAGGAGGGTGGAGACCTGTATAAGTAGAGGTGAAAGTGGGTTGGCATCTAGTTTCACGAAGGACCTTGACAACCAGGGAAGCAAATTGACAGCATATACACTGTCTGAGAATAGGTTAAGGGGGCCCTTGACTTCTTTTAGGGCTAGATAGATGGCATATAATTCTTTATATTGGGGGAATGATGGGGCAGCTCTTCGAATCGGAGGATAGGGAGTTCATCCTCAGGTAAACTGTATATTACTGCCGCAGCGCCCCTCTTTCCTCCATCAGTAAATATTGAGGGGGCTCCTGTTATGGGCTCTTTTGAGAATAGTTTGGGGAGCAACCACCGCAACAGAGGGAGGGCTGAGGTCCATTTTTCATTAGGATAGCGGTTGTGAATTTGTCCTGTAAACCCTATTAAGCTAATAGCAAAGCAGGAATGATTTTTAATTAGCCATTGGATGTCAGAGAGGAAGAAGGGAGTGACAAGAATGTCAGGTTCTTTCCCTAGGGTTTGTAGAGCTCTATCTCTGCCATTTTTAATCATATAAGTGAGTGCATCCACCTCATTTAAGATTTGGGGTGCACCACCCATTGGGGTGTGGAGCCATTCTAGTACCCCTTGAGATTGGTAAAGGGCTCCCACAAGTGTAGGGGAGGAGTTAAAGATAAGGAGCTGTATAGGTATTGTTGGGTCATACCTAGCAAGAGCCATATCTTTTAGGGCTTTATTGACAACATTTAGAGCTTGAACTGCTTCTGGGGACAGTGTTTTTGGGGAGAAGGGACTTTTGTCTTTTTTTAGGAAGTTGAAGAGGGGTTGAAGGGTGCTTGTGGGAAGGGGGAGCCAGGGCTGAAGCCAGTTGACGTTGCCCAAAAAGCTCTGGAGAGAGGCAAGACTTAATTTTTGAGGGAAGGAAAGAGTGGGTTTGAGGGGGTGTATTGAGGTAAGGGAGACCTCTGTTCTTAAAAATGTAATAGGCAGAATTAGTTGGATTTTATGAGGGGCTATTTTGAATCCTAGGGCAGATAGGGAAGGTATTAGCTGGTCCTTAAGTTGGGAAGGGGAGGTAGAAGTGTCCCCCCCAAGCCAGGATATCATCCATGTAATAATAAATATGGATTCCCCTTTTTAAATGGGGTTTTAATGCAGTGGCTACAGCCTCTTGACAAATGGTTGGACTGTTAGCCATTCACTATGGGAGGACAGTTCATTGGTATCATGAGGCTGGGCCGGAATTGTTAATGGGGGGGTACTGAGAATGCAAAACGTTCACAGTCTCTGGGATGGAGAAAAAACAATCTTTTATGTCTATTGCCAATAAGGGTATATTGGCAGGGATGGCTAAGATGTGGGGTAGCCCTCTTTGTGGGGAGCCCCAGACTCGCATGGTCTTGTTGACTGCCCTCAAATCTTGTAATAATCTCCATCCCCCTGAGCTCTTTTTTTATAGCAAATACAGGGGTGTTCCATGAACTGCGGGAGGGGTGGATGTGCTGTAGCAATAACTGTTCTTCTACCAGTTGGGTGAGGGCTCTAAGTTTCTCCCTTGATAGAGGCCACTGTGGAACCCAGACAGCTTCATTGGAGAGCCAATCAAGGCAGGGAGTATTAAATTTAACAGTGGTCCCTAGAATTGGGGGTGATTTGGAGGAGGATATTTATGATCTCCTTGGATATTATTTTCTTTGTGGGTAATATCCCCCATTGTAATGTGGTCTCTTTCTGGTTGGGTTGCAAGCACCACCTCCAGGGCCTGTAAGATATCTCTCCCTAGAAGATTGGTGGTCACCTGAGCCACTAGGGGGCATATGAGGCCAGTAGCCCTATCTGGATCTTCCCACCTGTAGGCCTGTTTGGTGATAAATGCATGGGAGGTGCCTCCTACGCCTAGAAGCTGAGGCCCAGGGATTAGTTGCCAGTCACTTGGGATCTCTTGTTATCTTAAAATTGTCTTGTCTGCTCCCATATCGATAAGACATTTGAATGGTTTATTATCTATCTTGATAGTTAGTTTTGGATGGGAGTCTTTTGAAATGCTGGACACCCACAAGGCTTCTATGGGGGTATCTGTCCCTCTAACTGTCGGGGCTGAGGGCTGCCCCATTTGAAGTTTAAAGGTGTTAGTAGCCTACCATCTTTATCATGCATGGCAATACAATGCCTTCTCCAGTGGAAACCTTTTCTGCAGTGGGGGCAGATATACTTAGGGGAGTTAGAGCCTGTTATGGGGTGGGAGTTTTGTGGGTACTCATTCTTCCAATGCCCTGCCTCTCCACAATTGAAGCAGATTCCTTCTGTTTTTACTGCTGCTATAAATGCCTGAGCCATAGATGCTTTCTGGTGTGACACTGTCCCTATATCTCGAGTAGCCACAATCCACCTATCGTGATGTTCTTCCCAGAGACCTTGGCAAGCCAATCTGGATTCAGAAGTCATACCCTCCCATACAATTGTTTTAAGATGGAGGTCTCAGGCTGCTATATTATGAATTTTTCTTTCTAAACTCATTTTGGTTCTAAGAATAAAATCAGATAAAGATTCTCCTGGCTTTTGACAGAGAAAGAGCAGGGAGGAGGCAGGATCTTGTGACCCTAAGGGCAGGGTCAGTCTGTCCCAGGCCCTAGTTACGCATAATTTGACTTGTTCGTAATAACCTGGAGCCTGATTGGCTAGCTTAGCCCCAGTAGAGAACTCTTCCTGGTCAAAGAGTTCATTAAAACCCCATGCCAGCATAGTTTTTATCTTTATTCGTTCTGGATGGTGGGCAGCGCTCACAGGGCAGGCGGGTGGAGAAGGAGGGGAGAGAGAGAGAGCTACTCGGGTCAAGGTGTTCTATTTATAATTCTGAGAGGAGACAGGGGTTTGGTGGTTGACACTTTCCATTGGCCAGCTTGGGGACCCTATTTGTTGCCTCATTTGCCTTGCCCAGGACTCAGGGTTGCTCTCTACATGACGAGTCTCACACAATTCTCACATGCCAAGCCTCTCTCTATACAGGGGTCGTAAAGGCAGTGACCAGTTGTACAGGAATCCTCTAGGAGCATTGGCTAAAAATATGCCCTGGTCCCTTGTGAAAAAATAATTATCACAGGGTCTCCGAGAATTTTTTTGCCTGAGCTCAACCAGATGTCAGATTGCCTGTTTACAAATCACTGCCCCACAGGACAGAATCAGATGTGGGAGGAGACAGGAGAGAGGTACAGAGGGTCAGAAAATTGTGCAGAGGTGTGTAGCAGTGTGGATGGGAAACTGGGGGTAGCCAACAGAAAGTCCCAGATGCCAGATGTCTTAGTTGGGGTTTCCATTCCTGCACAAACATCATGACCAAGAAACTTTCTAATAGAGCCCAAGACTACCAGCCCACAAATGGTACCACACACAGGGAGCCTTCCCCCCCCCCTTGATCACTAATTGAGAAAATGCCCTACAGCTGGATCTCATGGATCCATTTTCTCAACTGAAACTCCCTTCTCTGTGATAACTCCTGTTTGTGTCAAGTTGACACACAAAACCAGTCAGTACAATTGACTCCTTGTCAACTTGACACACAAACACATCACCATTAAACCTCGACTCTTACTTCCTTATTCATTCCCAAGATCTAAATAACTTTAAATGTCTCGCAGTCTTGCATATTAAAAATTCAATACCTTTAAAATATCCAATATCTTTTAACACTTAAGGTCTTTTTAAATTTTAAAATCTCTTAACTTTGGGCTCCACTAAAATACCTTCTTTCTTTAAGAGGGAAAAATATCAAGGCACAGTCACAATCAAAATCAAATATCAAACTCCAACTGTCCAATGTCTGGGATCAACTCACAGTCTTCTGGATTCTTCCAAGGGCTTGGGTCACTTCTCCAGCTCTGCCCTTTGTAGCACACACCTTGTCTTCTACACTACAGATTCCTGTACTCTACTGCTGCTGCTGTTCTTGGTGGTTATCTCATGGTACTGGCATCTCCAAAACACTGCTGTCTTCAGCTCTAACTAGGCTTCTTAAGCTCTCTTTATGGTGCCAAGCCTCAACTCCTTTGCATGACACTTTCAGTCCTGGGCAATCAATTGTAACTGAGGCTGCACTTTCACCAATGGCCTTCCACTGCTTCTCACAGGGTCCAGCCTCAGCTGCTCTTCATGAACCCTTCATGCTTTCAAAACCAGTACCACCTGTTTGACTCTTACACATTACCAAGTACAGCCACAGCACAAGGTACAACCTTGGCTATCTCTGGAATGCAGCATCTGTGCTCTCAGAAAACACTTCCCAGAAGATTTCACCTCAATGATGCTGATCTCTTCTTAATCACCACCTATATCTTAGCTCCAGCTGACCAGTATCAATAGTCCCAGTAATGCAAAGTTTTCACTTTGATAGTTCTGGTATCTTGTTAATCACAGCTGACTCTTCAGCCCCAGATAAGCAAAACCACAGAATCTTCACAATCAAAATAGCAATGGCCCTGATAAGAGTCTTTAATCTTCCCGCTGAAATTTCACAAGCCAGGCCTCCATGTTCTTCACTGTTCTCAACATTATCTTACAAGTTGCTATACAACATCCCACAGAGTTCTTAACACCAAATGGATCTTCTAACCCAAGGTTCCAAAGTCCTTCCACAGTCCTCCTCAAAACATGGTCAGATTGTCACAGAAATACCCCAATCCTAGTACCAATTTGTCTTAGTCAGGATTTCTATTCCTTCACAAACATCATGACCAAGAAGCAAGTTCATGAGGAAAGGGTTTATTTAGCTTACACTTCCACACTGCTGTTCATCACTAAAGGAAATCAGAACTGGAACTCAAGCAGGTCAGGAAGCAGGAGCTGATACAGAGGCCATGGAGGGATGTTTCTTACTGGCTTGCTTCCCCTGGCTTGCTTAACTGACTTTCTTATAGAGCCCAAGACTACCAGTCCACAGATAGTGCCACCCACAAGGGGCTATCCCCCCTTGATCACTAACTGAGAAAATGCCTTACAGCTGGATCTCATGGAGGCATTTTCTCAACTGAAACTCCTTTCTCTGTGATAATTTCAGTTTGTGTCAAGTTGACACACAAAATCAGCCAGTACACCAGGAAAAGCAAGAGGTTCTCAGGACCAACCGGGGATGACATTAGCTGAAATACTCAACAAAGGGGAGGAAGAACCTGTAGAGACCATATCCAGAGGTTAGGTACGCCCCAGTTGAGGGATAAGGTAACTCACCCTTCTCAAAAATTTAACCCAGAATTGCTCCTGTCTAAAGAAAATACAAGGTGGAGCAGAGACTGAAGGAAAGGCCATCAGATATTGTCCCTCCTGGGGATCCATCCCATATGCAGCCACCAAACCCAGTCACTATTGCTGATGCCGAGAAGTGCTTGCTGACAGGAGCCTGATATGAATGTCTCCTGAGAGTATTGGCAAGAACCTTACTGAATACAGATACGGATACTTATAGCCAACCATCAGACTGAGCACAGAGACCTGAATGGTGCAGTTAGGGGAAGGACTGAAGGAGCTGAAGAGGTTTGCAACCCCATAAGAAGAACAAAAATATCAACCAACCAGACCCCTCAGAGCTCCCAGGGACTAAACCATCAACCAAAGATTACACATGGAGAGACCCATGGTTCCACTGCATATGTAGCACAAGTTGGCCTTAGATGGCACCAATGGGAGGGGAGGTCCTTGGTCCTGTGAAGGCTTGATTTCCCAGCATAGGGGAATGCTAATGCAGTGAGGTGAGTGTGGGTGAGTGGATGGGTTGGTGAGCAACCTCATAGAAGCAGGGGGAAGAGGATGGGATAGGCAGTTATCAGAGGGGAAACTGAGAAGGGAGATAACATTTGAAATGTAAATAAACAAAATAACCAATAAAAAATTAAAAATAAAAAGTAAATAAAAAAACAAAACAAAAGAATAGTCATAGCCTCCATCTCTGGGTTCAATTGAGAGACTCTTTCCAAGTGAATAACTTAGAAAATGATTGAGGAAGACTCCCAATGTCAACCTCAGACCATCAAGACATGCATGTGCATGCCACATATGTTTGTATTCATATGGACCTACATGTAAATACACTCATATGTTTTCAAAATAAAGCCTTGTTTCAACTAGTCAAGAGTCACATTCACTTAAATCAAAGTGAAGGGGAATCTTCAAATAAATCACACCCTTTTTAATAGACAAGGAAACTACTTCAATTGGCAATGTTGCTAGTGATGGGTGTTAGGAACTCAAAAAAGAAAGTAATGGATAAATGGGGAACAGTGGATTTGCCAGCTCTGTAATGGGTCTAAGCTTACTGTAATTACCGCTGTTCATGCATTCCTTTGGTCTTTTGTACCTTTATAAAATGTGTTTGAATTACGCCATGGGAACAAATGATTATTGGTTGTTAATCATCATCGTCAATAATATTGGAGATTATTGAGAGTGTGTCTGTGAGGACATTTTCAAAGATGCTTTACTGAAGAAGATCCACCCTTAGTGTGTTGGCATCATTCTATACTTGAGAGTCTCTCATGGAGCAGAAATGGAGAAAGGTAAAATCCAGTGGCAATCAGAATTCTTATTTACCTGCTTCCTGGCAGAATTACACTGTTCTACTATGCATTAGTGACTATTATAGATTGAATATAATGACAAAGTAAAACCAACAAATCTTTTTTTGTCTAAAATTGTTTATGTCACATATATGTATGGCTACAGTGATAAGAAAATCACCAACACACATATCTCTAATGTTAATGGTACCCTATTACAAAGGTCCATTTGTACCCTTTCCCTTCAATTATCATTCTTCCTTTAACAGCTTTTATACTAGAAGCTGAAACACAAACTACTACTCCTCCTCTTCCTCCTCCTCCTGCTACTTTTGCTGCTGCTACTACTACTACATTACTACTACTACTACTACTACTACTACTACTACTACTACTACTCCTCCTCCTCCTCCTCCTCCTCCTCTTCATTTTCTTGTTCTTCTCTTTGGGAGAGGCTACAAAGATGAGAGTTGGACCTGCGAGGACTGGGAATTGAATGTGATCAAAATGTATTATGTGAAATTCAGAAATAATCAATAAAAATATCATGCTAAAAATAATCTCTTCTAAATTGTAGGCTACAGTTTTTAAAAAGTGGTTTAAGTGCTATTACCAGAGATAGAGCAGCAACTTGACCTCATGGTCCCAGGAATAACAGGATGATGAGACCTTTCACGTCTTTCTCTGTGGCACTCAGTTATTCAATTTATTCACTGTCAAATTTTTGCCTTACATACAGTATGTAGCAAGCAGTGCTCTATATATTCTCCCACTTTATTCTAGTAGAATAGAGGATGATCATTTTCTTCCTAATTTTCCCTGGACTTTTCGGGTTTAAAACTGAGAACTCCTGTGTCATGTGCAAATGAGAGCAATTAATCATCCCAGAGATAATTTGTTTATACACAGGAGTTTTATGTGAGATTTTGTGTCTTAAGAAAGTCTGAAGTTTCAAAAACATGTCTGCCTAAACATGTGCTGAGCAATGATAGATATGCTAATGTCAGGGGAAAGCCCATGAGACCTCAATCCTACACCAGAAGTATAAGCAAATGAGAAATGCTGAGACTGGGCAAAATTGTCTCCTACAGGGAAGATCAAGAACATCCAGTCCTAATAATAAACAAAGAAGTATTATTTTACAGACTGAACAGGATGTGCATATGTATGTGTGAATATATATATATATATATATATATATATATATATATATCAACAGCTAATAAATAATAAAGTGGACATAAATTTCAATGAAAACAAGGAGGGGTATGTGATATAATTATATCAATAAAAGAAATAATTATCTTATTATCTCAATAAAAGCAATATCTTTTTAAAATCTGAAAGAATTCATTTTTGTAGTACTTTCTAGGTAGTGAGTGGGCTGTGCCAAGTTGAAACAGAGGATCTTTTTAGCCACCTCCTAATAGAAACCTATTGAATTAGAAAACAAACACAATCTTCATACTTTCTTTGTGAAGCCCATGGCCACAGAGGTGGTTATTGATGCTCTGGGTGGAGAATGGAAGTTTTATATGATACAAATTTGTGGTGGGAATGACAAATACATTTTTTTTCATGAGTCAAGGTATATTGATTGAACTGTGGCACAACACACCTATTTTTAAGTATGAGATATTCTTCTTACAAACCAAGGAGAACAGGAGAGAGGATGTGCAATTCTAATTGTGGACATACTGTGGATGCCAACCTGAGTGTTCTTAACTTAGTTTCTGGATAGACAGACAGACAGACAGACAGATATGAGAAAAAGGATATTCCTGCATTTGGGGCTGAAAAAAGCTTTCAATTTCTCTAAAGGATATGATGTCCACAAAATTTTTCAGGAAACTCCTAAACAAAGAAAAAAGTACAGAACCAAAGCATCCTAGATTTGGCTTCTTGTTATTTCACCTGTTCTACAGCACAAGTGCCGATGTATTATTCCTCTGAAGTATCAATGAATTGAGAAAATATGAACTTTTGGCCATGAAAATGAAATAAGTCATAGAAATATGGCAGGGACAGATTGCCAAGAAGTGAAACCTATACTCACTGACAGCTCCTGAATCTGAGTTTAGTAAATAAATAAATAAATAAATAAATAAATAAATAAATAAATAAATAAATAAGGCTATCAAAGTGATCAGGCCTTGAAAAAAAACCTGAAAGAAAAAATATTATGTAATTAAATGCTTACAACTATAATCATGTTTTTGCTGTTCTATTTATTTATTTATTCACTTTACAAGCCAATGTCAGCCCTTCCTCTTCTTCCAGAACCCTCATCACATAAGTCCTCCCTCCATTCCCCTTAGAAGGGGAAGCCTCTGTCTGGGTGTAACCCCCCCCACACTCCTCATTCCAACTCTCCATCCCCTACTTCCCATACTTTCACCCCACGCATCTAGTTGCTTCAGGATAGGCACAGCCTTTCCCACTGTCTTAGTCAGGGGTTCTATTTCTGAGCAATCATGACTAAGATGCAAGTTGGGGAGGAAAGGGTTTATTGAGCTTATACTTCCATGCTGCTGTTCATCACCAAAGGAAGTCAGGACTGGAACTCAAGCAGGTCAGGAAGCAGGAGCTGATGCAGAGGCCATGGAGGGATATAACTTACTGCCTTGCTTGCTTCTCCTGGCTTGTTGAACCTGCTTTCTTATAGAACCCAAGACTACCAGCCCACAGATGGTACCACTCACAAGGAGCCCTCCCCATTGATCATTAATTGAGAAAATGCCTTACAGCTGGATCTCATGGAGGCATTTTCTCAACTGAAACTCCTTTCTCTGTGATAACTTCAGCTTGTGTCAAGTTGACACATAAAACTAGCCAATACAATTGAACCCTTGTCAACTTGACACACAAACACATCACCAATAAGCCTCGACCCTTACTTCCTTATTCATCCCCAAGATCTAAATAACTTTACAAGTCCCACAGTCTTTACAAATTCTTACATATTAACATTTCATTCCCTTTTAAACATTAAAATTCAAAGTCTTTTAAAAATTCAAAGTCTCTTTGTGTTCCACGAAAATACCTTCTTTCTTCAAGAGGATAAAAATCAGGCCACAGTCACAATCAAAAGCAAAATCAAACTCCAACCATCTGGGATCCACTCATGATCTTCTGGATACCTCCAAGGGCTTGAGTCACTTCTCCAGCTCTGCCCTTTGTAGCACACGACATGTCTTCTAGGCTCCAGATGCTTGTACTCCACTGCTGCTGCTGTTCGTGGTGGTCATCTCATGGTACTGCTATCTCCAAAACACTGCTGTCTTATGCTGCAACTGGGTTTACCAACAGCCTCTCATAGGCCCTCTTCATGGTGCCAAGCCTCACCTCCTTTGCATGATACCTTCAGTCCTGGGCTGTCAATTGCAACTGAGGCTCCACCTTCACCAATGGCCTTCCTTGGCCTCTCATAGTGCCCAGGCCTCAGCTGCTCTTCATGACTCCTTCATGCCTTCAAAACCAGTACCACCTGGGTGACTCTTACACATTACCAAGTCCTGCCACAGCACAAGGTACAACCCTGGCTATCTCTGGAACACAGCCTCTTTGTGCTCTCAGAAAACATTTCCCAGAAGATGTCACCCCAATGATGCTGGTCTCTTCTTAATCCCCACCTATATCTTAGCTCCAGCTAACCAGCATCAATAGCCCCAGCAATGCAATGGTTTTGCTTTAGTAGTTCTTGTATCTTGTTAATCACAGGTGAACCTTCAGCCCCAGCTAACCAAAACCACAGAACCTTCACAGTCAAAATAGCAATGGCCCTGATAAGAGCCTTTAATCTTCCCTCTGAAATTTCACAAGCCAGGCCTCCATGTTCTGCACTGTTCTCAACATTATCTTCCAAGCTCCTACACAATATCCCACAAAGCTCTTAACACAGAATGGATCTTCTAGCCCAAGGTACCAAAGTCCTTCCATGGTCCTCCCCAAAACATGGTCAGACTGTCACATGAATACCCCACTACACTGGTACCAATTTGTCTTAGTCAGGATTTCTATTCCTGCACAATCATGACCAAGATGCAAGTTGGGGAAGAAAGGGTTTATTGAGCTTACACTTCCATGCTGCTGTTCATCACCAAAGGAAGTCAGGACTGGAACTCAAGCAGGTCAGGAAGCAGGAGCTGATGCAGAGGCCATGGGGGGATGTAACTTACTGCCTTGCTTCTCCTGGCTTGCTCAGCCTGCTTTCTTATAGAACCCAAGACTACCAGCCCACAGATGGTACCACTCACAAGGGGCCCTCCCCCTTGATCACTAATTGAGAAAATGCCTTACTGCTGGATCTCATGGAGGCATTTTCTCAACTGAAACTCCTTTCTCTGTGATAACTTCAGCTTGTGTTAAGTTGACAAACAAAACTAGCTAATACACCCACTGAGGCCAGTCAAAGCTTTCCATTTAGGGATGCAGAATCCATAGGCAGACAGAAGGCAACAGGCTTGGGAACAGCTCCTCCTCCAGTTGTTTCAGGGACCCACATGAAGACCCCAAGTTGCTCATCTGCTACATATGTGCAGGGGGTCAAGGTCCAGTCTGTGTTTGCTCTTTGGTTGGTGATTCAGTCTTCTGAAGACCCCAAGAATCCAGGTTAGTTAACTCTGTTGGTCTTCTTGTAGAGTCCCTGTCCTCTTCAGGTTCTTAAATCTTTCTCCCAACTCTTCCTTAAGACACCCCAAGCTCTATCTATTGTTTGGATGAGAATCTCTGCATCCCTTTCCATTAGCTGTTGGGTGGAACCTCTCGGTGGACAGTTATGCTAGGTTCCTCTCTGTAATCATAACTGAGTATTATTAATAAAATCAGGGAATGGTTCTTGCCCATGGGTCTCAATTTGGAGCAGTCATTGGGTGGCCATTCCCTCAGATTGTGCTCTATCTTTGTCCCTGCATATCTTGTAGGTAGGACACATTTGAAGATAAGTGTAAGGAAAATTCTTCCAGAAACCACTACAAAAAAAAAAAAAAAAAAAAAAAAAACACAACCAATATTATCCAAGTTGTAGAGGCCAGTCCTAATGAATACATCCTCAAAACACTCTTGTACCTAAAGCTCAAAGAACATTTTAGAAAGATTATAAAAGAGGCAGCTTATTACAGAACATTTCAGAAAGTTTATAAAAGGAGTGGAAAGTATAAGAGCCAGATGATCAGGGAAGTAGTTGTGAGGTTGTGCCTCCTAGTAATGTTAAAAGCCATACACATAAAGAATCATCAACATGACTACTCAAACAAGTTCTGAACATGAATGGCATCAATGCACATGTGAAAGCGGACAGAAATATCCATGAGACCTCAACCCAATAGGCAACTAAGGAATGCTGGAAGCAGGAGAGATGGTCTTCCCTAGGGAAAAACACATCAATTGGTTTATTGGGTTAAAGTGGTGGTGAATCCTGCCTGCGCTCACCCCACGGCATTCCTGGGCAGGTGTCTGTCGGGGGTGATTGGAAGTCTGTTTTCTAGTAGAGCTAAGGTTTGAACACTACAGGTCCAATAGGCTATCTTCAGCCTATAAAGGATGGCACCCATTTGCTCAAACTCCTAGAATACAGCTTCTAACACGTGGCTACATCTCTCCATAGGTCTGTGACATTTTGTCAATCCCCCCAAGCCCCTCCTCAAGTAGAGGCATGGCCACACAGCCCTAAGCCATCCCCATGTTAATGAGACACTTAGAGACTTAGCCACGCCTCTTTCCAGTTACTATTTTTACCTTGCCCCTCCTGGAGGTGGCGGGGTATGATCTTCTCCATGCCACTCTCCACAATGCTAATAAACGCCTTTCTTAGAACTATGGACTGTCTCTATTCATCTTGATCTGCCACTGGAAGCGAGGGATCAGCCTCTGTTTAATGAGCCACAGGTCTATCTTCCCGCTGAAGGCTTCTCAGTGCTTCCAGACGGCACCCATTCACCCAAGCCAAAGCAGCTATCCGGTGTCCAAGCCACCCAACTAGGTCCCACGGTGTGATGCGGCCCCCATTTGTTTGCAGATCTCTGAGGCATCCAGCAGTGTCTGCAATGCCCAGAGCCTATAAATGGACCCCTCCTCCACCCATGGGCTGTGTCTCTGCAGAGGCCTCTCAGACAGCCTGACCTGCCCAGAGTGCTGTAGAGTAGCATGCAGCCACTTCCCACATGTCCCGTTCCTCCCAGAGCCACAGCACCCAGAGCAGACACCTAGGGCTTCACTTTCTCCACCACTTGCAGGTTTGTTCCCACAGGAAGCAACCTGTGAACTATCGGACTGTGGAAGCCACTGGACACCACCTGGGGGTAGGTGAGCATAGTCTGGGGTCCCGGGGACTTCACAGAACCGGCTCCATCTGGTTCTCAGGCTCTTGGGCATCCCAGGTGCTGCTGGATGCCACAGAAGAGCTGAGAATGGAGTGAGGGCCTGCAGGCCGGATCTAGACCAGGGCCAAGGGGGAAAGGCAGGAAGGAGCCTGGCTAGGTCCCACTGGGGACCGAGTCTTTGGCTTGTCACTGGCTAGCTGGGTTGGTTGGTAGAGTTTGTGGCTGGGAGTGCTGAGAGGCCTTCTGTGGGAGACTAGACGTGGTTCTTTGGACAAAGTTCTGTTCCATCATTCCCCAGGAAGATCTGATGAAGAGAGACAGGCCATGGGCATTTATTGTCATGGCGGAGAGTGGTGATGAGTGAAACCATACCCCCACAACCTCAGGGCAGACCTGAGATTAAAATATCTTTTGCAGGGAGGAGTGGCTGGGAAGGGAAAGGGGAGTTTATTGGCTAAGCCTCTAGGTGCCTTATTAAAGTGGGAATGTCTTGAGGCTACAAGACCACACCTCTACCTGTAGAGGGGCTTGAGTGTTGCCCTTACGTGATTGATGGTCACATACCTAAGGAGAGCTACTGCCTCGTGTCAGGAGCCTGGGACCCAGGAGCATGGCAAAATGCCTACAGTTCCTTGTACTGTTGTCCCCTGCTGGGGACCCCCCACTGGGGCTCTGGGGTTTTAAACCTTAGTTCAACCAGAAACCAGGCTGCCTTTCACAGTCCCACACTGGTTGTTCAGTATAAAATGATCAATGCTAAAAACATACATAGAAGTAACATTTTACAGACTGAGCAAGTTATATTTAGAAATATATATGTATATGCCTGTACATATATGCCAATAACAATAAATAAAGAGGTTCCAAATTTTAAGGAGAGTGGAGAAGAATATATAGGAGGGTTTAGAGAGAAGAAAGCAGAGGAAGAAATATAATTATATTATAATCAAAAAGAAAAATAAAAACAAAAATAGCAATAAAAAAACAAATATTAAAGAAAAAAGTCACTGTCTATCACGGGACCTTGTTCCTCTAGACAGAACTGATGATCCCTCCTATCCAATGTGATCAACTCATACGCACATATGTGGAATAATCAAATCCTTCCCATCTCAACGGGACTTGTTTCAGATTTTCCAATTCTTTTTACCTTTAGTACTTGAAATAGTCTTTAACATACTGACTCCTATCCTCTTCTGTTGTTCAACTAGGGCCAGTTCATTGTATATGAATAGTCACATGAGATAGAAAGATAAACTATGGACAATTAAATAATCCAACATTCTGCTTTTACAGTTGCTTTTCAGTTGTGTAGAAAGGACTCTTTACAAAAGTGCCTTTTGTTTTTTAATTTTATTTGTTTGTTTGATTACTTTTTTTCTGCAATACAGTTTCTTTGTGTAGCCCTGGCTGTCCTGGAACTTGTTCAGAAGACGAGGTTAGCCTCAGACTCACAAATGACGACCTAACTCTGCCTCCCAAGTACTAGGATTAGAAGTGTGCACAACCACTGCCAGGCAAAATCCTTTTCCAAGTCAGTCTAGCTATATTTATGCACCCTTTAAACCTTTTCATCAAATAAAGAATAGATATACTCATACAGTTACTTAAGATTTTACTTGATGTGAGGCATTTGGGAAACATATCAAGACAGATAAACTTTCTGTCTTCAAGGGATAGAAAATTAGTCATAAAAAGGAAAATATAAGAGGGTATGGAGTTTAGAAGAACAACAATGTTTCTGTAGGTAGAAAATAAACTAATGGCGGCACATGTTCCAAATGCTAATGCTTTTGTAAAAGGACCATGATAGCATTTAAAATTCTGTCTTGGCAGAGGATAAACTGGATTGTTTTTAGCTAGGGAACATCTTCTCATAATCCTTAAATCAAGTGATTAAAAGAATAATGGGAATCTTTCTTTCTTTCTTTCTTTCTTTCTTTCTTTCTTTCTTTCTTTCTTTCTTTTTTTGTGCCAATTTAAATAGTTTTATTATTCCATGTTACTTGTTTTGGATCCCTATGGAACAATGCTATATCCTCTAACTAGACTGATTTAATCTGCCTCTTCAATGGTGGGGCTTGAAGAAGCACCACCAGATGGAGGAGCTCCTCCACCAGGGAAGCCAGCAGGCATTCCTCTAGGCATGCCACCAGCACTCTGGTACAGCTTAGGTTGCAGACTTTCTCCAGTTCTTTCTACTTATGCTCAAACTCTTCCTTCTCTGCAGTCTGGTTCTTATCCAGCCAGCTGATGATTTCATTGCACTTGTCAAGAATCTTCTGTTTGTCCTTATCATTGTTCTTGCCTTGAAGTTTCTCAACAGTTGCTTTCATGTTGAAGGCATAGAATTCCATTGAATTCTTGTAAGGAGACCTTATCTCTCTGCTTCTCATCCTCAGCTTTGTACTTCTCAGCTTCTTGGACCATTTGCTCAATATCTTCCTTACTCAAGCGGCCCTTGTCATTGGTGATGGTGATTTTGTTCTCCTTTCCTGTGTTCTTATCTACAGCAAAAACATTGAGGATGCCATTGGCATCGATGTCAAAAGTAACCTCAATCTGATGAACCCCACAGAGTGCTGGAGGTATGCCTGTAAGCTCAGACTTTCCAAGCAGGCTGTTGTCCTTGGTCATGGCCCTTTCACCTTGATACACCTGAATGAGTACACCTGTCTGGTTGTCAGAGTAGGTGGTGAAAGTCTGTGTCTGCTTCATGGGAATGGTGGTATTATGTTTGATGAGGACATTCATGACTCCACAAGCAGCTTTAGTACCAAGAGAAAGAGGAGTGCCATCCAAGAGTAGCAAATCCTGAACATTCTCAGACTTGTCTCCAGGTAGAATGGCCACTTGGACAGCTGCACCATAGACAAGAGCTTCATCGGGGTTAATGCTCTTTTTAAGTTCTTTTTCATTGAAGAAGTCTTGCAGAAGTTTCTGAATCTTGGGGATTCTCATAGAACCACCCAAGAGAATATCATGGATCTGTGACTTGTCTAGTTTGGCATCTCGAAGGGCCTTCTCTAGAGGGTCCTTCTCTAGAGGACACCATTTACTTTCTCAAATCGAACCCATGTAATGGAGGTATAGAAGTCAATTCCCTCATAGAGAGAATCAATCTCAATACTGGCCTGGGCACTCACAGGCAGTGCAGAGATGCCAGACAGCTCTCTTGTTCTCACTGATGTCCTTCTTGTGCTTTCGCTTAAACTCAGCAATGAAATGGTTGTCAAAATCTTCTCCACCCAAGTGGGTGTCCCAACTGTTGATTTGACTTCAAAAATTCCATCTTCAGTAGTGAGGATTGACACATCAAAAATGCCACCTCCCAAGTCAAAAATTAGCACATTCCTTTCAGCTCTGACCTACTTATCTAAGCCATAAGCAATAGCAGCAGCAGTTTGTTCACTGATAATTTGAAGTACATTGAGGCCAACAATAGTTCCACATCTTTTGTTGCCTGATGCTGAGAGTCAATAATGTAAGCTGGCACTGTGACCATGGCATTGATAACAGTCTTTCCAAGGTAAGCTTTTGTAATTTCCTTCATCTTTGTCAGAACCATTGAGGACACTTCCTCTGGGTAGAGCCTTTTTGTCTCTCCTTTGTATTCAACTTTGACCTTGGGCCTGCCTGCATCACTCATCACCATGAAGGGCCAGTGCTTGATATCAGACTGAACAACAGTATCATCAAACCTGCCTCTGATCCGATATTTGGCATCAAAAACTGTGTTGGTGGGATTCATTGCAACCTGATTCTTGGCCACGTCCCCAATTAATCATTCTGTGTCAGGGAAAGCAACATAGCTCAGCGTGGTGCAGTTACCTTGGTCATTGGCAATTATTTCCACCTTTCCATGCTGGAAGACACCCACACAGGAGTAGGTGGTGCCAAGATCAATACCAACTGCAGGCCCCTTAGATATGGTTACTTGCCTGTAGGCCCAGCTGTGCTGACAACGAGACCACACAAATGCCTGAGAGCTGCCCCCACGTTCAATGAGTGGAAACATTTTTTCAAAAGGACAAATGATAGGGATTTCAGTTAATTAAGAATATATATTTGGCTTGTAAGTGGAGCAATAGATAAGTAAAAATAAAATTTCTAAAAAATAGAATTACTTTTCCTTTTTTTTTGCACCATGAATAACCTGAATTCTTGGACATGTGTATGTGTGTGTGTGTGTGTGTGTGTGTGTGTGAGAGAGAGAGAGAGAGAGAGAGAGAGAGAGAGAGAGAGAGAGAGAGAGAGAGAGATTGGCTTCATGGACTACCAATGGTGTCTTAATGTGCCTAGTCAAACAGAATTAGGAAATATATGTTGCATGCATTTTCTGTCTCCTAAAATTTCATCTGTAGTTCCTTACACTAGAAAAGAATCTCTCTAAATTAATTATTAAACTGTAATTATATATTCATCTCTCACAAATGTAATATACCCTCAGGCCAAAATATAGTAAAAGAAATTTCTCTAATAATATCATTAAAAAGCATTCTAGATGATTGCTTTATGCTTTAGACTAGATCAATCATTTGGTACAGGGAAATTATATATTTTTTAATTCACTTATGATTTTTCTCTGGAAATCATTTATTTTAATGAAAACTTACAAAGCTTATTTCTCTTACTTGATAGAATAAAGAACACAATAAAAATATCACTTGTCATTTGTATAATGCAATTCAAGAAAGTAAACAATTGGAATAATCAGAATATTGGTTCTCAAAATTACAGGGGAAAAGCAACTATCAAAATACTTTGAGAGAAATGTTCATTTCATGCTAAATTACCTGTGTTTGGTGCTGTTGATTTAAGGTATTCTAAAGGAAAATAGATTCAAATGATGTTCATCTCATTTCATACTGAATTCACATATAACATCTCTTAACTTTATAAAACTTTTTACCCCATACATTTTATTATATATGACTAGAATTAAAATATTATTTTAATGATTTTAACACATATATGCATTGGTTTAAAGGAGTAAAGCCCTTGCCATGATAAAAAGATTTAAAGAAATAACCCAATATTTTAGTGTTTAGACTGTCACACTTTACATGATTTATCTCAAGTAATCTTTACAATATTCCCAAGAATGACACATCAGTATTAATACAGAAGAGGAAATTACTCACATTATCCAATGCTACACTATTGATAAATGGAAGCTCAGACCACCAGACCTCCTTAGCCCTGAGTACCTTCTATCCATTCAATCCTCCAAGAACCCTCTACAAATCAGAATTTTATGTTTTGTTGTAATTGTTGGTTCATCCAGGGAAAAGGAAAATGAGTAGAGCTAAACAGTAGATAAGAAATATGAATGGCTGTCTAACCAAACTATCATCTTATGTAGAAGTCCTGCATCTCTTTTCCTTCAACCTCTTTGATTCAGGTCTCAAACATCCTCTTAAACAAAATGCTCATGCTATGAATTGTGTCCCTAAAGTATAGTATATGCTGAAATCCTATAACACAGAGACTACAAATATAGCAAATACATCCTTATTCAGAAATAAGATCTTTACAGATAGATTCAGGTACACCCAAGATCTTGGAGCAGTCACCGATCCAACATGACTGGTGGCATTATTATTATTATTATTATTATTATTATTATTATTATTATTATCATTACTATTATGTTTGGCAGGACAAGTTTTCTCTGTGTAGCCTGGGCTATCCTGAAACTCAGTTTATAGACCAGGTTGGCCTTGAACTTACAGAGATTTGCCTGCCTCTGCTACACAAGCTGCTGGCATTAAAGATGTGAACCACCACTACCCAATGACTGGTAGCTTTATAGGAAGAGGGAGATTTGCAACAAGACACATCAAATTCTATGTGAAAACATAGAGACATGATCATATGAAGATGAAAACAGGATTTATGTCATTCTATGGAACATATGAGGCCCTTGTCAATAGCATAAGCAATAATTAAAGAAACTTACCTAAAGAATTTAGAGATTTTTCCTTTTGCTTTGGGAATTTTAGCAGCTAGAACTGTGAGAGAATAATTTCTTTTATTAAACTACTAAGTACATAATGAGTTGCAACTGTAGGAAACTTAGACAATTTCTGAGGAAACTCTGTGGCATCTTTCTTTATCCTGTTCCATCTGAGTGTGATTTCCTACTAGTCATTTCCTTCAGCTTTCATGGACAAAGCAAAATCTTCTTTTTATTAAGGCACTTATCAATGATATCTTCTAGAGCACCTTATATCTGCATGTCATATACAGTAAAAAAAAAAAAAAAAAAGTAACCACAAAGGAAGAAAATAAATAAAGACTATGAATTTTGCAGTATGGTAAAAGCATAACTATTGCCTTTTCCCCCTGATGTTTCTAGCAATTAGATTCTTACATCAAGAATGCTGAATTATATCTTACTCAAAAAAGACATGGGTATCCTGCCACTAAACATCTAACTTTACCAAAACACAGTTAATCAAAACAAAAAGGTCTCCAAAAATTCCTCTGTTGGGATGAACCAAGCAAAACTAAAGTTAGAATTAACCTTTCAGATACTCACCTCACTGGATTATGCCACTGATACAAATTCTCTTGGCAGTAGTTGGAGACGATGAAAAAGTGTAAGCTTAGTAACTGAGGAAATTTATATGGAATCATTTATTTCCATGATTACTTATACTTTCCACTTTTTATATTTATACACATTGTTTCACTTAGATCCATAGGAAAATATTATGTTTCAATGTTATAAGTAAAAATAGTAAGCTACAAAAAGTGGCTTTCTTGGAATAGAAACAATGGTTAATGCAAGATTTAATAGGAAATTTTATTGATATTTACTTTATTTACATTTCAATTGTTTTTCCCTTTCCAGATCTCCCCTTCAAAAACCCCCTATCCCATCCCCCTCCCCCTGCCTCTATGAGGGTGCTCCCCCACCCACCTACCCACTCCTGTCTTCCCTGCCTAGCATTCCCCTCCACTTGGGCATCTAACACCCTCAGGCCCAAGGGCCTCTCCTCTCACTGATGGCCAACAAGGCCCTCATCTGCCACATATGTGACCAGCACCATGGGTCCAGTCTATGGGAGCATCAGGGGTCTGGCCAATTGACACTGTTGCTCCTTCCATGGGTCTGCAAACCCCCTCAGCTCTTTCAGTCCCTTCTCCAACTCCTCCATCCAGGACCCCATGCTCAGTCCAAGGGTTTGCTGTGAGCATATGCCTCTGTATTTGTCAGACTCTGCCTGAGCATCTCTGGAGACAGCTTAGCATACTTCCATCAGCAAGCACTTCACAGCATCCTCAAGAATGTCCAGGTTTGGTGGCTATATATGGGATGTATCCCCAGGTGGGGAAGTCTCTGGATGGCTTTTCCTTCAGTCTCTGTTCTTCACTTTGTCTCCATATTTCCTCCTGTGAGTATTTTGTTCTAAAAACTAAAACCCTTCTTAAAAACACTAAAGCATCCACATTTTGGTCTTCCTTCTTCTTAGGCTTCGTATGCTCTGTGAATTGAATCTTGGGAATTCAGAACTTTTGGGCTAATAACCACTTATCAGTGAGTATATACTGTGTTCATTCTTTTGTGACTGAGTTACCTCGCTCAGGATGATATTTTCAAGTTCCATCCATTTGCCTGTGAATTTCACAAGGGTTTTATTTTTAATAGTGTAGTAGTATTCCATTGTGTAGATGTACCACATTTCCTGTACCCTTTCTTCTGTTGGTGGACATCTGGGTTGATTCCAGCTTCTGGCTATTATAAGTATGGCTGCTATGAACATAGTGGAGCATGTGTCCTTATTACATGTTGGAGCTTCTTCTGAATATATGCCCAAGAGTGGTATAACTGGGTCCTCAGGTAGTAATATGTCCTTTTTCTGAGGATCCGCCAAACTGATTTCCAGAGTGGTTGGACCAGCTTGCAATCCCACCAGCAATGGAGGACTGTTCCTCTTTCTCCACATCCTCATAAGCATCTTCTGTCACCTGAGTTTTTGATCTTAGTCGTTCTGACTGGTGTGAGTTGGAATCTCAGGGTTGTTTTGATTTGCATTTTCCTGATGACTAAGGATGTTGAACACTTCTTTAGGTGTTTCTCAGCCTTTCGGGGAAATTTTAATACTTTTGAGACCCAGTGTTACTTAGTTTTCTGACACTGAGTCTTATGTCCATATTTTTTCTCTTTCTTTAATTTATTAGGTTTTTTGTTTTGTTTTGTTTTGTTTGTTTTTTTGTGGGTTACATACATTCTAATATACCATTTTAGTGAGAAAAAAGGAAAAATACTTTCTTTATTTTTCTATCTCCAGGTATTTTAAACTTACTCTTTCCTTTATCACACTGGCATCATAATGTGGTGATAAGAAAGCTAATTCGTTAAGTTTATGTCCCTTTACTCACCTAGCAAATTGTTTGAGACTGAGATAGATCACGAGCCTTGAAGCCCAGGACTTCTGAGAATGAATGTGCTGGCATGTAAGATGCAATTAGAGCAAGCTTTGCCATATCATGAGTGCTAAATGTAGATGAGGGCTGTTGTGTCCTTCCATCTGCATCCCAGTTTCTAGGTTTATTTTCAGTCACAGACACAAAGGCAAAGGGTCTAAGTGCCAGCTCAGGTGGCAGCATATGTAACTAAGAATGTAGAAATATGGAAGAGACCATTTCAAGACACCAAATTACAAGTTTCTTGAAAATAACTAACCATCAAATACGTATGCTGTGTATTTTTCAAAGATATTTCATAACATCAGCGTAATGTGACCTGAGCTTTTCCTACAAATAGTGTTTACTTTAAACTAATTTTACTTTTTTTTTATTCCATGAATGATGCATCATCTTTGAAACTAAATCATAAAGCCATTCTATTGAGTTTAGGGTTTTATTTGATGAATATTCATTAGCATTATGAGAAGTATCTCTTTTCCTAGTAAGGAAGGTCAGACGAGTCATAGCAAATACGTAGCATAAAATAATCTACAACGTCAATATGTTCCTGTAAACATCTATGAGATCCTTGAATGTAGGCAAACAAATGGCCTTTGAATTTCTGAGTTAAATACACACATATTTATTAATTTTTGAAGTTACTAATGCCAGGATTCATTTCAAATTTAGCAATCTGATCACTACAAAGATTTGTAGGGAATGTTCAGAAATGAGGATAACTTCTTTTGGTAAAATTTCAGCATGCTCCTGGAAGGTTAAAGTGGCACATGTGTCTAAGTAGCAAGTCTGAAGGCTAAGCTCAGCTATAAAATTCTCTTCTAAGCTAGTATCAAATTATCTCCTTCTCCAGTGTCTGTGAAGAGGACACCACCTCATTCTAAGGCAGGTGACAGATTTAATCCCCAAAACTTGTGCACACCAGTAGACACACTCAAAAATTCTGGGAACTAATTTCTTCCAGGACCTGTATGTAATACAACAAAACCAAGTATATTGTGTCTAAGGAAGAGCAAAAGATTAACCGTCTAAGCACTCTCATAACCCCTAAAGAAGTAGAAGCAGTCATTAAAAGTCTCCCAACCAAAAAAGCCCAAGGCCAGATGGTTTAAGAGTTTTAAAAAGAAAGTTCCATATGGTTCTACCTGACTTTTCAAGAAGAGCAAATACCAATACTCCTCAAACTATTTTACAAAATAGAAACAGAAGGAACAGTGCCAAATTCATTCTATAGGGCCACAGACATCTTGACACATGAACTACACAGGACTCAACAAAGAAAGAGAACTTCAGACCAATTTTCCTTATTAACATTGATGCAAAATGCTCAATAAAATATTCGCAAACCAAATCAAAGCACATCAAAAAGATCATGCACTACGATCAAGTAGGCTTCATCCCAGGGATGCATGGATGGTAAAACATGAAAATCTATCAACACAATTCACCGCATTTTAAAAAACTGAAAGAAAATATAAATACGTGGTTATTTCATTAGCTGTGGAAAAGGCTTTTGACAAAATCCAACACCCCATTATGACAAAAATATTGGAGAGAACAGAGATACTATCACAAGCTTACTGAAAATATTTCTATGTAAAAGAAAAGTGGCCTCAAAGCAAATACTGTTAATTGTATTGCTCTTCATTTGCAGCTGGCAAGAGGACTCAATTTAAAAGTAAATTATGTCTAGGATTATAGCTTGGTTGGTAGAGGTCTTCTGAAAGAGTTATAACTTTCCAGTGGGAATAAAGGGTTGCTCTTGATACAGTTAGGATTATAAGTATGAACCTGAAAACTTATAGTATCACAACATAGATTTAAGGCAGTAGGGGGTAACACCCATATACTCTGGGTTTACTAAAAAGGCCCCTAACCCCACTCCTGGGTATCAGCAATATTAGCATTAGATAAAGAAAATTGCACTGAGGCATACTTACTAATTGAGACTTTGGAGTTATAGAAGACCCAATGATCCAACTGGAGCTTCAAGGCAGGAAATTACTGGGCCAGTATGTGTAATAGCAGTGAGCCTTGCTCATTCTTTTCCCAGTCTCATATATTCAAGAAATCTTTGAGTGAAACAGTGGTAATAGCAATATAAAAATGATGTTGTTATCTAAAGAATACAATCCCTTATTCTTCCATTGCTGGAGGAAGGTGACTATCCTTCAAAGGAACTACAGCAGAGGGTCATTAAACAGAGAAGCATTAAGGTTAGGTTTTAGAAATATAGTGTAGAATGCAAGAGAACTTCTGTCCGGTGTAAGCCTAGGACAGATCTTTTCCATGTGATGAATTAAGAATTTCCTGTTTCACAACTGACATGAACAATGAGATATTATGACAACCCTGTAGCATTTCAGTCCTACAAGCTAGGGTCAAAGCAACCAAAATTCCAAGTTGGACATTGAGGCATAGAAAAGTGGGTATCAGTAGTCCACAAAAGAATTAGAAAAATATAATTCTGAGTGATTTAAAAACTCTTTCTGATCTGCAGTAAAGTGGGAGTACAGGACAAGTAAGTAAGCAGGGCAAGAGAAGAGAGATGCAAGCCACAGCAACACCCATGGGCACCTTATGGTGTAGCACTTGAACACTTGTTGTTCCAAGGGAGGCAGTCATGTGAGGGATTCAAAAGCCTCATGTCAGAAGTCATAACTGTGGATTGAATGAGGCATTTATTTGGATCAGAAGTTTTAACTAACAAGTTTCCTGGCAGAAGAAGGCAGGGACCTTCCAGTAACCTAGCCCTGCATTCTGTAATAGCTGTTAGAACTCAGCCAGTTAACTGAGAAAAGAGCCTCCCATACAGAACTTTAAAAGCAGTTATGCCTTAGTTTTTAGAATTATTTTTTAAGTCTAATGAGAACTGAGGCAGTAGCTTAGTCCAAGGGACTACATCTCTCAAATGAGCTTTTTGGAGTTGTCACTTTAGAATCTCTTTAATCTTTCTTTATTTCTCCAGAGACTGAGGGCTCCAGGAACAAAGTGAATGAAGCTGGATTCACAATGCCTTAATCATACACAGGCTCATCTCAGCATGTACTCCAGGCCCATTACCATTGTAAAGACTCCTGGGGCATCAAATCCAGTGCAGGTTTCTCTAAGCTTAGTTTGACTAACACAGAAACCTTTATATGGAAGTGCCTCTATCCAGCCTCTATCTATCAGGGCAAGGAAACATTTATAATAGGTCTCCTGGAATATTTAGAAAGAGCAATAACCAGTTCTCCCCTGGAGAGGACCTATATCTTTGGATACATGGAGAGTGAAGGCACTTATTTGATGGATTGGTATGACAAATCTCACAACCTGGACTATCATTGGATGAATACTTTAAGACCTGGGCCTGCCAACATTATCTTTGCCAGGGCCACAGTATTCTCCATTTCCGGGGATACATCTAATACAGAGACTTTAAAATCTGCCATTGAAGTGGTTTAGGTAACAAGATTTGACTGTCAGGAGAAACTCCACATCTGGTATTGCTTCTTTGAGACTAAAGCCAGTTCAAGGAAATGCTCCTCTCTGAGGAGGAGACCTTCCAATGAACAGAAAATGCCTATGTTCTTTATCATTCAGGGTCATCATCTTAGCTTCTGAGTCAACTGTTCTTTCTCTTGGCTACAGGATCATCTGTCTTGCTGTACCCTGAGCAATGAATTACAGCAACATAGGTGGGAAGGATGGCATCATCTAAAAGTTTGAAGTTTTAGCTCTTTTTATTATTATTTTTATTTGATTTGTCATATTTTGGTTTGTTTTTATTTTATCGCATTTTATTTTTCTTTAGATGCCTATTTGTATTCTAATGAGAGAGAAGAAAAAGGTGTGGATTTGGGTAGGTGGGGAATTAGGGAGGATCTGGGAGGAACTGGAGGAAGGGGAAACTATAATCAAAATATATGTATAAAAATTCTGCTTTCAATTAGATAAAGAAAGAAAATGAGGCATATATAACAGTGTAATTTTATTTGTTTATAAAGAAATTTAATTTTCAGGAAATTGAGCACAACTGAAAAACATTATATTAATTGAGGTAGCCCAGCCTTCGAAAGACAACATTCTTCCTCACATACAGATTCTAGCCTCTATCACTTATATATGCATATCCAGATGAGAATGAATATAGGTAAAGATCTGGATACTGGAGCTCATAAGATTTCATAAAAAGAGACTTTAAGCAAAGGAGAATGGGAAAACAGTTGAACACCATGGGAGAAGTGATGGGCCAAGTGTGCAGAGAAAAGAGGAAGCAAAAATATGAATCAGGGGAAATCCTACCAAAATGAAATATATATGAAAATTCTATATGGAAACTTACTATTTCTTAATCAAATTCAAAAAATAAAAATAGTTTTGAGAGTCAAATAAAAAATTCATCTATACTGAATAACCAAAGTCATTATCCTTTTATCTATTGATGATTTCATTTGTATTTCATGCAAATATACTTACTGAAAGCCTAATATGTCAATAGCACAGGGTTACGTACTATGTCATTTAAATCATAGTGGTCATTCTCTCAGTGAGCTTACAGGCTGGCGTACCCAATGTCTCAAAATAACATACATCTGGAACAATGTTGACAAGATCAGAGGAGATGATTACTGAACTTAAATAAGAGATTACATTTTAAAATGGGATAATGAGGGAAAATCACCCTAAGTACAGATATAGAAACAAAAACTAGCCAATGCACAGAAACTTAGACAAGAGAAAAAAGTAGTGTTGATTTATCTAGATGCATGAAGGGCATTAGAGGAAATGGATTAAAAAGAAGTAGGGACAGACCAGAGAAAATATTAACATCCAGTTAATTTTATTTAGAACATAGTCATGAGGCTCTGTAGCCATTTATTTAAGGAAATAATGCAATCAATGATTTGTAGTGCAAAATGTTCTTAGGATGTTTATGGTAATAACAAGTACGGGAGAGTGAGTAATCAAAATCAGAGGATGACCTGAAGTAAGTTATGACTCCATAAAGTTATAGTATCTATAGATTATATGCGCTGTAGGCAAAGATAGAAGGAAGGAGAATCACTAAATGCAATGATATTGGAAATAAAATAAAAATGATAATTTCTAAATAGAAATTTTAGGGTTGGCAAGATGAGTCAGAGAGTAAAGACATATTCTAGAATGTTCATGGTAGAATAAGGACTGAATCCTGGAAGTTGTCCTCTGACGTACCCACACATAAATAACAGTAGATAAATTTAATTTGTGCTTAAAAGTATATATCAATAGTGTTTTCAAGATGGGGTTTTGCTGTATATCCAAAGCAGAGGTAGGATTCAGTATGTATCCCAGGATATCTTCAAAAATTAGGCAATCCTCTAACCTCAGCTTCCCAAACTTTAGGAAAACAGGTATACATTAACATGTCCAGCCTCAAATAGTTTTGTATGAGGGAACTCAGAATGCACATCAAACCTATGAAGTTAGAGACAAAGTGCAGAACATTAAATTTTGGAGAATGTACTGAAAAATCAATGTAAATATTAGTATAAAACGAATGAAAATTAATTGCCTAAGTAAGACTATAAATGATTTTTTAAAATAGAAGGCAGAAAATAACAAATGGGACATTCCATCACTTCTACCAACCTGCTTCTTATGATTAAAAATAACAGTTCAGCAATGTATCTCTGGGGTTTATTGATAGGAGCAAAGGATTTTTAAATACATCAATATAAGTAGAATTTGGGAAGATCAAAGGCATTTG
The DNA here is from genome assembly GCA_028551405.1 of Uromys caudimaculatus. Classification (NCBI taxonomy): domain Eukaryota; kingdom Metazoa; phylum Chordata; class Mammalia; order Rodentia; family Muridae; genus Uromys; species Uromys caudimaculatus. Next base: position 107,171,782 of record CM052706.1, on the reverse strand, counting down.
AACTGGGCTGCATAATTAAATGTTTTCCTATCAAGATGGTGTTTCATGTTTTTCCTTAAAACATCAAATTATAACTATACTTTAGAAATGTAGAATACATACAGAAATAAAAATTAAAAGAAACTTAAGACTGTATCTAAAATATAAAATGAAATGAAATTTATATTAGGCTTTTACATTTTTAGGACTTGTAGAAATTCTCAAGATTCTCAATTTCCTCGGTGAGTGTGTGTGGGGGAGAGAAAACAAAGCAAGACTTTCTATCATTAATCAGAACACTTGATTTGCACCCTGGAGCTGACTCTGTGCCACAACTCTCCATACCCAGGTCCCACCTGGAGAGATCTGGTCTCCTAACAATACTGACACATCTGTAAGCACAGAAAGGACCACCACTTCTGCTCAAATACCCACCCGGAGCCCTCAGGACACAGGAACTGAGGAGCAGCCTGGAACAGGATCCTTCCAGTTTCTATCTGCTTCTGGAGATGACCCTGTGCCACAGCACTCCCTACCCAGATCCTGATGAAAGAATGTAGGTGTGCCAGGAGTGCTGACAAACCTGAGAGCATAGATCTCCATACCCAGGTTCAATCAGCAGAGATCTGGTATCCTAAGAGTGATGACACACCAAAACACAGGTGAGACCACCACTTATGCTCAAATTTCTGGCACAAGAGGGACCCTCCCAAGAGCCAACAGGACACAGGAACCAAGGAATGGCAGGGGACAAGATGATCCAAGTTTCCGTGTACCCCAGAGCTGACCCTATGCCACAGCTTTCCATACTGAAATTCTTCACAGAAAGAATCAGTCTCCCAGGAGTGCTGACCCACAGACTTGCAGTAGAGACAAGCCACAGTCAGAGACAGCAAGACCAGATATAACCAGATGGCAAGAGGCAAGAACAAGAACAAAAGCAACACAGACCAAGCCTACATAGCATCATCAGAACCCAGTTCTCCCACCATAGCTAGCCCTGGATATCCTAACACACTAGAACAGCAAGACTCTGAGTTAAAAATCACATCTCATGATGATGATATAGGACTCTAAGAAGGACATAAATAACTCCCTTAAAAAAATACAAGAGAACACAAGTAAACAAGTGGAAACCCTTAAGAATGAAACACAAAAATCCCTTAAAGAATTACAGGAAAACACAACCAAACAGGAGAAGGAATTGAACAAAATCATCAAGGACCTAAAACTGGAAATAGAAACAATAAAGAAATCACAAAGGGGGACAACCCTGGAGATAGAAAACCTAGGGAAGAGCCTTCTGGTTTCCATCTGTGGCTGGAAACATGAGCCTGGGTCAAAGGCTCCATACCCAGATAGCACCAGGAGAAAGCTAGCCTCCCAGGATTGTGAACAAGCCTGTGAGCTGGGGTAAGACCAGCACCTCTGCTCAGAGAAAGCTGTCCTGGAACCCTCAGGACACAGGGACCTAGGAGCAGCCTGGAACAGGAGCCTTCCAGTTTATGCCTGTGGTCTGTGGCACTTGGCTCCATACCCAAATAGCACAGCAAATGAGCTAGCCTCCCAGGAGTGTGGACAGATCTGTGAGCAGGAGAAAGACCAGCAACTCTGTTCAGAGGGACTCGCCCAAAACTATCAGGACACAGGGACCAAGGAGCAGCCTGGGACAGGAGCCTTCCAGTTTCTATCTGTGGCCAGGGGCTTGAGCCTGTGCCACAAGTCTCCACACACAAATGACACTGGGAGAAAGCTAGCTTCCCAGGAATGTAGACAAGCCTGTTATCATCAGTACAGAGGGATCCAACCGAACCCTCAGGACGCAGGGACTGTCTTATCCAGGGTTTCTATTCCTACACAAACATCATGACCAAGATGCAAGTTGGGGAGGAAAGGGTTTATTGAGCTTACACTTCCATGCTGCTGTTCATCATGAAAGGAAGTCAGGACTAGAATTCAAGCAGGTCAAGGAGCAGGAGCTGATGCAGAGGCCATGGAGGAATGCTGCTTACTGGCTTGCTTGCTTCTCCTGGCTTGCTCAGCCTGCTTTCTTATAGAGCCCAAGACTACCATCACACAGATGGTACCACTCAAAAGGGGCCCTCCCCACCTTGATCACTAATTGAGAAAATGCTTTACCACTGGATCTCATTTTCTCAACTGAAACTCCTGTTTCTGTGATAACTCCAGCTTGTGTTAAGTTGACACACAAAACTAGCCAGTACAGGGACCTATGAGTGGCCTTGTTCTGTGGCCAGGGAGCTGATCCTGTACCACAGGGCTCCATACCCAAATAGTGCCAGGAAAGAGCTGGACTCCCAGGAGTACCAAAACACCTTTGAGCACAGGACTGACCACAACTTCTGTTCAAATTCCTGGCTCAATAGGGACCCTCGAAGAGCCATCAGGACACAGGAACCAAGGAACAGCTGGGGACAGAACACTTCTCAGTTTTGTCTGCAACCCAATGCTGACCTTGAACCACAACCCTCCAAACCAAAATTCCTCTCAGAGAGAGATTGTCTCCAAGGAGTACTGACACAGAGGCATGGCAGAGGGGGAAGCCACAGTCAGAGATAGCAAGACCAGCTAACTCCAGAGATAACCAGATGGCAAAAGGTAAGGGCAAGAACATAAGGAACGGAAACCAAGGCTACTTGGCATCATCAGAACCCAGTTCTCTCACCACAGTGAGACCTGGATACCACAACACACCAGAAAAGCAAGACTCAGATTTAAATCACATCTCATGATGATGATAGAAGACCTTAAGAAGGAAATAAATAACTCCCTTAAAGAAATACAAGCGAATACAGGTAAACAGCTAGAAGTCCTTAAATAGAAAACACAAAAATACCTTAAGAATGACAGGAAACCACAATCAAACAGGCAAAGAAAAGGAACAAAACCATCTAGGATCTAAAAATGGAAATAGAAATCATAAAGAAATCACAAAGGGAGACATCACTGGAGATAGAAAACCTAGGAAAGAGATCAGGAGTCATAGATGCAAACATTACCAACAGAATACAAGAGATAAAAGAGGGAATCTCAGGTGCAGAAGATACCATAGAAAACACTGACACAACAGTCAACAAAAATGCAAAATGCAAAAAGTTCCTAACCCGAAACATCCAGGAAATCCAGGACACAGTGAGAAGATCAAACCTAAGGATAACAGATATAGAAGAGAGTGAAGATTGCCAACTTAAAGGGCCAGCAAACATCTTCAACAAAATTATAGAAGAAAACTTCCCTAACCTGAAAAAAGAAATGAACATAAACATTCAAGAAACCTACATATCTCAAAATAGATTAGACTGGAGAAGAAATTCCTCCTGTCACATAATAGTGAAAACATCAAATGCACAAAACAAAGAAAGAATACTAAAAGCAGTAAGAGAAAAAGTCAAGTAACATATAAAGGCAGACCTAACAGAATTACACCAGACTTCTCAACAGAGACTGTAAAAGCAAGAATATCCTGGGCTCTAGAACAAAAAGAAGCTAATACACCCAAGAGGAGTAGACGGCAGGAAATAATCAAACTCAGGGCAAAAATCAACCAAGTAGAAACAAAAAGAACTGTAAAAAGAATCAACAAAACCAGGAGCTGGTACTTGGAGAAAGTCAACAAGATGCGTAGTGTTCCTTCTGTTTCTATTTTGTGGAATAATTTGAAGAGTATTGGTATTAGGTCTTCTTTGAAGGTTTGATAGAGTTCTGCACCAAACCCATCTGGTTCTGGGCTTTTTTTGGTTTTAATTACTGCTAGATGGTTTATCCGATCCTGACTTAAATTTGGTATTTGCTATCTGTCTAGAAAATGGTCCATTTCATCCAGATTTTCCAATTTTTTTGATTATAGGATTTCATAGTAGGATTTGATAACTTTTTAATTTCCTCAGTTTCTGTTTTTATATTTCCATTTTCATTTCTGAGTTTGTTAATTTGGATACTGTCACTGTGTCCAATGGTTAGTCTGCCTAAGGGTTTATCCCTGACCTCAAGCTGTACTACAGAGCAGTAGTGATTAAAAAAACAAAACAAAACAAAAAAATTGCATGGTATTGGTACAATGACAGGCAGGTAGATATCACTGGAATAGAATTGAAGATCCAGAAATTAATCCGCACACCTATGGTCACTTGATCTTTGACAAAGGAGCTAAAACCATCCAGTGGGAAAAAGACAGCATTTTCAACAAATGGTCCTGGTTCAACTGGCAGTCTACATGTAGAAGAATGCAAATTGATCCATTCCTATCTCCCTGTACAAAGCTCAAGTCCAAGTGGATCAAGGACCTCCACATAAAACCAGATACACTGAATCTAATAGAAGAGAAAGTGGGGAAAAGTTCCTGAACAGAGAACACTAATGGCTTATGCTCTAAGATCAAGAATTGACAAGTGGGACCTCATAAAATTGCAAAGCTTCTGTAAGGCAAAGGGCACTGTCAATAGGAAGAGTTAGGAGAAAGATTGAGGGTCCCAAAGAGCACAGGGAGTCCATAGCAAGACCAACAGGGCCAACTAAGCATTGGGTGCTCCCAGAGACTGAATCACCAACTAAAGAGTGAGCATGAGCTGGATTAGGCCCCCTGCACATATGTATCAGATGAGTAGCTTGGTCTTTATGCTAGTCACACAAACAACTGGAACAAGGGCTGTCCCTGAGCATGTTGCCTATCTGCCTGCCTGTGGATCCTGCACTCTTAAATGGACAGTCTTGTCTGGCCTCAGTGGGAGAGGATGTGCCTAGTCCTGCAGCAACTTGATGTGTGGGGTGAAAGATAGGGTATGGAGTTGGGGTGGAGAGTGAAATGAGGGTGTGAGGAATTGACAACCGGGGAGGGCTTCCTCTTCTAAGGGGAATGGAGGGGAGAAATTTCATGAAGGGTTACTAGGAGGAGAGGAAGCGCTGATATGAGTTGTAAAGTTAATAAATAAATTTAATTTTAAAAATGTAATGTGTCAGTTTATGATATTTCCCATGTTCCGCATCAAGAAATAAACATTTTTTCTTGACCTGTAAAATGAAAAAAGTTTTGGAAAAAATATTTTCAAAGTAAAAAACACATTATAGGAAAACTCATTAAGTATAAGTACTGTTGATACAACTGATTTTAGTAGCTTTTTAAAAGTTTTTACAAATAAAATAACAGCACATCTAAAAGCAATTTACTCTATTAATAGTGAGTCTTTTTGGCATACAGATAGAATCCAGAGTTTTATAAAGAGTTATAAAGAGTTATTATTGATGTTGATAGTTTTGTAATTTTAAGAAGTACCATAATTTTTCCTGTCAGCTTGTTAATAAATACCCAGAAGTTTAATGAGATGCATTTGTGGGTGTGTCTATGACAATATATCTGGAGACATTAGATCATGAGGGCTCTGAACTAGTAGGCTCATAAACTCTTGATAAATCTATAATATGATGATGTTGTATGGAGGTGATGGAAGTTAGAAAGAGCAGACTAGTTGAACAAAGTAGGTCACAGGGACATGTTCTTGGGTTATATATCCCTCTGGACTCTTCTGATATTACTGATTTCTCATCCCTCTCATTGTAATAATGTGAATTAATCTACTCTGCCACATACTTCACACCATGGTGTACTGATACCTCTAAATCTAACAGAGTTTCCTTCCTTAAGTAGTTTTTGTCAGATATCTCCATCACACCACAAGAAAAACTAATATAGTAGAGTCATTACTGTGATAAACCATGTGTGTTTTCATCCTTTAGAGAGCTGGTTTGCAAGAAGATTTTATGGGGAAAAAAAGTATAAAAATCTTAGAAGATTCTAAGGAGATCTTAATAGTTGAATCTTGTGAAACTCCAAAGACCAGTGTCTTACTTAGGGTTTCCATTGCTCTAAAGAGACACTATGACCAAGGAATCTCTTATAAAGGAAAACATTTAATTGGAGCTGACTTACTGATTCTGAGGTTAAAATCCATTATTACCAAGGTAGGAAGCATGGCAGTGTCCACACAGGCATGGAGCTTGGGAAGCTGATCCTTCTACATCTTGATGTGAAGGCTGCTAGGAGAAGACTGACTTCCAGGAAGCTGGAAGGAGGATCTTATAGCCTACTCCCACATTAGCACACTTCTGCTATCAAGGCCAAAACTACTCCAACAAGGCCACACTTCCTATAATTGCCAGTTCCTGGGCCAAGCATATTCAAACCACCACAGCTAAGATGCCAATAAAGATGTAGACAGTAAGAATGCATTTGTAAGGTTTCACAAAACAATAGGAATCCAACTGGGAACTGAAAAAGGTGACAAGCATTTTATCTTCTGGCAAAGAATTTGTCTTCCTAAATTTAATCCATGTTCTATAACTTTGTGGAAAGCAGAGTTTAAAGATGATGAACTTAATCATTTTGTATAGGAAATTACAAGATAGTATTGCATTTTAGTTGTGTTATAATTATTAATGGCTGCATTTACTGAGATTTATAGTGACAATAGTGGGCAAAGAGCAGAGTGGATAGATTTGAGAGAAAAAGACCAATACTTCATGTCTACAAAATTGGTGAATTAAAACTTGTATAAAGGAAAGTGATGGTCAAAAAGATTATTGATATTTAAAATAAGGCAAGCCCTCCTCTGCCACAAATGTGGCCAGCACCATGGGTCCCTCCATGTGTATTCTTTGGTTGGTGGTCCAGTCTCCCAGAGCTCTGGGGGGTCTGACCAGTAGACACTGTTGTTCTCTCCATGGGGCTGCAAACCCCCTCAGCTCCTTCAGTCCCTTCTCCACCTCCTCCTTCCAGGACCCCACACTCAGTCTGATGGTTGGCTTTGAGCATCCGCCTCTGTATTCGTCAGGCTCTGCCTGAGCATCTCTGGAGACAGCTTATCATGCTTCCATCAGCAGGCACTTCCCAGCATCCATAAGAATGTCCGGGTTTGGTGGATATATATATATATATATATATATATATATATATATATATATATATATATATATATATATATATATATATATATCCCCAGGTGGAGCAGTCTCTGAATGGCCTTTCCTTGAGTCTCTGATCCACACTTTGTCTCAATATTTCCTGTGAGTATTTTGTTCACCCTTCTAAGAAACACTGAAGCATCTGCATTTCGGTCTTTCTTCTTCTTAGGCTTCATGTGGTCTGTGACTTGAATCTTGGGTATTCCAAACTTTTGGCCTAATATCCAGTTATCAGTGAGTACATACCATCCTTGTTCTTTTGTTACTATCAGTGGGAGGAGAGGCCCTTGGGCCTGAGGGTATTAGATGCCCCAGTGTAGGGGAATGCTAGGGAGGGAAACCGGGAGTGGGTAGGTGGGGGGGCACCCTCATAGAGTCAGAGGGAGGGAGAGGGGATAGGGGGTTTTCAAAGGGGAAAACATTTGAAATGTAAATAAAATAAATATCAAAAAATAAAAAACATTTAAAAAAAAAAAGGAAAGCACTTTATCTTAGAACAGTAATAATAAGGAAGACTTGATGTAATCTCAGATATTATAAACATATTTGAAAGAGTTCCTCTTGAGAATAAAAGGCCTCCAGGACACTATTCACACAGGAAAGTGTATTCATGGGTTCTACTATCCAGGCATTCATCAGTGACTACATCTATGGTCCAACAAAGTCTGGGTACAGCTTTTGGCAGATCTTGTTATTGCTCAAGAGAGGCTAAGTATACAGATATTCTGAATGCATAGAAACTTGTACTAGAATTTCAAAAGATAGCCCGATAGGATATGAAATATGCAGCAGGTTCAGATTTTCTAAATAGATCTCCTACGTAGGTAATACATAAAAGAGAATTGAGACTATGTGGAGAACTCAAGATATTGGAGATACCAGAAATAAGGAGCATCTATTGAGGAAAGCTGTGATGACCAAATGGACAAATCTAAAAGAAAACTATGTTTGTACCATCAACAAAGTCACCAGATGTGCATTTTCCTAACTATTTGGAGTTTAAATACAATGTCAATCCTTACTGCATACTCTCCTCTTTTTCATGTTTGCAATAGTAATGCCTACTTGTCATTGAATTCTGGAAATATGTAAATCGTTAAACTTCGTTATACAAAGATTCATAGCTAAAATTCAGATCTCAGAGGATCTTTTCAATTTGGACTTTTGAATAAGTTTAAGATTACTAGATTATGGGACATTTTAGAGACAGTCTAAATGAATTTTGCAATGTGCGATAAATACGAGGGTTCTTTGAGAGGGGTTAATAGGTGTTGAGTTGACAAAGGGTAGACTGTTTATAGCCAACTTTATTTTTAAAATTGACTAGATTAAGAAATAGCTGAGAATCTTTGGTTCTTTTTTCTTGGATGGTTCTCCTAGATTACTCTGGGTTTCCTTGCCCCTTTTCTCCTCTTACTCCCACTTCCTGAGACCTGGTTCTGTCTAGATTCTTCCAGATGTCTGGCTGTGCTCTCCCTGATCAACCATAAAACAAAGAAAAGAAATAACAAAATAGCTGGGATATTCTTGAAGCATGATTCTAGTTGTACCTGTGCTGGTGTTTCTATAAAGAAGTTGACTGAAACAAAGGACTAATCTCTTCATCGAGTTATTTATTTATTTATTTATTTATTTATTTATTTATTTATTTATTTATTTATTTATTTATTTGAGACAGTGTTTCTCTGTGTAGTCTTGGCTGTCCTGGAACACACTATCTAAACCAGGCTGGCCTCAAACTCAGAATTCCTCCTGCCTCTGCCTCCTGAGTGCTGGTGTTAAAGGTGTATGCTACCACCACCTTTTAATTATAGTGAAATAAGATTAAATGAGTAGTTAAGCATAGAAAATAAAGTCTAGTTCAGTTAAATAGTTCACTGGTGGCCAGTACTTGGGTCTATATTTCACTCTTGTCTCTCTATCTCTATCCACTAAGAAGGGAATAAGCTCTTTCACCACACTCTTCTACTGCCTTGGTGTTTTCCCCAAGCATATAAAAACTGAATGAAATTTTCAAAGAACTAATTTAATTTTTTAAATAAATGAAATCCATAATGACAGAAAGATTGAGAATTGGATGAAGGAAGTAATGATTTTTTTAAAAAAGATGCAAGGAAAATTTTTTCTTGTAGAGCTACAGATGTTGATCATTTTAGTCTTGAGCAAAATAAACAATGCCAAAGATATCACATCTGCTTTCAAGTTCTACAGAGCCACATTAACAAAACAAGTACAGGCATAAAAACAGACATTTAGGTCAATGGAACAGAAAAAGAATACAGAAATAATTCTGCCAATTAGGTATCTAGAAAGAGTTCATTTATTGGTCTTTCCAAAAGCTATAGCTCCAAATACCATCATATTGGAAATTACATTTCACAGTGTAAATTTTGGGAGGGCATATTCTATTCATTAGAGGAGGGAACCACTGTGGATTGTATTTTGAACATTCTGACTTTGGGGGTTTGGAAGATATTGCAATGATATGGGTTTCCAGGGAAAGAGAAGGGTGAAGCAGAAATTTCTGGTTTCTTTGCAGTCTCAGTTTTGTCACATGATGTTTTACTGGAAGCTGTCGGTTAGAGCGCATGTGGTGTTTTGCTGAAACAAACATGTGAGACATGTGAGATGATGTTTTGCTGAAGCAGACAGGTGAGATGAATGTGATGTTTGGAAAGAGTATAAATGAAGCCCCCACAAACAATGAAAAGATCCTCTTGCATTGCTATGACTTGCAACACTTTACTGCTCTTCTCTAGTCTTCAATGCATGGAAACAAATGTACCAATGAACTTCTCATGGTATTGTAACTGATTCTTGCTGCTTCTGCTGACTCAAGCCAATTTGGTGCATCCCTGTGGTTTCTATTGGATCAAACCACTGGAACAAAGTCATGTTTTGTGTTTGCTACTGGACTGGACTCCTGATATCCTGACAACGAAGATTGGAATGGCCCCAAGGAACTACTTCTAAACAGGTCCACAACCTCCTTTTCCTATTAACCTTCTTTCTCCCCTACCTCAGGTGGGTGAGCTAGAAAGGATATTGAAACACTTAAGAACTCTAATTAAAGTAGGTTTTGAAAAATCTAAGCTTACAGAAGGGCATCTGAAAATAAAGGAAGAGATACAATTCAGGAAGACCTCTCTTTGGAAAAATGTCTGCCTGTGGAAAAAGAAATTAAAGGAAAAAATATGAGGAAATTCAGAGCCGGGGAAAACCATGGGATGGAATATATATGCATGTGGGTCACATCAGCAGAAACAGAGATCTTCACTACAGTTGTTTTGAAAAAAAAAGTGAAAATATATTTTCTTTGGAACCTAGAATTTATAATGAAAAGATTCCAGGAAACTGAAGAACTCATATTTTTATCTTCACTCTGTTTCATATGAAACTCAGAGCATTCTCAATAAGACCAAACTCTTCACTCCAACCCTCACTTATGAATCTTTACTTTCTCAGAGGCAACTAGACTCAGCATGAATGATCAGCTGCAAGAAAGTGGAAACTTTTCTCTTTATGCTTGGGGTCCAATTCTCTTTGCCTTCTTCTAAGCCCAATAGCTTCCTGTTTTCAACTATTATAGTAACACTGATGATACTGTATATCCTCAAATGTCATCTTTTTGCATTCATCACAGATATCCTGTGAAGAATGCAGTATAGCTTTGATTAGTTTATTTACAGAAGACTCTGAGGTTTAGAGAGAACATAGTTAACATGTGAACGATGACTTGCTTCACATTGATTCTAGAAGGAGCCTCCAAATCCTTGTAAGCATAATCTTTAAGTATGTACTGATGGCAAATCTGTGTTGGCATACATGACATACAGTCTCAATATACATCTCAGGTACTTGCATTTTCAATCTGGTTTCTGCAAAATAAAGAGTGTGTGGGTGCATATGCACTAGTATTTTCATTTACATAAAGCTCATTCATAAGTGTTGTTCACATTTGTCATTGTTCTTTGCTTTAGAGACAAGGTCTCTCACTGTCCTAGAACTTACACTGTAGGCTAAGTTGGCTGTCCAGCAAACATCAGGAATCAGGATATCAACACCTCACCAACACCACTGCAATAAGACCGTCTTGCATTTTTGGTTTTTTTGGTTTGTCTTTTTTTTTTTTTTTTTTTTTGGATTAATGTGGGTTCTCATGCTCACAGGGCAAACACTTTACCAGCTGAACTAGTGTCCCAGCCTTTGAAACACCTACAAATTGTATGTGCATTAAAATATGACTGTATCCTATGTAGTTATGAGATACTGATTCCTAGCTTTCTGGCTTATAAAATGAATGATAGTCAAGAATGACTAATTCAAGTCATATCAAATTCATGATATTAAATTTAGATATTGGACTAAATGGGATGCTGTGTAACACTAGTGGTAAACAGTTTTAACACATTGCACAGGATCATTGCCAAGACTTTCTTTACTTCCAGTTTAGTACAACCCTGCTAATCATTTGTTTTGGAAAACTCAAGCAGGTACTTAGAGTGCATATTAAGTTTTGTTTATGCACTGGATTACAGATTACAAATCAGGTTGACTTTGTATTTTTTTTTTTTTTTAAAAAAAGCTTAACACTAGGGTCAGAGGGAGTTGATTGAATCTATCATTTGGGGAGATATAGTTAAGATATTGTCCCCAAGCATTTCTTGGTAACCTAGGTATAAGATACCTCACTTGCAAAGTCTTTGCATGGACTGGAAATATTGTATATAAACACATTCACATATCTTGGCTTGTGGTATATAATTGATATTAAATAATAGTATATAAGAAGTTATAAATAATTTTTTTAATCCCATGTCTTCATGCTGAAGGTAATCTTTGAGACAAATAAAGAGTGGGAGTTTTGGTTGGATACAGTATTTTTGAACTCAAATGTCACAGTTGAAAAGCAAGAAGAATTAATGAGAACTCAAGCCTTTCATATCCAACTGAAGTGAGTTGAGTCTTTGTAAGGCAAACTAATTAAAAACTTTAGTTCTTGACCCAAGTATAAAGAACAGCTAGCTAAGTGTGAAGCTCTGAAAATTGAGGAGCAGGGAGGGAATGCTAGAGGTTTCGAGAGGTAAATTGTACTCCCAGCTCTGCCTTGATTTTTTTTTTTTTTTTTTTTTTTTTTTTTTTTTTTTTTTTTTTTTTTTTTTTTTTTTTTTTTTTTTTTTTTTTTTTGGTTTTTTTCAAGACAGGGTTTCTCTGTGTAGCTCTGGCTGTCCTGGAACTCACTCTGTAGACCAGGTTGGCCTCGAACTCAGAAATCCGCCTGCCTCTGCCTCCCAAGTGCTGGGATTAAAGGCGTGCACCACCACCGCCCAGCTTCTGCCTTGATTTTTGATGGCTATAAAATGGGGAAAGAATTACAAGCTTCCAGAAGCTATAACAATTAAGAGACTCAAAGAGTTTGGAAGATCAGGGAATATCAGCTGATAAAATACAACAAAGCAATATGCTTACAAAATCAAGGTAAGCACTCATTTGGAGGCCACTGATCATGGGCTTTCTGTTGTATTATCCCATGAATCATGCTCTTGTTAGAAGACGTGTGTGTGTGTGTGTGTGTGTGTGTGTGTGTATGTGTCTGTGTGTGTCTGTGTGTGTCTGTGTGTGTGTGTGTGTGTGTGTGTGTGTGTATTATGCATGAATGTATTGTGTATGAATTCCTCCATATCTTTCAGAGAAGTAGAAGACACTACATAGCTCTGGTACCTTACCCATTCCCACCATCAGTTTTCATGTTTAACAATGCAACTTTCAAATAGTGTATCTATTTTGAAAATACCATGCTAAAACCTCTCAAATCTTCTAGAGGTAGAATTAAGAAAATGTTAAATGTAAGATCGTTTTATCTCTGTGTAATGTTATGTTGTATTTTGAACATGAAATAGCTATCACTTCTCAGATTACCAGTAAGAAAAATATCAGCTCTATGCCTTTAGTTCACTTCCTGAGTACTAGCTTCCAGGACTTTATATTTGTGCTATAAACAGCATGGAGACACCATCTTCTACCTCCAAGAAGGTTCATAGTAACACATTGTATTTGGGCCTATATATAGTATTAAAACAATATAGTAATTATCATAAAAAAGAATCAGCTTAATAAAATGTACCTAAATTGCACACACACAAGAAAAGATATCTTCTTGTCTTCAAGGCTATCCCATTTGTGTAAGTGCCAAGTTACATCAGTAAGCAGACTGATACAATGGATAATCACAGTAATATGCAGAGAAAAATGTGACTTGGACTTGAATCAGAGCTATCACTTACTAGATGCATGTCTAGGAGTGGTTAGTTATTCTTAACTCCTTGTTATCTACCAACATGAGAGGGGGAAAGAGTATCCACTTAGCTTAGTTTCTGGAATAATTGAATGATATAATTATGTATACAGTGGGACTGAGTTTGGAAAACTGGTTGGTTGACTATAGAATATAATTATTTTGAACATGCTAATGAGAATTGAAGCACATATCTCGTTGTTTCTTTATAGTTGATGATGGTAACATGTACTGTTCTTGAGTTTTGCAGGCTTAGTTTTCCAAGCAAGTATTTTAGAAATTATTCTTCTCTGAAAAGAAACACAAAACCAGCAGACAAGAAGCATATTCAAAACCAACTTCTTCATCACCTCCTTATTTTAATGTTTGTCTAACTTTGGATTGTCTTATAGTTACTTACATGGCTAAAGTGCCTCAAACAATAGACTGAAGTCTAGGGAAAGGTGTGTACTAGGTGTTGGCTTGTTAATTCAACTTTAGGATCAAACAATTGCCAAAAAAGAGATGCCCCAAATTGCAGTCATATACCTAAGATGTTAGTGTAGTATATCATGTGGAAAAGATATGAAATGGAATCAATTTATTGTTGCATGTAGCAATTAAAAAACAACTCATGTTATCACTGGCTTACCTGTGGTCTTGGTCTGTTCCCAGCCCAGGACATATCCCAAGATCACAAGCCTCTCCTTTGTCAAGGCCTCTTGTACCAACACTGGTTCTGCTTCTCCAGAGCTCCAAAATCGTTCTCTAGGTCCCTGAAACTAGCTGCTGCCAAACCTGTTCAGCACTCCCAAATTTCCAGGGCTAGCTGGGGGTTGCATTGTTGCAAATCCATGCTCCCCTGCGGTTCCCTTTCCCATAGAGCTCAGTTGAGTCACAACGAAATGGAAAACACCAATCTTAGTTTAGAATCAACAGATAACACAATCTCTGGGCAGGGAATGGGATAACACCCTCATAGAGGTGGGGAAGGAATAGAGGGTTTGCTGAAGGGAAACTGGGAAGCAGGATAACATTTGAAATATCAATAATAAAATAACCAATAAAATATATCTTAATTTCATGAGGTCCCATTTGTCGATTCTTTATCTTAGAGCATAAGCCATTGCTGTTCTGTTCAGGAATTTTTCCCCTATAACCATGTGTTAGAGACTTTTCCCCACTTTCTCTTCTATTAGATTCAGTGTATCTGGTTTTATGTGGAGGTCCATGATCCACTTAGACTTGAGCTTTGTACAGGGAGATAGAAATGAATCACTGCATTCTTCTACATGTAGACTGCCAGTTGAACCAGCACCAATTACTGAAAATGCTGTCTTTTTTCCACTGGATGGTTTTAGCTCCTTTGTCGAAAATCAACTGACCATAGGTGTGTGGTTTCATTTCTGGGCCTTCAATTCTATTCCATTGATCTACATGACTGTCACTGTACCAATACCATGCAGTTTTTATCACTACTGCTCTGTAGTACAGCTTGAGATCAGGGATGCTGATTCCCCCAGAAGTTCTTTTGTTGTTAAGGATAGCTTTTGCTATCCTGGGTTTTTTGTTATTCCAAATGAATCTGAGAATTGCTCTCTCTAAGTCTGAAGAATTGAGGTGGAATTTTGATGGGGATTGCATTGAATCTGTAGATTGCTTTCAGCAGGATGGTCATTTTTACTATATTAATCTGGCCAATCCATGAGCATGGCAGATCTTTCCATCTTTTGAGGTCTTCTTTTTTCAGAGACTTGAAGTTCTTCTCATACAGATCTTTCACTTGTTTAGTTAGAGTCATACCAAGATACTTTATAGCAATTTGTGACAATTGTGAAGGGTGTGATTTCCCTAATTTCTTTCTCATCCTGTTTATCTTTCGAGTACAGGAAGGCTACTGATTTGTTTGAGTTACTTTTATATTCAGCCACTTTGCTGAAGCTGTTTATCAGCTGTAGCAGTTTTCTGGTGGAGTTTTTCAGGTCACTTAAGTATACAATCATATCATCTGCAAAGAGTAATATTTTGATTTCTTCCTTTCCAATTTGTATCCCTTTGACTTCCTTTTGTTGTCTAAATGCTTTAGCTAGAACTTCAATTACTTTATTGAATAGACAGGGAGAGAGAGGGAAACCTTGTCTAGTCCCTGATTTTAGTGGGATTGCTTCGAGTTTCTCTCATTTAGATTGGTGTTGGCTACTGGTTTGCTGTATATTGCTTTACTATGTTTAGGTATGGGCCTTGAATTCCTGATCATTCCAAGACTTTTATCATGAAAAGATGTTGAATTTTGTCAAATGCTTTTTCAGATCTAATGAAGCTTCTGTAAGGCAAAGAACACTGTCAATAGGACAAAACGCAACCAACAGATTGGGAAAAGATCTTTACCAATCTTAAGTCTTATAGAGGGCTAATATCCGTATATACAAAGAACTCAAGAAGTTAGACTCCAGAGAACCAAATAACCCTATCAAAAAATGGGGAGCAGAGCTAAACAGAATTCTCAATTGAGTAAATTCATAAGGCTGAGAAGCTCCTAAAGAAATGTTCAACAACCTTAGTCACCAGGAAAATGAAAATCAAAACAACTCTGAGATTCTACCTCACACCAGTCAGAATGGCTAAGATCAAAAAATCAGGTGACAGCAGATGCTGGCAAGAATGTGGAGAAAGAGGAACACTCCTCCATTGCTGGTGGGATTGCAAGCTGGTACAACCACTCTGGAAATCAGTTTGGTAGAACCTCAGAAAAAGGACATAGTACTACCTGAGGACCCAGTTATACCATTCCTAGACATAGACCCAAAAGATGCCCAACATGTAACAAGGACACATGCTCTACTATGTTCATAGCAGCCATATTTATAATAGTCAGAAACTAGAAACAACCCAGATGTCCCTCAGCAGAGGAATGGATACAGAAAATGTGGTACATTTGACAATGGAATACTACTCAGCTATTAAAAACAATGACTTCGGACCTCTGCCTGGCCACCAGGAGTCCATAGCCAACGAGCGCCAGGAGAAAGCGACCCTCCCAGAATCATGGAAAAGCAGTGAGTGGGGTTAAGGAGAGCAACACCGCTCACCAAAATCCGCCCAGAAATGGAAGGATACAGGGCCTGAAAACTCGGGAGCAGGAAACCTCTGAACCTTCCGGTTTCCATCTGTGGGTGGTGACCTCTGCCTGGGCCACCAGGAGTCCATGGCCAATGAGTGCCAGGAGAAAGCTATCCTCCCAGGAGCGTGGAAAAGCTTTGAGTGGGGTTAAGGGGAGCAACACCACTCACCGAGACCAGTCCTGAACCGGTGGGATACAGGGCCTGAGAAGAACTCGGGTGCATGAAACCTCTGAACCTTCCGGTTCCATCTGGAGGTAGAGACCTCTGCCTGGGCCAATAGGGGTCTGTGCCTGGGGACCTCAGCCTGGGCCACAAGGCTCCAGGAGAGAGCGGGTATCCCAGGAGTGCTGGCACACCTTTGAGAACAGGCAAAACCACCACTTCTGTTCAAACTCACTGGATCAAGAAGGACCCTTGCAGAGCCATCAGGACATAGGAACCAAGGGACAGCTGGGGGCAAGATCCCTCTGATTTCTGTCTGCACCCCAGAGCTGACCCTGTGCCACACATCTCCAAACCTAAACACCTCTCAGAGAGAGCTGGTCTTCAAGGAGCACTGACAAAGAGGCCTGCAGGAAGGGAAAGCCACAAGCAGACAGAGTAAGATCAGCTAACATCAGAGTTAACAAGATGGCAAAAGGCAAGGGTAAGAACATAAGGAACAGAAACCAAAGGTACTTGGCATCATCAGAACCCAGCACTCCCACCAGAGCAAACCCTGGATACCCCAACACAACAGAAAAGCAAGACTCAGATTTAAAATAATTTCTCATGATGAGGATAGAAGACGTTAAGAAAGAAATGAAAAACACTCTTAAAGAAATACAAGAGAACAGAGATAAACAACTAGAAGCCTTTAAAGAGGAAACACAAAAATCCATTAAAGAATTACAGGAAAACACAATCAAACAGGCAGAACTTCAAGAAAACACAATCAAACAGACAAAGGAAATGCACAAAACTATCCAGGAGCTAAAAATAGAAATAGAAACAAGAAAGAAATCACAAAGGGAGACATCCCTGGAGTTAGAAAACCTAGGAAAGAGATCAGGAGTTATTGGTGTAAGCATCACCAACAGAATACAAGAGATAGAAGAGAGAATCTCAGGAGCAGAAGATACCATAGATAACATCTACACAACAGTGAACGAAAATGCGAAATGCAAAAAGCTTCTAACCTAAAACATCCATGATATCCAGGACACAATAAGAAGACAGAATCTAAGGATAATAGGTATAGAAGAGAGTGAAGATTCCCAACTTAAAGGACCAGTAAATGCTCCAACATGTAATAAAGACACATTCTCCACTATGTTCATAACAGCCATATTTATAATAGCCAGAAACTGGAAACAACCGAGATGTCCCTCATCAGAGGAATGGATACAGAAAATGTGGTACAATTACACAATGGAGTACTACTCAGCTATTAAAAACAATGTCTTAATGAAATTTGCAGGCAAATGGATGGAACTTGAAAATATCATCCTGAGCGAGGTAACTCAGTCACAAAAGAACAAACATGGTATGTACTCACTGATAAGCGGATATTAGCCCAAAAGTTCAGAATGCCCAAGTTTCACTTAACAGTAACCACTGGACTGAGAGTGAGGTCCCAGATGGAGGAGTTGGAGAAAGGTCTAAAGGAGCTGAGGGAATTTGCAGCCCCATGGAGGGAGCAAGAGTGTCAATGGGCTTGACCCCTCCCACCCGGTCATCCTGGAGTTTGGACCACCAAACAAAGAATACACATCTATGGACCCATGTTTCGGACCACATATGTGGCAGAGGATGACCTCTATGGCTATCAGGGAGAGAGGAGAGGCCCTTGGGCTGAGGGTGCTAGAGGCCCCAGTAGAGGGGAATGTCAAGGTGGGAATATGGGAATGGGTGGGAGGTGGAATTCCCTCATAGATGCGGGTTGGGGAGGGGATAGGGGGTTTCCAAAGAGGAGACCCAGAAAAGGGGAAACATTGAAAATGTAAATAAAGTATCAAAAATAATAATAATTTTGAAAAAAAGGACCAGTAAATATCTTCAACAAAATTATAGAGGAAACCTTCCCTAATCTAAAGAAATAAATGAACATAAATATACAAGAAGCTTACAGAACTCTAAACAGATTGGACCAGAAAAGAAATTCCTCCTGTCACATTATAGTGAAAACACCAAATACACAAAACAAGGAAAGAACATTAAAAGCAGTAAGGGAAAAAGGTCAAGTAACATATAAAGGCAGACCTATCAGAATTACACCTGACTTCTTACAAGAGACCATGAAAGCTAGAAGATCCTGGGCAGAACTCATATAGACCCTAAGAGAACACAACTGTCAACCCAGACTGCTATACCCAGCAAAACTCTCAATTACCATAGATGGTGAAGCCAAATTATTCTATGACAAAACCAAATTTACATAATATGTTTCTACAAACCCAGCCATACAAAGGATAATGGATGGTAAACGTCAACTCAAAGAGGGACATAATACTACCTGAGGACCCAGCTATACCTCTCCTGGGCATATACCCAGAAGATGCTCCAACATGTAATAAAGACACATGCTCCACTATGTTCGTAGCCGCCATATTTATAATAGTCAGAAACTGGAAACAACCGAGATGTTCCTCATCAGAGGAATGGATACAGAAAATGTGGTACACTTACACAATGGAGTACTATTCAGCTATTAAAAACAATGATTTAATGAAATTTGCAGGCAAATGGATGGAACTGAAAATATCATCCTGAGCGAGGTAACTCAGTCACAAAAGAACAAACATGGTATGTACTCACTAATAAGTGGATATTAGCCAAAACGTTTGGAATACCCAAGTTTCACGTCACAGTAACTGCTGGACTGAGAATGAGGTCCCAGATGGAGGAGTTGGAGAAGGGACTGAGGGAGCTGAGGGAGTCTGCAGCTCCATGGAGGAAGCAACAGTCTCAACTGGCCTGACCCCTCTGGTCCTCATAGAGGCTGGACCACCAACCAGAGAATACACACGGAGGGACCCATGGCTCTTACCACATATGTGGCAGAGGAGGGCCTTGTTGTCCATCAGGGGGAGGAGAGACCCCAGTAAAGGGGAATGTCAAGGTGGGAATATGGGAGTCGGCAGGAGGGTGGGTGGGAGGTGGAATTCCCTCATAGAAGTGGGAGAGTGGGAGGGGATAGGTGGTCTCCAAAGAGACCTAGAAAGGGAGAAACATTGGAAATGTAAATAAAGTATCAAAAAAAAAAATTGAGGCAAGTATTTGAAAAAAAACAAAAACAAACAAACAATCAAAAAAAACCAATGACTTCATGAAATTCACAGGCAAATGGATGGAACCTGAAAATTTCATCCTGAGCAAGGTAACTCAGTCACAAAAGAATGAACATGGGCCGGGCGGTGGTGGCGCACGCCTTTAATCCCAGGTGGATCTCTGAGTTCAAGGCCAGCCTGGTCTACAAAGTGAGTTCCAGTACGGCCAGGGCTACACAGAGAAACCCTGTCTCGAAAAAAAAAAAAAAAAAAAAAAAAATGAACATGGTATGTACTCACTGATAAGTGGATATTAGCCAAAAATTTCAGAATACCCAAGTTTCACTTCACCGTAACCATTGGACTGAGTGTGAGGTCCCAGATGGAGGAGTTGGAGAAGGGATTGAAGGAGCTGAGCGAGTTTGCAGCCCCATGGAGGAAGCAACAGTGTCAACTGGCCTGACCCCGATGCTCCTGGAAACTGGAGTACCTACCAAAGAATACACAAGGAAGGACCCATGGTTCGGACCACATATGTGGCAGGGTAGGACCTTGTTGGCCATCAGGGGGAGGAGAGGTCCTTGGGCCTGAGGGGTTAGAGGCCCCAGTATAAGGAAATGCTAAGGTGGGAAGACGGGAGTGGGTGGGTGGGGGAATACCCTCATAGAAGCAGTGGTAAGGGTAGGGGATAAGGAGCTTCCAAAGTGGAGACCTGGAAAAGGGGAAACATTTGAAATGTAAATAAAGTATCAAAAAATAAAAATTAAAAAAAGAGGAAAAAAATCTATCTTAAAAAAAAAAAAAAAAACGAAAGAAATCTTCTGTTAGTGGATCCTGGTGGATTCTGAAACCAGATTTAACAGTCCCTTGCCTACATCCTGCCTGCTTTGCTCTCGCCTCTCAGTCCAAAAACAGTGAGATCCTCTTCCCGTGTTCCCTCTTCCTTTCTTGGACCTGGAAGGCCCGCCTCCTCCTCACACAGTGATTGGCTTCTTGTCATCTTTATTACCCAATCAACCAATTAGGAAAAAATTCTGCTACAACTTATGCTCTTGAACATGACACACTACAGTACACTACAACACACACACACACACACACACACACACACACATACACACACACACAGTTTTATGGATCTCTTGAGAACCACATAAAATATATTTCTAGGGGAAAAGTCCCTCATGCAACATCAGGCAATGGCCTAACAAACTCAGGGTAACTGACCTATAAAATCTCAGTTTCCTAAAATAAATCTAAAAGCTTTAGTTAGCACCCAAGAACTTGTACTAAGAAATAGGGCCCATCTTTGTTCTTGCTCTACACTTTAAAGCCCTAATATCTGAAACTAAAGAATGCAGCTGAATTTGGAGTCTAGGATAAAAGTAAAGCCTCAAACCTGAAATAGTTCTGTATTTAGTTTATTTAAACTAAAACTTGAGGTCTATAAATCACATTTGAAATTTCATAATCTCTTTTGAGAATATGTTTGGACATATCATTAGATATAAGATATTGCATGACCTAAAACAGCAACATTTTGTAGATTAAAATTAATTAGGCTTTGCATTGAATTTTTCTTTGAGACTGATGGCCTCACTATCAGTAAGGAGCAGAATATTTTTAACCACAGAGAGAAATGCAATGACAAATGTGAAAGAAAATCTTTACAGCAACATATGCTAGAATGTTGAATTTCTGTAGGATTAATTTTTTCTGCATGGGAATTCCAAGTGCTAACTTTAGAAGATAACTTGCACTCCAGGAGGCAATCTTTGTATGATTAAACCAATTCAGTCCACAAACATGAACTTGGACCAGCACATCGGCTTTGAGCAATTTCTTTTCCTTTTCTTCTAGCTTCTGTGATGATCTATGGGATTCAATGACTTTCTTCCATCCAAGCACCTAGCAAAAATCATTTCCCACTTTGTCTCCCTCACTCTCTCCCAAAACTCTAATATAATTTTCTGTTCTTAGTATCCATTTTTATTGATATCAATCGTGTAAAAATTTCCACATATGCGTTAGATCATGTAGTGTTTTTCATTCTTGTTCATAGCTTATCTCCTTGACATAATGACCTATAGTTGTATCCATGTTACTTCAAGTGGCTGGAGAAACCACAGTATGATTTTGAGTATTCAGAAGTATAGATGTTGACATAGAGTTTTCTGCCAGTACAGAAAAAGCTATTAATCAGTTATGACTTTTATCTAATAGAGTAAATATGATTTTCAAAAACAACTTATCTGTTGTGGATAGCCCTGGTGCTGTTTGTATTTTGATGAAAATTCAGCTTCCCCAAGAGGGGCTATCTGAGATGAGGAATGAATCACATACTCAGGACTTCATGTGACCCATCAAATAAATAAAGAAATCAATCATGGGGTGAGTAGGTGGGACTTCTGAGTCAGAGAGAAGAGGCAGGGGAGAGATACAGGCTTTTGAACAGGGACAGCCGGAAGACAAGATGTAGCTACAAGTGACCCCAGGTTTAGATAGCAAATCCACCAGGATTTGCCACCAGAAGATTTATATTTAATATGGCTTACAAGATTAGGATTCTAGTTGTTGTGCTCAGTGATTGAAGTACCTGTTGATTCTGAACTAAGTTTGTGTGGTGTTTTTCTTCACGGTGCAACTCAACTGGATTCCAGTTTTGCAAGAAGTATGCTCCAAAAGGTTGTGGGAATTTGGAAGAAGGGAGCTAGCATGGTAGTGACCTGCCAGTGGAAACTTAGTGAGTTGGGTGGCGAGATTTCAGAGCCCTGAGTCAGAGAGTTTCTACTAGATGAGAGCAGACCAGCCATGCCCACCTGTGTCTGGCCAGCCTGCTGGGCCCACCAGCATAGCATGGATTGCTTATTATTAATATGTCCACTACAGATGGCGTCTAACACTGCAGGCAAGAATCCACTAGAAATTTAAGATTCTTAGCCTATGAGTTAGAAATGTAGTTAGAAATTTGGAGGTTTGGTGAGCAAAGCAGAGTCAAGTCACATGACTTAAGCAAGGGAACCTTGAAACAAAGAAAGAGGACTCTGTGGTCCCCTGCTGTGAGAAGAGACAAGATGATTGCTCTTGAGTCAGAAAGCCAGAGGATAGAAGTTGCCTACTTCTTGGGGGCAGATATCGATTTAACTGTGAATTTATAAAATTGAGATTATTTCCTTTTAGGATATATTTATATACAGATTTTGTCTGAGTCACCTAGGGAATTTTGCCCAGGGTTCATAACTAGGATAGGGAAAATTAGTCACTGACTCTAAGTAACAGTGATAATTGCCTGCAGTGAACAGGTACTGATGGAAGTCTATGGCTCCAAGTAGAGAACATAACAGATAGACGGTATATTAAAGTCTGCAGGAACTCATATTCTTTGTTCGTGGGCTCTGAGGGAATTTTGGGTTAATTTCCTGCCATGACAAAGTAAAAAAGCCTAAGAATAGGCTGCTACAGTATTTTAGTTTACTTCATTTGTTTTAGATTGTTTTAATTTTCAAAATGTGTGTGATTTTGAGTTTTGTGGTTATATTATTCCTCTGGGAGAGAGGTCAATCTAAAGGTTTTCTGGTCACTGGCTAAAGGATATGCTGATTTAGGAGAAGGTTTTGCCTTTGCATTTTTAGAAAATGTGATTAGTATCTATACACCTTCCAGAGTTATATGGATCAGATATGACAGAGGAAGACACCTGATAATAGATTCAGGTGAACCAAACAAACAAACAAAAGATTCTTTGTGTCATCCTTCACATGGCATGAATGAAGACTCATGATTGGAGCAAAATTTTATCCTACTAGTCTGAACACTCTACACAGACTAATACAATCCATACAGATATCTTGATGGTTCTAAATTTTTGTTTTGAGATTGTATATTACAGAATATACAGTCTTGATGAATCTCATCATCAGACATGCTGAACTGGCCTACTTCAACTCCTGATCTCTTGGACTTTCAGCTGGATCCAGTCAGGACACAGACATCAGAGACTAAAACAATCATTGGTGTGGCCTTCTTAAGGCCAACTCCCCCATTTTTCCTACCCTCCCCCCTTCAAAGATATCTCAATGCCCGTGTTCAGCTCAAAGCAGATACAAAGAGTTGTCGCCCCAGTTCCCTGGACTTGGGGGTCTAGAGGTGGTTATTCTAGTTGTCTTTAGGGAATCTTGAAATAGTCATAATTTGAACAGGGAGGAAACAACCAGAATTGATTGTGCAGCCATAATCTCATTTGGAAGAAATCATTACAATAGTTACTAAGTTGAAGTCATAATTTCTTATTTTGATACAGAATTTATTTTGATGCAGAATCAGGGTTTTCATTGGTTTAAATTTTCTCTATTTTTACAAAAAATTTTAAAGTACAAGGCTTGGACCCAGTCCTTCTATAAATGCCATTACAAACTGACCTGAGATGTTTAAGCCTGTGAGTTAAGGATCAGATAGCAAATTCATGGCTCTGAGTTTATTGTTAGGGTGTTTTCAGATATTTTCATTAGAAATAGCTGAGAGTAGTTAATGGATATTGTGGCTAGGTGGCTACTGGGCAAAAATTGCCATTTTCTTCTGAAGACCTGTACTGTTCTTGAGAGGACACATGTTACAGGTTAGGACAGCTTAGTTCTGCTGAGACAGAATAAGCTAGTCCTTACTAATTTCTGTTTTTCAAGGTCTGTCAGAATATCCTGGGCCTGAAGGCTGAAGACTTTCTGACATATTGGGGCTGTATATGCAGGCAGCTGTTTCTACAATTTATCTCAGTTCTGGAAACTGTGTTATGCTTCCTATATTTTTAGATAATGTTAGTCGTTGTCAGATTTCTGATGGGTTTGAAAGACTAGTTATAGTCTCATAGCCAACCCAGGATATTTAACATTGAGAAAATATATTTGAGAAGATAGTTTTAAGATAGTATACAAGCTAAACCCGATTATAATCTGGATTTACAAGCTTCTTTTAAGTTAGGATAGATAACAGTGTTCTATTTAATTGACAAAAATAATGGACTGAGTGTTAGGTGTATTTTGTACTTTATAAATTACAGAATGGTGATAGTTGTGCTCAATTTATATCTGAGATAAAAAAGTATTTTAATTGGACAGAAAAGGGAAAGTGTTGTGGATAGCCCTGGTGCTGTTTGTATTTTGATGACAATTCAGCTTCCCCAAGGGGGCTACGTGGGATGAAGAGTGATAATAAACTCAGGACTTCATATGACCCTTCTAATAAAGAAACCAATCACTGAGTGAGTAGCCGGGACTTCTGGGTCAGAGTGAGGAAGAGAAGAGGCAGGGAAGAGATAAAGGCTTTTGAACAGGGACAACAGGAGGACAAGATGTAGTTACAAGTGGCCCCCAGTTTAGATGAGAGGATTTATATCTAATATAGCTTACAAAATTAGGATTCTAGTTGTTGTGCCTAGTTATTGAAGTACCTGTTGATTCTGAGCTAAGTTTGTGTGGTGTTTTTCTTCAAACTGTGACTCAACTGGTTCCAGAGAGAAAGGTACAGTGACAAAGCATGGGTTTGCAAGAAGTACGACCCGAAAGGCCATGAGAATTTGGAAGAATGGGGCTGACATAGTAGTGATCTGGTAGGGTGGCAAGAATTCAGAGGCCTGAGTCAGAGAGTCTCCACTAGATGAGAACAGGCCAGCCATGCCCACCAGTGCATGGCCAGCCAGCCTACCAGGGCCTGCCAACATATTATGGATTGCTTATTATTAATATTTCCTGCCACATTTATCTGGTTGGATAGATCATTCAACAAAGTATTTGCTATGCAAGCATGAGGATATAAGTTCAAGGACGAGCAGAGGTGCAAAACTTTAGGTCTGCAAAGGAAGAGACACGAAGATCCCTGGGGTTTGCAGATCAGCTAGGATTTCTTTCTAATTTTTAAGTGTGTTGGGGGTATGTGTGCAAAAAGATCACTGGAGTTGGAGTTCCAGAAGTTGTGAGCTGACCGGTGTGGCTGCTGGGACCCGAACCCAGGTCCTCTGCATAATTAGAATAGTTAAGAACAAGCACTCTTAACCACTGATCCACATCTCCAGCCCTAATCAGCCACTGTGCTGGTAAGTTCTAGGCTCTATAATAGATCCTGCATCTAGGAATAAGGTGGAGTGTTATAGAGGAGAATACCCGGTATAGACCTCTAAACTACACAGATACGCACACACACATGCACAAACACACACACACACACACACACACAGAGAGAGAGAGAGAGAGAGAGAGAGAGAGAGAGAGAGAGAGAGAGAGAGAAGAGCTGACCTGAACAGTTACTATTTTATTATGACAAAGCAAGCTATCAAAGACTTGAAGCTTCACTTCAGAACTACACCAACTCCTAACTTTTTTCTGTAGGAACAATGGCCTTCCTTAGCAGAAACTCAGTGTATAGTACTGCCAAAAGGAGCTTACAGGGATTGTCTCTATTAACCCTCACATATATATGCATATATATACACATATATATATGTATATATATATGAGGGTATGTGTGTGTGTGTATATATATATATATATATATATATATATATATATATATATATATATAAAACAGTTATTTTTGCTTTAGAAGGGAAAGAACTGAGACTCTGAGTAAATAATTTGCCCAGGATATCTGAACTTGAGATCTGTTGACTGGGAATTCAGAATACTTCTTCCATTATTGCCACCCATGCTTGTCCTGCTGAAGGACAGAGTGTTAGTTCCAGAGGGAAAATCAATCAGAGACTAAGTTATTGTTCCCTAGAGGAAGATAACTAAAGATTTACTTGAAAGAAAAGGTAATCGCCAAAATGAAATGGCATGTGTATACAAATCTGGGACATGATTTTACTCTGTAATTAATTAGTCTATGAACACTGAAAATCCTGCATTTGAGGACACCTTCAAAATGCTAACTCTTTGCCTAACAATTACTCTCTATTATCTCAGAGGATTAAGACTCCAGAATTTAATTAATGTGAGGATTATCATTGAGCTTCCAAACCACACAACATTTTCAAGGGAAAACTATCAAAGCCTAGGTTTGCAGCTATTGTTAGAAGCCTGACACTGGCTTAGATATGTAGAAATAAGATTGGTAATTCACATTACCAGAAAATTAACATCAGAGTTTCATTTTATTTATAATAAGAAAAAGAATTGGATCACCCAGTAAACACTTATTTGCTAAGTCCCTTCTATATGTCATGTATAGAACTAGAAACATGTTCTGACCCACCCTTTGTAACTTCAGTCAAAAGACATCATCTCTTATATTTTAGCTTCTTCTTCTTCTTCAGTGTGAAGATCATAGACTTTGACATCAAAGTTCCCCTGTACTTCAGCTACACACTTACACTCAGTAACATAGAGGAGGTGCTCAGAGTGCTCAAACAGATATGCTTCGCATACTGTTTACCCTAAATTTACCTGAATAGGCTAACAGAAGTGAGTTGCTCCAAGTATGTTGGTTTCCATTCTCCAATACTGTTTCCTCATTTATTAGAATGCTAACTATAGACTCTGTAAAAGGCTGGTGAGAAATAAATTAGATGCAATGTGCAAGATATCCAGTTTACTTAAAAGTGCTTTGGATTCTTGTTAAAGATGTATAAAATATAACTATCTTTCATGTCTTTCCAGTTTTGTAGAACTCCATGTATTACTGGATTTGGGGAATCAGGTTCTCTCATCAGTACTTGAACTCAAGGGACTTCCTAATTTCTTACATCTACCTCAGTCACAAAAGACTGTTTATTAAACATTCTTCACTCTCTCAAATGGGCTAATAGAGTCCAGTCAAGTTTCATTGATTATTTTAACAATTAGCCCAGATGGTTAGTTCTCATTGTCAACTGACAGAATTTAGAATCACCCAGAAGACATACCTCTGGGTATATTTTTAGGAAGGTTTAACTCGAGAGGAATAACCCTCTCTGAATGTGTGTGTCAACATTCTGTCAAATGCACTACAGACTGAATAGAAAGAGAACAGGGAGGAGGCCACCTGAGCATTCCCATTATCTCCCTCAGCTAACTAACTACACACACAATGTGAGCTGCCTCCCATTCTCTGCTGCCATTCCCTCCTCTCTATAGTGGGCTGTACCCTTATTAAGTGGTATGCTGAAATAAACCTTACTGTTGTAAATTGTTCTTGTTGGGCATTTTGTCATAGCAGGAGAGAAAAGTAGCTAATCTACCTGGCAATTCTGATATGACATAAAAATCTTAGAAGAAAATATAAAGCAAAACCAGTAAACACTTCACCTGACTTTCTATACAGAAAACTTGCAAACAGGCTACTGAGAAATTTACACACTTCACCAGTATTGTGTTCACATCTTAGATGGTTACTTACAGAGAAAGATATCTATTTTATAACCTTTAGGTTTTTGAGATAAGGCTTCCCTAAGTCACACTGGCAAGCATGAAAGTCACAGTGTAGAACAGGATAACCTGGGATTCAAAGAGAACAGTCTGCTTCTGCCTTCTGATTGTGTGCCACCATGCCTATACCCTTTAAAAAGTGGAGAACATTTGTCTCATTTTACCACATCATAAACTAAAACATTGAACAGTCTGTCACTGTCTTCACAGTCTCACAGCTGGCTCTCTGAAGCACATCAAGCCTTTGACATCAAAGAGAATTATTGCTTCCTTTCTTTGGGCTCCTGGTAACTTGCATCTGAAGACCTCTGATGTCCTCACAACCTCACCTAACGCATTCATGTTGTTTGCTGGGCAGCCTGCTTTTAGTATAATTCACTTAGTAAATGTGGGTTTTCTCTCCATATTTGTTACTATACTAAGTCTGGAACTGTAATGATGACCATAAATAGTCATAATTGGAAACTGTAAATTAGAATAGTTTATGTTACTAAAGTACAGAATGTAGTATGATCAGTGATGGGCATCTACCGTGAGACATGAGGTATAGGGAAGAGGAGAGGCTTCCATAAGAATTGGCAAATGAACTGAAATCTCAGAATAAGTGAGAGCTGAACAGATACCAGGACAGCAGAAAAGGGCCAAATGAAATTAAGAGTCCTTGCTGACTTTCTAAAGGACCAGAGTTTGATTTCCAGCACCCATGTAAGGTGGCTTAAAACAATCTGTAACTATAGTTCCTAGAGATCAGATTCCCTCCTCTGGGTTCCATGGGCAACCAAACATACCATGTTGTGCATATAAACAGACACAAAGATGCGCAAACATGAATATAAACTTAAAAATTAAAAATTAAAAAGAAGAGTATACAGTGTGTAGGACATGGCATGGTCTGAAGGACAGTTTATGTCAAAACAATTAAAAATGATAAAGAAAACTAGAGCAGAAACCAAAAAAACCTGTGTTCCAGTGGCTATGGAACCCAAAAGGTGGCATTGGGTAGAAGCACTATATGTAGATACTGGCATCCAAACTCCAGTCCTCTGTTAAAACATTTTCCAACTCTATGGATGCTAAAGACTATTGTTTTACATCCACAAAAAAAAAAGTTAAATATAAGATAGAGATATCCACATGCTCTCCTACCTTTAATCTGAAGCCTTTTCCTTAGCATCAGTATCCTCCACAAGTGTACCACATTTGTAATGTTTGTAGCAGCTATAGCCACTTCACAATCACCAAAAGTCTATTGTTTACATAGGACTCACACTGGCACCCTAACTGTGTGGCTTTCCATCACTACAGTATTAAAATTAACTAACTTTCTTCTTTCTGTTCTAAATATATTACTTGCTACTGGTGGCAAGTAATGACTCCTACATACAGGATCTTTGAATCTTTACTAGCAGTAGTACAAAAGATTCACTTGTCACTGAGGAGGTACACGATATTAAACTCACAAACGCAACTGAAGAACATTAGGATGGTTAATTCCCACTGTCAACACAAGTGGATTTGGAATCACCTAGGAAATACCCCACTTTGAATGCTGTAAGGGCACTTCTTGCAAGTTTAAGTAAATAAGGAAACCATAAATCCTAATAAGCATGGCATCATACCATAGGCTGAAGTTCCAGCCTGAAAAGAAAGAGAAATTGAAGAAAATAAACTGAGCACCAACTTTCAAGATTATCTCCATCTTACCTGAAGACCTGAAGACACTCGTGCCATGATGAACATTATTCCTCTCAACTGTGTGCCAAACTAAGCCCTTCTTTCCTTAATTTTGTCAGGTAATCTCAGGATAGCAACAAGAGAAGAAACTAAAACAAACAACGATTGCAGATAAAGAGATGTGGAGGAATTTTAATCCAGCAACATGACTGCTCTGATCACATCCAAAGACCTTCTAGGTCTATGTGATCTGGCTGAAATGACACACCTTTAATCCCCCTGGCTGAAATACTGACACACCTTTAATCATAAACAATCTAGGTAAAGTTAGTTGGTAGAAGGAAGCAGCCATGTTGGAAAGTGAAATCTAATTGTAGAGCAGATCAGTGAGTAGACTTCAGTCAGTTGAGTTAGTGCAGTGGAGTCAAGTCAGTCAGTTGGGAATCAATACAGTATGGTGGAGTTCATAAATTCATACTGTTCAGTACAGGTCAGCAGAAGCAGTTGAAGACAGAGAATAAGATGGAGAAGAGTTTGAGCCAGAATGCCTGAGCTGAACCAGCTAGCCAGAGTTCAGAAAGAACTAGAAAGGGTGAACTAATTCAGCAGTAAGCCTCTGAGATGATAATTACATATGGAAATAAAAGCAAATTTTATAAGAAGTAAGGAAAGGATGGAACCTAAAGATATGTGAATGCTGACCAGTATCTTACAAACCAAGACATCAGAATAGGAGAAAGTCCATAAGAGGAAGGAAAGATGACTAAAACTGTAGAGTAGGAGAAACAGGGCCTTAGAGATTAAGTTAAGACCTTAGGTTAGGGCTGGCTTGCATTTCATAATTCACATTAAGGAAACTAAAAAATAGCCTAACTCTCTCAGTATAGAATTGAAAATGGATTGACACCACAGAAGGTAAAAATGTACATGAGAAATCTATTACTATCCACAAGACAATAGTGATATTGACCAAACTGGAGCATTCAAAGGAGGGACAGAAAGGGGCTGGTGGTTTCAGGAAATAGACAGAAAGTAGAATAAAAAGGCTATGCTCTTTGTTTGAACTCCCTTTGCTTAAGCACAAAAGCCTATCTGTAATTCTACCCATGTATCCTAAAGAAACAATGTAAGTTGGGCCATACGGTGCCACCACTCATAGAGCCACAGAACTAAGAAAGACTCCTTTCAGTCTCTGACTCAAAACTTAACAATGTACAGCCTATGTTGGACTATGTCCAATATCTTACTACCTGATAAATTCATGTCCTTAATGAGGATTAAAATCTAGGTTTACAAAGGGAGAAAGGTAAACACCCAAGTTGAGTTAGGCAAGCTACCTGGAGAGCAGAACTGGGAAGACTAAATGAAAAGCCTTATCTATCCAGAGTTGCAGAGACCTCTTAACTCACTGTAGTCTCAGGGCACCTCATGCCTGTTGCTCTTTATGATATTATCTTGCACTGCCAGAAGCCTCGATACTATATCTACAACAAACACACTGAGGAAATTTGAGTTTGTCTCAACTCTGTGAAGGCAAGCTATTCTAAGTAAATTATTCTATCATACATCTCTTTTAAAATATAATACCTCAGATATCCTCAAAAGTATTGCTACAATAGGAATATTATTTCAAAGGCCATTCCCACAGATAGCTCTGTCTCACTGGAAGTTATCTGCAAAAGCATGCAAGAAGCAAAGAGTCAATGATAGTGAATGGGTGTTCTGTATTTCTCTTGAGAAATGAACAATAAGAAAAGAGACTTCAAAGAGAATTACAAAAATTCAAATCAGACATTCCTTGAAAGTAATGGACTAGAAAAATGGCATAGTGGATGTTCTCGATGAACAGGCTAGAAAGTCATGTTCAAGAAGGCAGAGTTCTTCACTGAAGGCATGGCTCTATGAATTCCAAGGTTCTAAGAATACTTAAAATAGATGTAGGTTTATTTGCCATGACCACTGTAAATATTTTCAAAGTAAAGGGAGTTACTGTGTAGGAAAGCATCAAGTAAATTGTACTACGCAATATTGTCCAAAGAAGCTTTCTTGCAAAGTAAAGAAAATTGGAGAAAACTTAGGAAATAAATGTGCTGGCATTGGGAATCAGAAAGCCCTAGCTTTGAGATATCACTAGGTAGATCAGGTCACTAACCCCATGATGTTGTACAACTGATTTAATCATTCTAATCCTGAGTTTAGTCACCTTTAGATTGGGTTAAATGGTAACATATTTCATAAACTAATGTAATTTTAAATAAGTCACATTCATGTGATAAAGCAGTGAGCTCTGTGTGCTCTTTGTCTACTATGAATGCCATTCAATAGTCCAGTAGAAGCAATATTTCAAATGTTGTTTGTAAGCAGAGTGCTATCCTTGGTTTCCTATGCTTATGCTTGAGAAGTAACTCAGAATTCACAAGCTTGACTATAAATCTAATTTTTATACCAGCTGGTGTTATATATCATTCATGTGGCAATTTTCCTGATTGCTAACTTTCCACATAGTGAACAAATTAAAATGAAATATAATCAGCTTTTTCTGCTACCTGTGTGTAATTTCAATATTAGCAGAATGGAGAATTGGTAGACCATAATAAGAAAATATACTTCCTTATCACCAGTGTTTGATCTGTTTTTTAGAATGTCCTGATTTATGTGAAAGAAGAAAATCTAGCTGAGAAAAATATCCTATGCTAAATAATATCAATATATACATTCTTAGAGGTTGTAATTTCAAATCCCATGTGATATATTGTTTTCATTCATTTAGTCTTTCTACAAATATTGACTGGTACCACACTAAATGTTGATTATTAAGCAGTGAGCAGGGTCCATATAGTCCCCCCCCCCCCTTTAACAGCCAATATCCCCATTGATTAAACAACTAATAATCACAATCCTAAGTTAAAAGGCTATGATATGTGGGGCTGGAGAGATGGGCCAGCAATTTAGAGTATTGGCTGCCCTTGCAGAGGATTCGATTCTTTGCACCCACATAACAGTTCACAGACATCTGTCACTCCAGTTCCAGGGTCTCTAGTTTTCTGGCCTCTGAGGGCACCAGAAGGCATAAATATGGGGCAGGCAAAATACTCATAAATATGAAATAAAACTGTTTAAGAAAATATTTCTTTTAAAAAGTTATAACTTGAAAATATGCTTTCTGAGTGAGTAGGGAGAAGGCATGCATTTTATACTTTAGACTTATGAGGAAGCAATCTCATCACACAAAAATGCCTTTCTTGTCTCTACTCCTCTATATGATAAGTTCAGTTTCCCTTGTCAGAACCCAACTTACATGTTTTTACATTCCCTGCAATACCAGAAATTATTTTTCACAGGTAATTGAAGAATGGTTTATATTCAATCAACTTCTATCCCAACCTCTTTATACTATCAAACAACAACAAAAACTGGGAGATGAAATACGTCATTTGCACGACTCTCTTGCCTCTCTGTTTATGGCTGTGACTTGAATTATGCCAGTCAGAATCTATAATTTGGAATGTTTAGAATATGTTTTGAGTAAAAACATACTCATGCATATTATAAAAGACACTTGGCACTGGAATCAGAATGTTTCTTTCTAGTCAGTGTTAAGAACCTGAGGACAGCAGTTTGAACAGTAGCTTCCTCATTCTCTGGCTTTTAAACTGTGGCAGGGATGGCAATTGTCTTGTGTGACCAGTTTTCTGATTATTGCTCTTACTCTACTGTCATTGCCAGAGGCCCAGCCTAAGGATCACTTTTGCATACATGGAGCAGTGACACAGCAGATTTGTTCTCTGTATTGGCTCACAGCAGCTAGAATAACTTCTATCTTCAACTGCACGTTATCGTATCATTTTGAGTAAAACTGAATTTGTTAGAAATACATACTGGATCCCATATGTAGTACATAAAGCATATATACTGATGGGAAAATAGTAACAGTAAGTGACTTCAAATAAGCAGTTTGAAATTATCTTTAAATGGGTTGATTGTGGGTAATTTGGAGTAATACAAAGGCAATCCACATGTCCTTCAGTGGTCTAGACAGAAGTCAATGAATATAACTAATCAGTGTCCTTGACATCTTTGAGGAGACATGACCAGAAGACAAGTGTATCAGCTTTTCCAAAATGATGTGACTCTGTGAGATATCTGAAGCATGGTGGGAAGAAAGAACAGTTTATATGAGAAAGGACAGGAGCCTCTCACCAGATTCCAGCAGATTTAAAATATTTGCTGTAAAAGTTCCTAGCATAAAAATAATATTCTTTACATCAAAATAACAATACATGCTTAAAGCCTGAATGTATATGACTTTGTGTAGAGTTTCATTGTTTGCCCCAACATTTTCTTACACAATTCACATTTTCTTACACATGTTCACAATTAATATAACCTACAGTCGCTTTTCCTATGACCGTGACACAAAAGCCTGACTGAAGCAGCTTAAGAAATGATTCCTCTTGGCTAACAAGTTAACTTCATCATGATGAGAAAGTCATGGCAGCAGGAACTTGAAGCTTAAGGCATCTTGCCATTTTCTATCAGTAGAAAAGAAGCAGAGTACAAGGATCTATAGAGATGGATCAAGGGTTAAGAGTATTTGCTATTCTTGAAGAGGACCAGAGTTCAGGTCCCAACACTGCAGGTGGGTGGCTCACAACTACCTGTAACTCCAGCTCCAAGGTCTCTAATGCCTTCTTTTGAACTCCAATTACATGTAAAATAGCCCCACCACACAAAAACATATACTTATAATTTAAATTTTTAAATTAATAAAAGAAGCAGAGAGGAATGGATGCTTATGCTCAACTCATTTTCTTCTTTGGATATTGTCTAGGATCACAGCTCAGAGAATGATGCCTCACATAGTAGATACATATTGCCACTCCATGAACCTAATCAAGATAATCCCCAGACAGGTCCAGAAGCCAATTTCCTAGGTGATTCTAGATTTTATTTACTTCACAATTGAGACTAACCATGACATTTACCCACTTTAATCTTTATATTATGGAAACTTACCTTATCAAGTATGATTCTGTCATATGTACCTGAGGAACTACCTCATAATCTCAATCAGATGCTTCAGAAACCAATTGAATATAGTATCTTTATATTTATGCATTCAAAAAAGTCCTATATATGACGATTATAAAAATCACTGACATGTGAATATCTTGGGGAAGCTCACACCAGTATTTTCAAATGGACCTTATTCTTTTCTAAGTACCTCTCTTCCTCCTAAACCTCATGCTTATAATTATATTAAAATATGTTTACTAAATTCCAACATTGCTTCATACTGGTCAGTCCTGAGATTCTTTTGTGGAAAATAAAATGCTGTGAATCCCAGGATTCTGCATCAATGTCTCTAAAAGTGTGGCGTCCCTCAAGATGCTATAGACAGGGATGAAGCTGAGCTTCTTTCTATGCCTCTTGCCTCCCTTCTTCTAGATAATACAGAACAATAAAACTTTTCTGGCAGAAGGTCTAATTCTCTTAGGTCTGAGTTAGATGTATCAAAGATTTGATCAGTTATTTGTCTAGTCACCAGTCTCCACTATTATCTATGTAAATTTACTTTCTTTTTCACCCAAAGCTATAAACCCACCTTATGGGTAAAAATTCTTAAGATCAAGAGGTGTAACTAATATACCATAGATCATATAACCAGTAATTGCCAGAGCCAGAAATCTTTGTCTGTTTAATGTTGGGTGCAGATTCTTAAATGCTTTTTATATGATGTGGTCTCACACAGTGAGTTTCCTTCCAAAGAAAGAATAAACTGACCAAATGACATGCTTTCCAGGTCTTCTTGACAATCACCATTGTCCACAAAATGAACAATTGCAACTGGTTATACAACATTCCCTTCTGCATTGGTAGAGTATGATGGAACTTATCTGTTTCTCCAGATGTGACCCATAAATTACATAAATTTTAAAGATGCACTGTTAAGAACTAGATCAAAATTATGTCTGTTTCACCCTCTAAAACTTGTTGATCTGGAACCCCAGCCTAGGGATTTATTTCTTATGTTCTAAATCTAGTCTCTATGTCTTCTTTCTTCTTTCACTGTTTTCAAGAGGGTGTTATACTTTGTACTGAAGCTCCTGAGTATCCAGTATAACTGCACAACAGATTTCTGTGCTGATTTGGTGTGGGAGAGGCTTGTTTGCATTATGTTCTAACATGAAAGATTTTCCTAAGTTTTTTACACCTTGAGGGCTCAGTCTCCCTTTCACTGGATTTCATAAGTTTGGGAATTGACAGAAAAGGAAATCTTAATCGCTGCTTGTGTGATATAATTTAAAGGTAAATAAAAAAAATCTCTGACCCCCATAAAATCTTATCTCCATCCATTTAGTGAGGTCTAAAATCTAGAGCTTTCTTCATTTTAAGTGGTAACACCCTATATATCCCACAGTTCAAAAGTCCCAAGAAAAATAATATGAAGAGCTCATTATTGATCATTAATATCTATATTTATTTTCTGTTGTGTTATAAAATAATATGACAAATGCAACTTTAAAAGGGGTGCTGTTTTTGTTTACAATTCCATAATTGTAAACAAAAACAGCTGGAGTTCATCAGGGCAGGACAGGCATGGTAGCCATCAAGAGAAGCCTGTTTCAGTTACAGGAAGCTGGATGAACACATTTTTATTCATACACAGGAAGCTTGAGGGAGGTTAAGGAGAGAGGAAAGGAAGCAGGGAAGGAAGGAGATATATATAGCGAAGAGCAGAAAGTCAGGTAAAACTATAAACCCTCAAAACCAGCCCTTTCATTAAGTTTGTACCTCCTAAAGGTATCATAATCTCCCCCAATTAAAACAATCAACTAGGAGCCAGGTGTTCAAATACATGAGCCTATGGGATACATGTCTCATCCAAACCACCACAACATCCTACTGTCTGAGTTTATCAATCCTTCTAAAGGTCTTTTAAGGAGTTTTTCCAAGAAGGGAAACATCAGCGTATAATGCTAGATTTAAGATACAGAATAATGATAGATATCATCTCATCATTGTGAGAAAGTGAAGAACCAGCCTGCCTCCATCTTAGGACTGTGATTAAATGGTAACCAGATACAAGGTTGTTGTCTTCCCACCACTCATAAACAAGAAATAAACCTAGGTTTAAGTAGTAAGACTTTTCGACGATGCTTGTCTTAAAACAAATCTTGTCTTTCTTCCCAGGCACATTCTTCCTTTATCCATTAGTATGGAGATTCCTCTTGTATTAGGACCTAGTAATATTCTGAACCCTTAAATGCCTTGGGAGCACTACACAAGAAATTTTCACCTATTTTGTCAGAAAAACACCTGCAATCCCTCTCTCCATTTGAAAAAGGGGATTCCATTTCTATAAGCATTTTTCCAAGACTAGACTGGAATGAAACTGTCTCCTCCACCAATTATTATGTCTGAATTTCTTTGAGGAGGGGCACTGGTAACCCTTTCCCTCAAGCTGTACATCTTTTTTTGATTGTGTTGATAGGTTTCTCAGGCTTGACTTTTTCCTCAGTTTCTAGGCACAGAAATTCTAAAACTTTCATGATTTTTGAGTGATGGGAGCCTCAGACACAGTTTCTAAATCCCTCAGAATTAGCTGAGTAGGGGGAGTATCTTTTGTTCTAATGAGATCACTCTGGGCTCCTGGAGAGCTTTAGAATGACAATTGGTTGCTAGGAAACCAAACATTTGATTAGAGGGTTGGAATTTTCAGCCTCCTGGGAAGGAAGGACTGCTGTTTGGTGATCACTAACAGTCACAGATATAATCAATCTTTCCTAGATAATAAACCTCCACCCTTGCTAAGGGCAACAGATGACTGAAGGACAAGGCCCTCTGAAAACAGGGTGGGAGCTCCCCCTCCTCATTTTTTGTTCCTTGTGTTGTATTTCTCTTCCAACTGGCTATCACTTTGCCATTGAGTAACCTCAACCTTTTTATAATATTTATTATGAACCACTGAACGTTAAGTGTTTTCCTCTATCTTCAGAATAATTCTTGCATTTTCAACAAAACCTGGGGATCCATCAGTCTGCAGACACCAAACCCAAACACTACTGCTGATGCCAAGAAGTGCTTGCTGACAGGAACCTGCTATAGCTGTGCCCTGAGAGGCTCTGCCAGAGCCTGACCAATACAGATGTAAATGTATGCAGCCAAACATCAGACTGAGCGTGGGAATCCAAAAGGAGAAGTTAGGGCAAGGACTGTAGGAGCTGAAGGGGTTTGCAATCCCAAAGGAAGAACAACAATATCAACCAACCAGAGCCCCCAAAGCTCCCAGGGACTAAACCACCAACCAAAGAGTACAAATGGGGGACCCATGGCTGCAGTTGGCTATGCAGCAGAGAATTGCCTTTTCTGGCATCACCTGGAGGGTAGCCCCTTCGTTCTGTGGAGGTTCAATGACCCAGGAGACTTGAAGTTTTTGATAGGTACAGAAAATGTAGTACATTTACACAGTGGAGTACTACTCAGCTATTGAAAACAATGACTTCATGAAATTTGCAGGCAAATGGATGGAACTAGAAAATACCATCCTGAGTAAGGAATTACAGAGACAAAGAGTAGAGCAAAGACTGGAGGAAAGGCTATCCGATGATTGCCCCACCTGGGGATTCATTCCATATGCAGCCACCAAGCCCAATCACTATTGCTGATGCCACGAAGTACTTGCTGACAGGAGCGTGGTATAGCTGTGCCCTGAGAGGTTCTGCCAGAGCCTGACAAATACAGATGTGGATGCTTACAGACAGCCATTGTATTGAGTACAGGGACCCCAATGAAGGAGTTAGGGCAAGAACTGAAGGTTCTGAAGGGGTTTGTAACCCCATAAGAAGAACAAAAATATCAACCAACCAGACCACTCAGAGCTCCCAGGGACTAAACCACCAACCAAAGAATACACATGGAGGGACCCATGGTTCCAGCTGCATATGTAGCAGAGGATGGCCTTATCAATTAGAGGGGAGGCCCTTGGTCTTGTGAAGGCTTTATGCCTCACCACAGGGGAATGCTAGGGAAGTGAGACAGGATTGGGGGGAACACCCCCCATAGAATCATTGGGGAGGGGGGTCTGATGGGAGTTTGTGGAGGGCAAACCGGGAAGGGGGATAACATTTGAAATGTAAATAAATAAAATGTCCAATAAAAATTTTTAAAAATAAATAAAAAATTAACCCTAGGAGAAAGTCATTTATATCACAGTTTTCAGCCTGTCTTTTGCAACTGGCAGAGGAGAGAAAGAGGTTTATGGAATCAAGTTCTTATTCTGTGGGATGTAACTAACTCCAAGTAGACAGTGCCAGAATTGAATTATAATATAACATATATTATATATGTGAGTGTGATAATATATATATGTGTGTGTATGTATATATATACATATATGTATGTGTGTATGTGTATATATATATATATATATATAGTTTTTGCACATACACACAGTGTTCCGAACATGGACCTTCTACAACCAGTAAAAGCATTTTGCAGAACTGTTGAACATGTGTCTAGTCCTATACAGTATAAAACATTTTGTGCTATAGTAGAAATAGGGGGGAAAGATGCTTTTGCTTTTCTTTTATGGACCATTTTGTTGTTGTCATTGTCAAACTGTTAGCTCATCAAGAATCTCACTCCCCTGAGAGCTGACCATCCTTGGCATGTGCCATATGATTCTCATCTTCCAGGTCCCTCTCACTGTCTTCAGTAGGGATCCTGTGAAGAGAGATTCTCTTATGAAATGAATGAAAGCATCACCTGTCAATAAAATGCAGTTGGCCTATTAGGCAGAAATAGGGACAGGGGAATCCCAGTAGAGAGAGGGGATTTCTGAGATAGAGTCATTCACCCCAAATGCTGAAGGAAAGGCCCACATGAAACTGACTAGAGGTATCCAACCATGTGGCAGGACTTAGAATAGAATAAACATGTAATTATGTTATGAGTCAGTCAAAGAACAAGCTGTTGGCTTAGGCATTTATTCATATATAATTAAATATCAGAGTCATTATTTCAGGGAATTTGGGCATGAGTGGAAAAGCCTGCAGTTATGATCCTGCTTTATAAACTTACCCAGAAACAGCCTTTCACTTGCTGCTTCTCATAATTTTCTATTCACTCACTACCACCCTCATCATTAGCTATGAGTCCTTACATCATCAAGCTGCATTTTGAGGTCATATTTTTTCTCTCCTATACACAGAATTCCACTACTATAGAATCAAAAGCCTGTTCCAGTGGACCAGAATACTATTACTGTTTTCTAACAAATAGTACTGCATACGTTTTTCTTTGACATTACATGATTGTAAGATTATCATTTAGAGCCAACACCATTTCACCTACAGAATGGGACTATTTGTGTAACTTCTACCCAGCCCTGGCCAATTTTAGTAGTTATAGACTAGTTTGTGTAGCTGATTTATTAAGATTTAAGCAAATAAAGATTTATTAGTTTATCTTGAGAATTAAGATTTCTAAACACAGTGACTACTTGAGTTGGTCAAGGAAGCACTTTGCATCCTTTTAGGAACACTTCGAGTAAAAAAGAACTAAGTCACAAGTTATATCTGGAACTCAAACAAGCAGCATTGCGAATGGTCCAAATCTCTGTGATAGTGACCTCCCAACATGTGTCATTAACAGGAAAGTCTTCGTTCATTCTTCTCCTGTGTAGTAGCAGGTACTCAAAGTAACACCAATAATCACTCATTGGTTTACAAAGTTAGACTTTGGTATGATTGTTACTTTGATCAGTTGTGTGTTGTGTCTCCAAGAAACAGGCTGCAAAGTAATATCTAGGTTGAATGTTCTGACTTCTTTATATCTTGTTAAAACAAAGTGAAAACAAACAAACAAACAAAAGTAGAAACAAAAGATTTTGTTCACAAGTAAATCTTGAAAGAGAGAGCCTAGACTGAGTAGGATTCTGAGGAGCCTGAGTTACTATTTGGAGCTTGTTTTTAGTAGGTTCAAAGGACCTGGAGTTGCTTGTTGTACTGGCTTGTTTTGTGTATGAACTTGAGAAAAGCTACAGGATTCAGAGAGGAAGGATCCTCTGTTGAGGAAATGCCTCCATGAGATCCAGCAGTGAGATGTTTTCTCAATTAGTGCCACCATGAGTGGTGGTATCCCTGGGATGGTGGTCCTGGGTTCTATAAAACAGCAGGCTGCTGAAGCCACATGAAATAAGTAAGTAAGCAGCATGCCTCCATGTACTCTGCATCAGCTCTTGCCTCCATGTTCCAGCCTGCTTCCAGCTCCTGTCCTTAATTCCTCTAATGATGGACTAGGATCTGGTAATATAAGCCAAACAAACCCTTTCCTACCCAGCTTGCTTTTTGATCATGGTGTTTTCATTGCAGCAACAGAAACCCTAACTACAATACTTGATAAGGGATACAGTGAGATAGTTTTCTGATCTGATTGAGCGGCTTGAGTTATATAAGCTCTGGGTATGGCCTTTCCCATGGTACATCTGGTTTTGATCAAGTACATTTCCACTTTTGCATAATCATAATATAATTGATAGAAACTTTTCCATAAAATTTCATTCAGAAAACACAACTTGTTTTAAGAAGCACCTACTCAAATCTAGTTCAGGCTATGCTATAGAAATGGTTAATACCCTTATTTAGTATATGAGAATCTGATCTCAAAGAAGTCAATTAACTTTCTTAAAGATATACAGTAAGTTAAGGTGAATGCAGATATGGCTTTTTTTCATAAAATATATTCTGATTGTGGCTTCCCCTCTCCCAACTCCTCCCTGATTCCTCACTCACCCAAATCCACACCCTTTCTTTTTCTCTCTCATGAAAACACAAACATCTAAACTAATAATAATAAAAATAAAATAAGATTAAATAAAAACAAGCAAACACAAAAACAGAAAAGATTTTTTTAAAAAACACAAGAAGACTGTAGTAATGCTATGAACATCTTACTACACACAGAAACCCATAAACACAAAAGCAGAAATCATAATAAATTAGCAATAGACCTATAAAACAAATAAAGCTTGGACAGGCATTATGTGACAAAAACAAAGGCAGCAACAAAACAAACAAATAAAACCACCAAATTACCACTATGTTCTTTTTGTGTTGGCCATCTACTGCTAGGCATGTGGTCTGCCCCTAAGCATGTGGATTGTATACCCAGTAAGTCTCTATCAGCAAAAACTGATTTTTCTTGGTGAGCAGTTATCAGTTGGAGACCCTTCCATGATAGGGATGAAGTCAGTTGCCAGCTTTTAATCATTCTCTATGCAGTTGATTGTAGGTTGAAAAGACACCCTAGTGTATATAAGAACCAGTTGCCCTGAAATAAATAGAATACGTTTTTAATACATTAAAAATCAAAGATAGAATTTTTTAAACAAGAAGAGCTTGTACCATTGAATAAACCCAATGATTGTAAAAGTCCAGCTACAAGGCTTTCCTAGTTGTTTGGTGAAGTTCATAATTTATATCTCACAGCTATCCACAAGGTCAGTCTGATTTTAAATCCAGTCTGGAGTTAGCAATGTATTTTAATCATAGCTGAAACAATATGATAATGTTTATATTGCAGAGAAACTACTTTTGTGCTCTTTTTTCTTAGATAAAGAGCCAAAGATGCCATGCTTGCTGAAAATCAGCTATTATCTCAGTGACTTCTAGCTGCAGCTAAGAAAACCAAACTTGAGTATGTCAAAATGTATAATTAAGTTGAATATGATTTAAAGATTTAAGTGACTTCTACTGGCTTCCTAGATTGCTTTCGTTTCTTCTATGGAGAAATGAAATAATTTGGTACTTTTTTCAAGCTGTGTGCTCTAAACTAAGAAGAGAAGGCTGAAAATGGAGGTTTTCTGCCTTCAGGGTCTGTAAACCAAATGGAAAGAGACAAGGGAATGCATCTGGAATACCACTGATGAACACTGAATGTGAACAACTAGCAGGGCTGGGCATTTTCTTCAGGTTGTTGTCATTTCCCAGTAAGAAAACATGGTCTGCAGGTTAGGGAACTGTTTCAGTAAGGATGCACTTGTTACAAAAGCATAAGAACGTTATTATATAAGAATTCAAGACCCCACATCAAAGTGGACACAGAAGTGAATTTTGATAATCCCAGCTCCTATGGTCAGATGGGAAGCAGAGACAGAAATGGCCAGAAACTTGGGGGTCTCCTTAGCCTAACACATACAGAGGTAAAGAAGAGATCTTGCCTCTACAAGATAGAGGTGAAGACTGACAACTAGGCTTGTTCTCTTTCTCTCTCTCTCTCTCTCTCTCTCTCTCACACACACACACACACACACACACACACACACACACACTGTCAAATATGTACCTAATATTTATAAACATACACAGAGC
Source organism: Uromys caudimaculatus (assembly GCA_028551405.1). NCBI lineage: Eukaryota > Metazoa > Chordata > Mammalia > Rodentia > Muridae > Uromys > Uromys caudimaculatus. The sequence goes on along the minus strand of CM052706.1, from coordinate 107,128,744 downwards.
AGAAGGAGGAAGGAGGGATTGGAAGCTAAAAGAGGGGGTGCTGGAGAGATGGCTTAGTGGTTAAGAGTACCTGACCTGCTCCTTTTGCAGAAGACCTGGGTTGAGTTCCTGACACCCAAATAGTACTTTACAACTATTCATAACCCCAAAAATCCCTTATGTACTGTGTGGAAGCATAATCTGTCAGTGCCAAGGAGCTGATGTCCTCTTCTCGCTTCTATAGGCACTAAGTACACATATGGTACACATTCATATATACAGGCAAACACTCATACACATAAAATAAAATTTTAAAATCTTTAAAAACAACAAACAACAAAACAAAGAAACCCCAAGAAAACAGCCTAAACATAAATTCTCCAAATTCTTGCAGAAAGTGTGAACATATTCAGGGATAAAGCCTACATTGTACTTGTTGGAGATTTGTGAAATATTTGCTAACCTTCATGTCTCCCCTACTGGCCATATGCTTCTCTGAATAGCTATGAATACAGCCCAACACAATACTACACACTGTCTTAAAACATAATGAGACTATTTTTGAGAAGCTTAGGGTTCTGTTTTGTTTTTCTGTAACTCAGCTTTGTGCTTCTCAAACTTATACTTTGTAGTTGACTATGTTGTGCCACGGTGTCAATAAACTGGGCATATCAAAATGTAAACCAAATAAGCCAACATTTGCAGAACCAAATAGGGATCAAAATGCCCATAGCTACTACCAACGTTGCATGGCAGTGCATCATGACTGCTCTTATCTCCTGCCAAAAAAACAAAAAACAAAAACAAAAACAGAAAAGTCTGGAAAAAAAAAGTAACAGAAGCCTCTACTGTAGAGAGAATCTTTTGTGTACAGTATGGATGCATGATCTGTTAATTAAAAAGCTGATGGCCTATTAGCTGAGGCAAGAAATAGGTGGTGGAATCTCTAGTAGGGGGAGAGGAACTCTGGGATAGAGTCAGGTACAGGGAAAGATTTACCCCAAACTCTGAGGAGACAGACACATGAAACTGAGGAGTGGTAACCAGCCATGTTTCACTCATAGAACAGAATAAACAGGTTAAGTTACAAGCTAGTCAAGAAATAAACCCAAGCTTTTGGCCTAAGCATTTATTCATAAAGTCGTAGAGTGCTTGTTTTGGGAACTGAGACATGGGTGGAAAAGTCAGCAGATACAATCCACCACATAGAAGTGAGAAAACATAAGAGCAGACATTTTTGTAGCTCGCTGAGACACAGCCTGCACCACCTTCTGCCCAAAGAGAAGGAAGCGAGAATGCACACTGCACCTGTTGGTCAAATCCAATAGTGTATCTGGAAACCTGGCTCACTGGTCCTCTGAAGTCCAGTCACTCCTTAAAAGGGCATTTAAAATAGAGAGGTAAATGCCATTGTCCCAGTAGCAGAGGGGGTTTGTGGAAATCTTTTAAGAGAATAAGAACAGGAATGAAATGTCCCTCAAGAAAATGGAAACCATATTTGTCACTGAATACATCACTACTCATAATTCACTGTATTCATAGCCTTGTATCCCCTTTCAGTAGACAAGTCTTAGCCTTTACAATAGAGTCTAAAGTCCAGATCATAGTCCAGTGTTAGGATTGGCCAGACTACACTTTTCACAGTGAAAAATTATGGTGGGGAAAATTTTTATTTTGCCATTTGCTTTCTGTACTTAGCACACTAACTAATTTTCAAACCTTTGAAGGATAAAATGACCTTTCTCTCATAAATATTATAAAAACAATGTAATCTGCCTTTGTTTTTTCTAACAGCTTTCCTCCTCCAGGGAAGTAGTGAGTAGGTTTTCATTTGTGTTCTACACTTGAATAATGGCTCTGTAATGTAGTCTAGAAATGATGTGAAGATTAGCACATGAGTATTCTGCTTCATCAGTATACAACACATCCCTGAGGAGTGCTGAAGTAAGTGGATTATAGATGGGTTGTTTTGTTTTGTTAGAGAGAAATGATAGACACAGAACCTGGGAGGCATTCTCTGGTTATTATGGGGCCAGTGTTGGCTCTCTGCAGTTTAGAAGAAAGTCAGAAAAATAAATGTTTATATAAAGGAAACACTGTACCTTCCCTCAGCTCTCTGCTTAGATTTTGCTTCCAAATAGTCTAAACTAATTTTATCTACCTTTCCCAATTTTTCCAAATCCACAAGCTGCTGATACAAGTGTTTTATTGTAGACAACCTCTCTCCAGCTTAATGCAGGACCACTTTGTTTAGTGACTTCATTACCAGAACTAGAGTATTCAACATAACATGCTTCCTGCTTCCTACTTCCCTCTGGTCCCTGGAACCATCCTGATCTTCATAATATTGTCATGAGAAATAAAAATCTGTGGCTAGAAAGAGATGTGCTTTCAACCCCAAGAAAACTGTAGGTCATTCACCATTAGGTAATTCACATTTTCTTCTCTTGATAGGATCTGCACAATCCAATGTTGGACAGCTTACTCTGCTTTCAACTAATACTAAAATCCCTAAGTATTCATTTCTCTACTTTGAGCTTGAATTCTTTCTATGATTTAACAACATCCAAGAACTCAAAATTTATCTCTTTTCCTAATTTCATCAATGAAATCAGTAACTTGTTCTTTTTTTAAATTTTTTTGATTATTTTTTGATACTTTATTTACATTTCAAATGTTTTCTCCTTTCCAGGTCTCCCTTTGGAAATCCCCTATCCCATTCCTCCTCCCCCTGCCTCTATGAGGATATTCCCCCACCCACCCACCCACTCACATCTTCCCTCCCTGGCATTCCCCTATACTGGAGCATCTAACACCCTCAGGCCCAAGGGCCTCTTCTGCCACTGATGGCCAAGTCCCTCATCTGCCACATATGTGGCCGGCACCATGGGTCCCTCTATGTGTATTCTTTGGTTGGTGGTCCAGTCTCTGGGAGCTCTGGGGGGTCAGGTCAGTTGACACTGTTGCTCCCTCCATGGGGCTGCAAACTCCCTCAGCTCCTTCAGTCCCTTCTCCAACTCCTCCATCTGGGACCTCATTCTCAGTCCAATGGTTACTGTGAAGTGAAACTTGGGCATTCTGAACTTTTGGGCTAATATCCACTTATTAGTGAGTACATACCGTGTTTATGACTGAGCAGTAACTGGTTCTTTTCTATGTAGAATAAGCACATTATTCCAATACAAGGCATCCATTTAGAAAGGCCAGGCAAAGAATCCCTATTCATGTGGCAAGTTATATTGGGGCATAGGAAGAAAATTAGGGTTTCAATCATACCAATATTTTGACATATTTTTTAAGTTTATTTTACAGATAAAAGAAATTTGAAGAGGAACCTTGATGTTTAAAAATAGTACCCTTGATACATTTATATTCAATTTTCATTTTTTAAAGTTTGATTTTATAATGTGTTCTACAAAACAGTTTTTAAAAAAATTCTCACTAGAAGTAAATGCAAAATTAAAAGGTGCGATTCTAATAATGCCTGGAGACCTGAAAAACTGAGTCTATTCATTACTGTTTGAGCTGAAACAGATCAAACCTGATATCCCTACCTATGTGGCATTTCCATAGGAGATACTTTTGACAACAAGCAGGAATAGCTGCAAAGTTATACTGTATAAGTGTAGGGTTTTTTTTTTTTTAATTTATTCTCAATCTGAAGACAAAGACCACAAAAGAGCATCTTTTCATAATAAAAAAATAGAATTTATTTAGAATAATTCAAATATCTCAGTGCTTATTGAAAAGTAAAGCATAGACTATACTTGAAACTATGGGATATTTATTGAGGGGCAAAATGACTCATCTAGTTTTGAAAATAAGAAACAATTAAGCAAATTAGGCAAATGGGATATCTGATCACCAATCTCATTAATTCACAGATGTGCTTGTAATTATACTTTTAATTTAGTACTTTTATAGAATATTAACTTTCAAAGCACCCTAGAGATGTGAATCGATGTTACTAATATTATTGTTTAGATGCTCAGTAACAGATATTCAATTAGGGCCTACTGGTGCAAAGAGGGGGCAGAAAAACAGCAAAATGTTATCCATTTCTTTGAAATGCTTTCTGTATATAAAGAGGACATTCTACAGGCAAAAACTGAATCAGTAATATGATGTTAAAATATGTCTGGGTAAAAATTGTGAACATAAACATTCTGGAAAAGAGGGCATAGGGGCTCTGAAAAAAAGATGGGCTCAGAAACAGCTTTGTTAATTAAGTACTTCTCCTACAAGCAAAAAGCTGAATTTGATCCCCAGAATACACTTAACAAAGCTGAGCATAGTGACTTATGCTTGCAATCCCAGACTAAGGAGACAGACAGACAGATCCCTATACCCACAGGTCAGACAGCAAAGCTTACATGACAAGCAAGTAAGAAATCCTGTTGCTGAAAAGAAAAATTGAGGCAATGCCACCTGAGGATCAACACCTGAAGTTATCAGACCTCTACACACATATATACACACATGCATGCACATATTTACATGGATAACACACACACAAACACATGTGCTTTTAAAAATAAAATAAATAAAATTCAACATTGTTTAATTAGAGGAAAGCGGGGATAAAGTAGATAGGGAACTTAGTTAGATAAGGCAGAAGAGGAAACTAGCAGGAATATTTAAAGTCTCTCCAATGTTAAGAAAAGATTAAGAAAAGACCTGGTGAGGAGTGTGGAAAAGCCGTGAGTGGAATTAAGACAAGCACCACTGCTCAGCAGGACCCACCCAGAATCCTCCGGGATACAGGCACTGAGGAAAAGCCAGGAGGAACAGGAGCCTTCCAATTTCCATCTGTGGCTGGAGACATCTGCCTGGGCCACCAGGGCTCCATAGCCAAAGGGCACCAGGAAAAAACTAGCCTCCCTGGCCCTTGGGTCACAGGAACTGAGGAAAAGCCAGGTACAGGAGCCTTCCAGTTTCCATCTGTGGCTGGGGACCTCAGCCTGTGACACAGGGCTCCATAGCCAAATAGTACCGGGAGAAAGCTAGACTCCCAGGAGTGTGGACAAGCCTGTCTGCTCAGAGGGACCCACCTGGAATCCCAGTACACAGTGACTGAGGAGTGGTCTTCTGGTTTCTTTCAGTGGCCAGGGAGCTGATTCTGTGACACAGGGCTCAATACTCAAATAGTGCCAGGGGAGAGCTGGTATCCCAGGAGTGTGGACACACCTTCGAGCACAGGCAAGACCACTACTTCTGCTCAAATTCACTGGATCAAGAGGGACCCTTGCAGAGCCATCACGACACAGGAACCAATGGACAGCTGGAGACAAGATCCTTCTGGTTTCTGTCTGCACCCCAGAGCTGACCATGTGCCACAGCTCTCCAAACCCAAATTCCGCTCAGAGAGGGCTGGACTTAAAGGAGTATTAACAGAGAAGCTTGCAAGAGGGACATGTTACAGCCAGAGAGAGTAACACCAGCTAACACCAGACTTAACCAGATGGTGAAAGGCAAGGGCAAGAAAATAAGGAACAAAAACCAAGGCTACTTGACATCATCAAAACCCAGCTCTCCCACCACAGGAAGCACTGGATACCCCAACACACCAGAAAAGCAAGACCCAGATTTAAAATCATTTCTCATGATTATGATAGAAGACATTAAGAAGGAAATAAATAACTCCCTTAAAGAAATACAAGAAAACACAGGTAAACAACTAGAAGCCCTTAAAGAGGAAACACAAAAATCCATTAAAGAATTACAGGAAAACACAATCAAACAGACTAAGGAAATGAACAAAACCATCAAGGAACTAAAAATAGAAATAAAAACAATAAAAAATCACAAAAAGAGACAACCCTGGAGTTAGAAAACCTAGGAAAGAGATCAGGAGTCATTGATGCAAGCATCACCAACAGAATAAAAGAGATAGCAGAGAGAAACTCAGGTGAAGAAGATACCAAAGAAAACATTGACACAACAGTCAAAATAAAATGGAAAAGGCAAAAAGCTCCTAACCCCAAACATCCATGAAATTCAGGACACAATGAGAAGACAGAACCTAAGGAAAATAGGTACAGAAGAAAGTGAAGATTCCCAACTTAAAGGATCAATAAATACCTTCAACAAAATTATAGAAGAAAACTACCCTAACCTAAAGAAAGAAATCAACATAAATATACAAGAAGCCTACCAAATTCCAAATAGATTGGACCAGAAAGAAATTCCTCCAGTCACATTATAGTGAAAACAAGAAATACACAAAACAAGGAAAGAATATTAAAAGCAGTAAGGGAAAAAGGACAAGTAACATATAAAGGCAGACCTATCAGAATTACACCTGACTACTCACCAAAGACTATGAAAGCTAGAAGATCCTGGGCAGAACTCATACAGACCCTAAGAGAACACAACTGCCAGCCCAGGCTGCTAAATCCAGCAAAACTCTCAATTAGCATAGATGGTGAAATCAAAATATTCTATGACAAAACCAAATTTACACAATATGTTTATACAAACCCAACCCTACAAAGGATAATACATGGAAAACGTCAACTCAAGGACGGAAACTACACCCTAGAAAAAGCAAGAAAGTAATCTTTCAACAAACTGAAAAGAAGACAGCCACACAAACATAAGAATAACATCAAGCTAGGCAGTGCGCACACCTTGAATCCCAGTATTTGGGAGGCAGAGGCAGGCGGATTTCTGAGTTCGAGACCAGCCTGGTCTACAGAGTGAGTTGCAGGACAGCCAGGGCTACACAGAGAAACCCTGTCTCGAAAAAACCAAAAAAGAAAAAAAAAAAAAAAAGAATAACATCAAAAATAACAGGAACCAACAATCACTATTCCTTAATATCTCTTAACATCAATGGACTCAATTCCCCCAATAAAAAGACATGGACTAATAGACTGTATCCATAAAGAGGACCCAGCATTTTGCTGCATTCAGGAAACACAACTCTGTGATAAGGACAAACACTACCTCAGAGTAAAGGCTAGAAAAAAATTTTCCAGGCAAATGGTCCCAAGAAACAGGCTAGAGTAGCCATTCTAATATCAGATAAATATCATCCAAAAATCATCAAAAATGATAAGGAAGGACACTTCATACTCATCAAAGGAAAAATCTACCAAGAAGAACTCCCAATTCTGAACATCTATGCTCCAAATGCAAGGGTACCCACATTCATAAAAGAAACTTTTCTAAAGCTCAAGGCACACATTGCACCTCAAACAATAATAGTAGGAGACTTCAACACCCCATTATCATCAATGGATAGATTGTGGAAACACAAAATAAACAGAGACACAGCGAAACTAACAGATGCTATGAACCAAATGGATTTAACAGATATCTATAGAACATTTCATCCTAAATCTTCTCAGCACCTCATGGTACCTTCTCCAAAACTGACCATATAATTGGTCACAAAACAAATCTCAACAGATATAAGAAGATTGAAATAATCCCATGCCTCCTATCAGATCACTACGGATTAAGGCTGGTCTTCAATGGCAACAAAAACAACAGAAAGCCCACATAAACATGGAAGCTGAACAATGCTCTACTCAGTGAGAACGTGGTCAAGAAAGAAATAAAGAAAGAAATTAAAGACTTCCTAGAATTTAACGAAAATGAAAGCACAACATCCCCAAACTTATGGGGCACAATGAAAGAAAGAGGAAAACTCATAGCTTTGACTGACTCCAAAAAGAAACTGGAGAGAACTTACACTAGCAGCTTAACAACACATCTGAAAGCTCTAGAACAAAAAAAAGCTAATAAACCCAAGAGGAGTAGAAGGCAGGAAATAATCCAACGCAGGGCTGAAATTAAGCAAGTAGAAACAAAAAGAATCAACAAAACCATGAGCTTGTTCTTTGAGAAAATCAAGAAGATAGATAAACCCTTAGCCAGACTAACCAGAGGGCATGGAGAAAGTATCCAAATTAACAAAAATAAAAATGAAAAGGGAGACATAACAACACCTTCTGAGGAAATTCAAAAAATCATCAGATCCTACTACAAAAGTCTATACTCAACCAAACTGGAAAATCTGGATTAAATGGACAATTTTCTAGACAGATACCACATACCAAAGTTAAGTCAGGAGCAGATAAACCATCTAAACAGTCCCATGATGCCCAAAGAAATAGAAGCAGTCATTAAAAGTCTCCCAACCAAAAAAAAAAAAAAAGCCCAGGACCAAATGGGTTCAGTGCAGAATTCTATATCAGACCTTCAGAGAAGAACTAAAACCAATACTCTTCAATCTATTCCACAAAATAGAAACAGAAGGAACACTATCCAATTCCTTCTATGAAGCCACAATTACACTGATACCAAAACCTCACAAAGACCCAACAAAGAAAAAAAACTTCAGACCAATTTCCCTTATGAATATCAATGCAAAAATACTCAATGAAATTCTCGCATACCAATCTAAGAACACATCAAAACAATCACTCATCATGATCAAGTAGGCTTCATCCCAGGGATGCAGAGATGGTTCAATACCTGGAAATCCATCAATGTAATCCACTTCATAAACAAACTCAAACAAAAAAACCACATGGTCATTTCATTAGATGCTGAAAAACCATTTGACACAGTTCAACATCCCTTCATGATAAAAGTCCTGGAAAGATCAGGAATTCAAGGCCCATACCTAAACATAGTAAAAGCAATATACAGCAAACCAGTAGCCAACATCAAACTAAATGGAGAGAAACTCAAAGCAATCCCACTAAAATCAGGGACTAGACAAGGCTACCCTCTCTCTCCCTATCTATTCAATATAGTACATGAAGTTCTAGCTAGAGCAATTAGACAACAAAAGGATATCAAAGGGATACAAATTGGAAAGGAAGAAATCAAAATATAGTTATTTGCAGATGATATGATCATATACGTACGTGACCCGAAAAACTCCACCAGAGAAATGCTACAGATGATAAACAACTTCAGCAAAGTGGCCAGATATAAAATTAACTCAAACAAATCAGTAGCCTTCCTATACTTGAAGGATAAACAGGTTGAGAAAAAATTAGGGAAATCACAGCCTTCACAATAGTCACAAACAATATAAATTATCTTGCTGTGACTCTAACCAAACAAATGAAAGATCTGTATGAAAAGAATTTCAAGTCTCTGAAGAAAGAAATCGAAGAAGACCTCAGAAAATGGAAAGCCCTTCCACGCTCATGGATTGGCAGGATGAATATAGTAAAAATGGCCATCTTGCCAAAAGCAATCTACAGATTCAATGTAATTCCCCTCAAAATGCCAACTCAATTCTTCATAGACTTAGAAAGAGCAGTTCTCAAATTCATTGGGAATAACAAAAACCCCAGGATAGCAAAAACTATTCTCAACAACAAAAGAATTCTGGGGGAATCAGCATCCCTGACCTCAAGCTGTACTACAGAGCAGTAATGATAAAAAAAAAAAACCTGCATGCTATTGGTAGAGTGACAGGCAGGTAGATCAATGGAATAGAACTGAAGACCCAGAAATGAACCCACACACCTACCGCCACTTGATTTTCAACAAAGGAGCTAAAACCACTCAGTGGAAAAAAGACAGCATTTTCAACAAATGGTGCTGGTTCGACTGGCAGTCTACATGTAGAAGAATGAGAGTTGATCTATTCCTATCTCCCTGTACAAAGCTCAAGTCCAAGTGGATCAAGGACCTCCACATAAAACCAGGTACACTGAATCTAATAGAAGAGAAAGTGGGGAAAAGCCTCGAACACATGGGTACAGGGGAAAGTTCCTGAACATAACACCAGTGGCTTATGCTCTAAGATCAAGAATCAACAAATGGGACCTCATGACATTGCAAAGCTTCTGTAAGGCAAAGGACACTGTCAATAGGACAAAATGGCAAGCAAGAGATTGGGAAAAGATCTTCATCAATCCTAAGTCCAATAAAGGGCTAATATCCAACATATACAAAGAACTCAAGAACTTAGACTCCAGAGAACCAAATAACCCTATCCAAAAAATGGGGAACAGAGCTAAACAGAAAATTCTCAATTGAAGAAATTTGTAGAGCTGAGAAGCACCTAAAGAAATGTTCAACATCCTTAGTCATCAGGAAAATGCAAATCAAAACAACTCTGAGATTCCACCTCACACCATTCAGAAGAGCTAAGATCAAAAACTCAGGTGGCAGCAGATGCTGGCGAGGATGTGGAGAAAGAACTCTTCTCCATTGCTGGTGGGATTGCAAGCTGGTACAACCACTCTGGAAATCAGTTTGGCAGACTCTCAGAAAAATGGACATCATACTACCTGAGGACCCAGCTATACCATATACCTGGCCATATACCCAGAAGATGCTCCAACATGTAATAAAGATACCTGCTCTACTATGTTAATAACTGCCATATTTATAATAGCCAGAAGCTGGAAACAACCCAGATGTCCCTTATCAGAGGAATGGATACAGAAAATGTGGTACATTTACACAATGGAGTACTACTCAGTTATTAAAACAATGACTTAATGAAATTCGCAGGCAAATGGATGGAACTTGAAAATATCATCCTGAGTGAGGTAACTCAGTCACAAAAGAATGAACATGGTATGTACTCACTGATAAGTTGCTATTAGCCCAAATGTTTGGAACACCCAAGTTTCACTTCACAGTAACCGTTGGACTGAGAATGAGGTCCCAGATGGAGGAGTTGGAGAAGTGACTGAAGGAGCTGAGTGAGTTTGCAGCCCTTCAAGGGAAAGGAGGGAACAACAGTGTCTCCTGGCCTTACCCTCCCAGGTGCTCCTGGAGACTGGACCACCAACCAAAGAATACACATGGAGGTACCCATGGTTCGGACCACATATGTGACAGAGGAGGGCCTTGTTACCCATCAGGGGAGGACAGGCCCTTGGACCTGAGGGTGTTAGAGACCCCAATATAGGGGAATGACAAGGTGGGAAGACAGGAGTGGGTGAGTGGGTGGGTGGGTGGGTGGGGTAATACCCTCATAGAGGCAGGGGGAGTGGGAGGGTATAGGGGGTTTCCTAAGTGGAGACCTGGAAATGGGGAAATATTTGAAATGTAATAAAATATCAAAAATAATAATTGTAAAAAATATGAAAAAAGAAAAGAAAAGACCTGGTAGGGAACATTACTATAAATGCTACCTAGATACAAAACAAAATGAATAGAGTATATGTATGTGAAATGGTACTGGTCCCAATCTTAGAAAAAAACATTATGTCACTTGCAACAACAGAACTGGAGAATTTTATAGTAATTGGGAAAAGGCACACACACACACACACACACACACACACACACACACTTACATATAGAATCTAACAAGTCATCTTTAATAGTTTGGGACAGGATGAGAGACAGATGAGGAGATAAAATCACAGAATCCAAAACCTCTGTTAAGAAGACTGGTTTTTGTTTTTTGGTTTTTTTCTGTTGAAGGCTATTGCATTGTGTTATAAATATGAAAGGCAATAATTTTAGATATATTTTTGAAGTGCTAACAGAATACATTTCAAGTATTTTTGTCATAAATCCCTCTGTTGAGGGTGCTCAGGGAGGAACGCCACCCTTTATGACTCTGCCTATGGAATCCTATCAGCAGGAACATTCCTTCGATGAAACTTACTACTTTTAGAACTTACACTAGCTCTACTCTGCTAGTCCTCACCAACATGATCTTAAAGGTTTACATCTGCCAGCCTGGTCTACAGAGTGAGATCCAGGACAACCAAGGCTACACAGAGAAACCCTGTCTCAAAAAACCAAAAAAAAAAAAAAAAAGGTTTACATCTACCTCTATGGCGCACTGTATTCCACTGGCCCAGATTTTTCTTTTTATCAATTCCTATGAAGTTTGTAGAGAACAGAGAAAGACTGTGTAGTTCAAAACTGTGACATTTTAACATCAGAAATTTTATCTAATTTTCTCAGTTATGCTCAGAACACTCTGGCCTTCCCAAATCCATCCTTGCTGACACTCCTATGCTGATTTCCTAATGTTCTGCTTCAATGAATGCACATTGAAGAATCTGTGGAATAAAGTTCAGGTTTGTATCTCTCCTTATCAGGTACAGATGAAACTTTCAATAGACAAAAGCCAACAGAGAAGAGGAAAACAAGATTGTACCTTGTATTAAACCGCAGGAAATCTAACTCAAAGGACATATTTATATTACTTTGATTGATAAACCGTACTGTTTTTTAGTCACTTCTTTCTCAAAGCAATACCCTGCATGTGAAAAATATAAAACAGCCTGTGATGTGCCCTGCATTTTGAGGCTAGCATGGGAAGTTCTTACTGTGTTTGTTGCAGATCTGATAGATGGACCTGAAAGACCTGCATATAGTGCAGGCACATGGCTCTTTTCAAGATGTTAGTGTCTAATTTTAAAACTGAAAATGGAAGCTGTTTCTGTAAATACTGGCTATGTGATAAGATTCAAATCCTCAACACTCCTTAAAAGTGGGAGAAAAGCTCAAGTAACAGGGGAATGCTGCGAACACTAAGGACCTTCTCAGTGAGAGGCAGCACTGCCTTAATGAGGCAGGGGGTAAGATTGGAATACCAGGCAGTGTTGAGCCCAGATTGAGATCAAATCCTAAACCTTGGTCCAAACTTAAAATCCTTAGATTTCATAAAAAGATATCAATTCCAGAGCTACCACATACTCTTCCTTCCCTACTGCTAATATCTCTACTTTAATCATCATTTACTCATCCCCAGTAACAAAAGTTTTTAGCAAGGAAAATCATTTTCTTATGAGTATAAAGAAGCCTCCTTTGAGGAAATGCCTCCATGAGGTCCGGGCATTTTCTCAATTAGTGATCAATGGGGGAGGGCCCACCCCATTGTGGGTAGTGTCATCCCTGGCCTGGCAGTCCTGGATTCTATAAGAGAGCAAGCTGAACAAGGCAGAGGAGGCAATCCAGTAAGCAGCACCCCTCCATGTCCTTTGCATCAACTCCTGCCTCCAAGTTCCTGCCCTGTGTGAGTTCCTATCCAGACTTCCTTTGGTGATGAACAGCAACATGGAAGTGCAAGCTGACTAAACCCTTTCCTCCCCAACTTTCTTCTTGGCCATGATGTTTTCTTAGGGAAAACAAACCCTGCCTAAGGCATTGGTTCAAAGGCAAAAAAGTATCTTTAGACTTCTAAAATTCCCAGTTTTTTAATCTACATACTCCATGAGATGTATGAATATTTCTTAGTGTGTCTTAGGTCAGTGAGTTGCTCTTCTTCAGTTTGCTTGTTTTTTTGGTTTGGTTTTTTTGCTTGGTTGGTTGGTTGGTTTTTTGTGTTTTGTTTTGTTTTTTGTTGTTGTTGTTTTGTTTTTCAAGACAGGGTTTCTCTGTGTAGCCCTGGCTGTCCTGGAACAAACTCTGTAGACCAGGCTGGCCTTGAACTCAGAAATCCGCCTGCCTCTGCCTCCCAAGTGCTGGGATTAAAGGTGTGCGCCACCACTGCTAGGCTTTGCTTGTTTTTTCTACAAATCTTCACAATCCTTGGGAAAAATTGGAATCATAGTTGCCCCTTAAAAGATGTTTGCTAAATAAATTCCCCTTTATTGACATACACCTAAATATTTTTGTTCTTATGAGTCAGTTTAAGTCCCCTGCTACACAAAGCTCCAAAGGGTATGATTTCTAGAGCCTTCTCCAGAAGCTGAAATATCACAAAGCCTGTTGTCAGGAAGATTTAGAAGGCAAGCAGAAGCACACACTGTTTGTGAGAAGGAAGAGACAATGACAGCAGAGCTGCTCAGCTGCATGGAGCATTATTTAGCCCTGGGTGCTATGTGCAAACAGAAGTAGAGGAATATCTAAACTATAGTTGGGAACAGTCTTCATCCTGCGAAGACATGAATTAATGGTTTAAAGGTCTATTTCATTTCTTTGCTCTTGTGTAAAACATAATTTAAAGACTCAGCCAGGACTATGCTGTGCCTGGCATTACTTCTAGATCAATCATATCACACTGATCAAAAACTGACTTTTGAGGATAGCTAAGTAAATTTCAGTGCCTAGCCAGGTTGACTCTGGTAGTCAGAAGATAGTACCAGTGGTATTTTTGACTTAAGGCCCTAGTTCTCCCGACAAACCAAACAGGAGGAAAGATTGTGACGTTCGATAGGGCATCCCTCAAATCTGGCCTGTACGTTAGTAACCATATATACTTGGCCTCTAGGTGATCCTGTGAGACAGGCTGCATCCACTACTTTGGAACATAAATTTTAAAAGATTGCACATTCTCTTATCTCACACACATAAAAGGTCAAAAGTAACATCTTCGAAGAGGTACATTTGCTTTTTGCAGAGAAACTGCCACAGCTAAATTAGGTAACCTGTGTCTGTACATAGATTCTGTTTCTTTGTCTTTCCTTAATTTCTTCTACAAATGCTATTTCAGAAAGCTAAAATTAAAAGCAAGTCTGTTTTCTCTTCAGTTAGTCCCAACCTACTTTTAATATATTTGAGGAAATACCTAGCTAGGTAATGGATTTAATTCAATGATAATATTCATTTTATTCTACAAAGAGCTGTTCCATCCATCCAGGTTATTTATAGAATCATCCTGTGTTCCAAATAGTGACTTCTCATGAGGGTCTAAATTCTGCCCTCCATGAGCTCTCAAATTTCTTAGTAATCATTAGTATAAAGAATTTGAGATTTTAATAAATTGACAAACTCATATAGATGCTGGAAATATTTTCATAAAATAAATCAGAAGCAATTCTGTATTAGTCATGGTTCTCTAGAGTCACTGAACTTATGGGTAATCTCTATATAGTAAGGGCATTTGTTAATGACTTATAGTCTGTACCCAACTCCCTAACAATGGTCAGCAGCAGTTGTGAATGAAAGTCCAAGGATCTAGCAGTTGCTCAGTCCCACAAGGCACACAGGAGAAGAGCGAATCATACTTTTTCTAATGGTCTTATGTAGGTCTCCAGCAGAAGATGTGGCCCAGATTAAAGGTGTGTACCACCACACCTGGATCGGGACTTGCTTTGTCCCAGGCTGACCTTGAACTCAGAGATTTCCTTGCTTCATTCTCCTGGGATTAAGAGTGTGTACTACTTTGCCTTGGTCTAAGATTTTCTTGGCCACTATACCTCAAGATCTCCATGCCAAGATCCAGGTCAGAAACTTTCTGTGTCTTCCAGTTCCAAGATCTGGATCACAGGTGAGCTTTCTAATTCTGGATTGTAGTTCACTCCAGATATAATCAAGCTGACAATCAGGAATAGCCACTACAAATTCCTTATTTTTTAAAGAAAGTTGGTATACACTTGAAGAGCACAGCTACTTTACCCAACTGTGACAGTTCCTCACTCAACATGCTTTAATACCTTCTATCTATTCACTATGCCTCATAAGCAGCCTGTCTTTGAAAGGATGGTTGAACTGTGCAGTTCTCCTCACTGACTATATTGTATTTCATCTTTAGATTTTCTTTTTTTTTTTTTTTTAATATTTTTTGATACTTTATTTACATTTCCAATGTTTCCGCTTTTCTGGGTCTCCTCTTTGGAAACCCCCTATCCCCTCCCCAACCCGCCTCTATGAGGGAATTCCACCTCCCACCCATCCGTCCACCCATCCCCATATTCCCGCCTTGACATTCCCCTTTACTGGGGCCTCTAACATCCTCAGGCCCAAGGGCCTCTCCTCTCTCCCTGATGACCATCGAGGTCATCCTCTGCCACATATGTGGTCCGAACCATGGGTCCATAGATGTGTATTCTTTGGTTGGTGGTCCAAACTCCAGGATGACCCGGGGGGCGGGGTGTCAGGCCCATTGACGCTCTTGCTCCCTCCATGGGGCTGCACATTCCCTCAGCTCCTTAAGACCTTCCTCCAACTCCTCCATCTGGGACCTCACTCTCAGTCCAGCGGTTACTGTTAAGTGAAACTTGGGCATTCCGAACTTTTGGGCTAATATCCGCTTATCAGTGAGTACATACCATGTTCTTTCTTTTGTGACTGAGTTACCTCGCTCAGGATGATATTTTCAAGTTCCATCCATTCAGGATTAATATAGTAAAAATGGCCATCCTGCCAAAAGCAATCTACAAATTCAATGCAATCCCCATTAAAATTCCAACTAAATTCTTCATAGACTCAGAAAGAGCAATTCTCAAATTCATTTGGAACAACAAAAAACCCAGGATAGCAAAAACTATCCTTAACAACAAAAGAACTTCTGGGGGAATGAGCATCCCTGATCTCAAGCTGTACTACAGAGCAGTAGTGATAAAAACTGCATGGTATTGGTACAGTGACAGGCAG
>CM052706.1:107096954-107111999 GCA_028551405.1 Uromys caudimaculatus | reverse complement strand
TTATATCAAAGGAAATGTTTATTGTACACCCACTGTAAAACATCTCCAGGATGGTCACTACTCATTCATGTAGCAAATGGTATTCATTGATAATTTATGTCACTTCTTGTATTCAGTACAGCCATCAGAGAAATCATTAGCTTTTAATTGGCACAGACAAAATCTAACTGAAAATCAGCTATCACAGGGCAGAGGCTTTCCCCCAGAATCTTGCATACTATAAAAAGTTTGTATATGAGAAATTCCAATTAAAACTAAGAGAGTGTAATTAATAGCAACCAAGTAAATAAAAAAACTTTTAAAGAATTACAAACAAAATGAGAAAAATTGTGCAAAAAAACATTCTCTATGGGCTTTTTCTTCTAACAGATATTGATTTAAGCTTTGTGGAAAATGTTTTGATTATACATGAAATGAATATAAATGAGGGTATGTCTTTGAAAATAGATTTTTAAAAATTTTCCTTTTCGTTTGTTTGTTTTTGTTTTAAATACATCCTGACCACAGTTTGCCATTCCTCCATTCTTCCCATTTTCCCCCACCTCCCCTCTCCCGAACATCCACTACTCCATTTCCTTTCTGAAAAAAAACAGGTCTTCCAGAGATATCCAAGATAACAATATACAATAAAACTAGATACAAACCCTCATATCAACATTGAACAAGGCAAAGCAGTAGGAGGAAAAGGGTCACAAGAACAGAGAAAATAGTCAGAGATATCCACACTCCCACTGTTAGGAAATCCACAAAAGAACCAACCTAAGCTGTGCTACACGGCTCAATACCCAAAGAGCACAGGGAAAGAGCTAGCCTCCCAGGAGTGTGGACAGACTTGAAAGCAGAGGTAAGAACAGCACTTCTGCTCAGAGGAAGCCATCCAGGAATCCTCAGGACAAAGGAACCAAGGAGGAGTCTTGCACAGGAGCCTTCCAGTTTATGCCTGTCACCTGTGCCACAAGGCTCCATACCCAAATAGCACCAGGAGAAGGCTAGCCTCCCAGGAGTGTGGAAAAGGCTGTGAGCTGGGGTAAGACCAGCACCTCTGCTCAGAGGGACCTCTCCGGGAAACCTCAGGACAAAGTGACTGAGGAGCAGCCTGGGACAGGAGGCTTCTGATTTCCATCTGTGGCCAGGGACCTGAGTCTGTTCCACAAGGCACCATACCCAAATAGCACAGGGAGAGAGCTAGCCTCTCAGGAGGGTGGGAAAGCCTGTGTACAGAGGTAAGACCAGCACTTCTGCTCAGAGGAACCTTTCCAGGAACCCTCAGGACAAAGGGACCAAGGAGCAGCCTGGGATAGGAGCCTTCCAGATTCCATCTGTGGCCCTGAGCCTGAGCCTGTGCCACAAGGCTCCATTCCCAAATAGAGCCAGGAGAGAGCTGGCCTCCCAGGAATGCCAACACATCTGTGAGCACAGGCAAGACCACCACTTCTGTTCAAATTCCTGGCTCAAGAAGGACCCTCACAGAGCCATCAGGACACAGGAAACAAGACCCTGTACCACAGCTCTCCAAACCCAAATTATTCTGAGAGAGAGCTGTTCTCCAAGGAGTGCTGACACAGAGGCTTGCAGGAGGGACAAGCCACACTCAGAGAGAGCAAGACCAGCTAACACCAGGAGAACCAGTTGGTGAAAGGCAGGGGCAAGAACATAAGGAACAAAAACCAAGGCTACTTGGCATTATCAGAACCCAGTTGTTCCACCACAGCAATCCCAGAATACTTCAACACACCAGATAAGCAAGACTCAGATTTAAAATCACATTTCATGATGATGATAGAAGACTTTAAGAAGGAAATAAATAACTCCCTTAAAGAAATACAAGAGAACACAGGTAAATAGCTAGAAGCCCTAAAAGAGGAAAAACAAAAATCCCTTAAAGAATTACAGGAAAGCAAAATCAAACAGTTGAAGGAAATGAACAAAACCATCAAGGAACTAAAAATAGAAATAGAAACAATAAAGAAATCACAAAGGGAGACACCCCTGGAAATAGAAAACCTAGGAAAAAGATCAGAAGTCGTAGATGCAAGCATCACCAACAGAATAGAAGAGATAAAAGAGAGAAATCTCAGGTGCAGAAGATACCATAGAAAACATTGACATAACAGTCAAAGAAAATGCAAAATGCAAAAAAACTCCTAACCCAAAACATCCAGGAAATCCAGGACAAAATGAAAAGACCAAACATAAGGATAATAGGTATAGAAGAGATGAAGATTCTCAACCTAAAGGGCCAGTAAATATCTTCAACAAAATTATAGAAGAAAACTTCCCTAACCTAAAGAAAGAGATGAACATAAACATTCAAGAAGCCTACTGAACTCCAAATAGATTGGACAAGAAAAGAAATTCCTCCCATCACATAATAGTCAGAACACCAAATGCAGTAAACAAGAAAAGAATATTAAAAGCAGTAAGGAAAAAGGGGCAAGTAACATATAAAGGCAGACCTATCAGAATTACACCAGATTTCTCACCAGAGAGTATGAAAACTAGAAAATCCTGGGCAGATCTCATATAGACACTAAGAGAACACAAATGCCTGGCCAGGCTGCTATACCCAGAAAAACTCTCAATTACCATGAAACAAAGATAATCTACGACAAAATCAAATATACACAGTATCTTTCAAAAATTTCAGCCCTATAAAGGATAATAGAAAGAAAACGACAACACAAGGAGGAAAACTACACCCTAGGAAAAGTAAGAAGGTAATCTTTCAACAAACCCAAAAGAAGATAGCCACACAAACATAAAACTAAAATAGAAAATAACAGGAAACAACAATCAATATTCCTTAATATCTCTTAACATCAATGGACTCACTTCTGCAATAAAACAACATAGACTAACAGACTGATATATAAACAGGACCCAGCATTTGGCTGCATACAGGAAACACACCTAAGAGTTAAAGACAAACACTACCTCAGAGTAAAGGGCAGGAAAACAATTTTCCAACCAAATGGTCCCAAGAAACAAGCTGGAATTGCCATTCTAATATCAGATAAAGTCAACTTTCTACCAAAAGTCATCAAAAACATGATAAGAAAGGATGCTTTATACTCATCAAAGGAAAAATCTACCTAGAATAACTCTCAATTCTGAATATCTATGCTCCAAATGCAAGGGCACCCACATTCATGGAAGAAACTTTACTAAAGCTCAAAGCACACATTGCACCGCACACAATAATAGTGGGAGACTTTGACACTCCACTATCATCAATGCACAGATCTTGGAAACACAAACTAAACAGAGACACAGTGAAACTAACAGAAGTTATGGACCAAATGTATCTAACAGATATCTATATAACATTTCAACCAAAATCAAAAGAATATACCTAATTCTCAATACCTCATGGTATGTTCTCCAAAACTGACCATACAATCAGTCACAAAACAAACCTCAATAGATATAAGAAGATTGAAATAACCCCATGCCTCCTATCAGATCACTACCAATTAAGGCTGGTCTTCAATAGCAACAAAAACAACAGAAAGCCCACATACACATGGATGCTGAACAATGCTCTACTCAATGTTAACTTGGTAAAGGAAGAAAGAAAGACAGAAATTAAAGACTTCCTAGAATTTAATGAAAATGAAAGTACAACATTACCAAACTTATAGGACACAAAGAAAGAGGTGCTAAGAAGAAAATTCATAGCTCTGAGTGCCTCCAAAAAAGAAACTGGAGATAGCATTCACTAGCAGCTTAATAGCACACCTGAAAGCTCTAGAACAAAAAGAAGCAATAATACCCAAGAGGAGTAGACAGAATGAAATAATCAAACTCAGGGCTGAAATCAGCCAAGTAGAAACAAAAAGAACTGTACCAAGTATCAACAAAACCAGGTGCTGGCTCTTTCAGAAAATAAACAAGATAGAGGAACCCTTAGCCAGACTAACCAGAGGACACAGAGACAGTATACAAATTTACAAAATCAGAAATGAAAAGGGAGATATAAAAACAGAATCTTAGGAAATTAAAAAAAAAGTCATCAGATCCTACTACAAAAACCTATACACAACAAAATTGGAAAATATGGATGAAATGGACAATTTTCTAGACTGATACCAAATACCAAAATTAAGTCAGTATCAGATAAACCATCTAAACACTCCCATAACCCCTAAAGAAATAGAAGCAGTCATTAAAATATGATAACCAAATAAAGCCCTGGACCAGATGTGTTTAGTGCAGAATTCTATCAGACATTCAGAGAGCACCTAATACTAATACTCTTCAAACTATTCCACAAAATAGGACAGAAGGAACACTACCCAATTCATTCAATGAAGCCACAGTTAGACTGATACCAAAACCTCACAAAGACACAAAAGAGAAAGAAAACCTAAGAAAAATTTTCCTTATGAATATCAATGCAAAAATATTCAATAAAATTCTTGCAAAACAAATCCAAGAACATATCAAAACAATCATTCAACACGATCAAGTAGGCTTCATCTCAGGGATACAGGGATGGTTCAATACCAGGAAGTCCATCAATGTAGTCCACTACATAAACAAACTCAAAGAAAAAAACCACAGAGTCATTTCATTAGATGCTGAAAATGCATTTGACAAAATTCAACATCCCTTCATTATAAAAGTCTTAGAAAGATCAGGAATTCAAGGCCCATACCTAAACATAGTAAAAGCAATATACAGCAAACCAGAAGCCAACATCAAGCTAAATGGAGAGAAACTTGAAGCAATCCCACTAAGATCAGGGACTAGACAAGACTGCCCTCTCACTCCCAACCTATTCAATATAGTACTTGAAGTTCTAGCTAGAACAATTAGACAAAAAAGGGAGGTCAGAGGGATACAAATTGGAAATGAGGAAATCAAAATATCACTATTTGCCCATGATATGATCATATACTTAAGTGACCTGAGAAACTCCACCAGAGAATTCCCACAGCTGATAAAAAACTTCAGCAAAGTAGCCAGATATAAAATTAACTCAAAGAAATCAGTAGCCTTTCTATACTCTAAGGATAAACAGACTGAGAAAAAAATTGGAGAAATGACATCCTTCAAAATAGTCACAAACCATATAAAGTATCTTTGTGTGACTCTAACCAAACAAGTGAATGATCTGTATGAAAAGAACTTCAAATCTCTGAAGAATAAAATCAAAGAAGATCTCAGAAGATGGAAAGATCTCCCATGCTCATGAATTGGCAGGATTACTATAGAAAAAAATAGCCATCTTGCCAAAAGTAATCTACACATTAAATGGAATCCCCATCAAAATTTCAATTCAATTCTTCATGGATTTAGAAGGAGCAATTCTCAACTTCATTTGGAATAACACAAAATCCAAGATAGCAAAACCTATTCTCAACAATAAAACAACTTCTGGGGGAATCAGCATCCCTGACCTCAAGCTGTACTACAGAGCAATAGTCATAAAAACTGCATGGTATTGGTACAGTGACAGGCATGTAGATCAATGTTATAGAATTGAAGACCCAGAAATGAACCCACACATCTATGGTCACTTGATCTTTGACAAAAGAGCTAAAACCATCCAGTGGAAAAAGACAGCATTTTCAACAAATGGTGCTGGTTCAACTGGCAGTCTACATGTAGAAGAATGCAAATTGACCCATTCCTATCTGTCTGTACAAAGCTCAAGTCCAAGTTGCTTAAGGACCTCCACATAAAACCAGATACACTGAATCTAATAGAAGAGAAAGTGCGAAAAAGTCTGCAACGTGTACAGGGGAAAATTTCCTGAACAGAACACCAATGGCTTATGATCTAAGATCAAGAGTCACCAAATGGGACCTCATAAGATTGCAAAGCTTCCTTAAGGCAAAGGACAGTGTCAATAGGACAAAATGGCAACCAAAAGATTGTGAAAAATCTTTACCAATCCTACAACCGATAGAGGGCTAATATCCAATATATACAAAGAACTCAAGAAGTTAGACTCTAGAGAACCAAATAACCCTATTAAAAAATGGATAACAGAGTTAAACAGTGAATTCTCATCTGAGGAAACTTGAAGGGCTGAGAAGCATCTAAAGAAATGTTCAACATCCTTAGTCATCAAGAAAATGCAAATCAAAACAACCCTGAGATTCCACCTCACACCAATCAGAACGACTAAGATCAAAATCTCAGGTGACAGCAGATGCTTACGAGGATGTGGAGAAAGAGGAACAGTCCTCCATTGCTGGTGGGATTGGAAGCTGGTACAACCACTCTCGAAATCAGTTTGGCAAATCCTCAGAAAATTGGACATAGTACTACCTGAGGACCCAGCTATACAACTGCTGGATATATACCCAGAATACACTCCAGCATGTAATAAGGACACATGCTCCACTATGTTCATAGCAGCCTTATTTATAATATCCAGAAGCTTGAAACATCCCAGATGTCCCTCAACAGAGGAATTTATACAGAAAATGTGGTACATTTACACAATGGAATACTACTACTTAGCTATTAAAAACAATGACTTCATGAAATTCACAGGCAAATGGATGGAACTTGAAAATATCATCCTGAGTGAGGTAACTCAGTCACAAAAGAACAAACATGGTATGTACTCACTGATAAGTGGATGTTAGCCCAAAAGTTCTGAATACCCAAGATTCAATTCATAGACCATATGAAGCCTAAGAAGAAGGAAGACCAAAATGTAGATGCTTCAGTGTTTCTTACAAGGGTGAACGAAATACTCACAGGGGGAAATATTGAGACAAAATGTGGTGCAGAGACTCAAAAAAGGCCATCCAGAGACTGTCCCACCTGGGGATACATCCCATATATGGCCACTAAATCCTGACATTCTTGTGGATGCTTGCTGATGGAAGCATGATAAGTTTTCTCCAGAGAGGGTCAGGGAGAGCCTGACAAATACATAGTTGGATGTTCTCAGTCAACCATTGGACTCAGTGTGGGGTCCCAGATGGAAAAGTTGGAGAAATTAAGGAAGGAGCTGAAGGGGTTTGTAGCCCTATGGAGGGAGCAACAGTGTCAACTGGTCAGACCTCCCGGAGCTCCTGGAGACTGGACCACCAACCAAAGAATTCACATGTAGGGACCCATGGTGCTGGTCACATATGTGGCAGAGAAGAGCCTTGTTGACCATCAGTGGGAGGAGAGGCCTTTGAGCCTGAGGGTGTTAGGTGTGCCAGTGTAGGGGAATGCTAGGTAGGGAAGATGGGAGTAGGTAGGGAAGCACCCTCATAGGGGGAGGTAGAGAGGGAATGGAATAGGGGGTTTACAAAGGGGAAAACATTTGAAATGTATATGAAGTAAATGTCCAAAAAGAAAAAGAAAAAAGAAAAAAAGCAAGCTAATAACCATAGCATATATGCAGAGAACCTAGCACAGACCCATGCAGGCTCCTGGATTGCCCCTTTAGTCTCCCTGAGCCTCTGTGAACTCTGCTTAGGCGATGTCTGTGGGCCAAGTTCTCCTGGTTTCCTTAAGTCCTCTGGCTCCCACAATTCTTCCTCCCCGTCTTCCATGGAGTACCACAAGTTCCAAAGGAATGGACCTGATAGAGATCTCCAATTTGTGCTCTCTCTCCTCCTAATGTTTGAGTGTGGATCTCTGCATTTGCTCCCGTCAACTGCCAAACAGAAGCCTCTCTGGTGAAGATTGAACTAGGCACCAATCTATGAGTATATAAGAAATGAAATTGGAATCATTTTAGTGATTTTTGTTCTCTATCATAGGTCTCTGGACTATCCTGCTTCCATTTTCTGGTCACCCAGGCAGTATGAGAAGTAGGCTCCTTCTCATGATTTGGGTCTCAAATTAGACTAATTGTTCTGCACAGTGTTTTGCACCTCCTTTGCTACAACACATCTTGCAGGCAGGAAAGGTTGTGGGTTGAATGTTAGTGGTGGGTTCCAGTGTCCCAGTCCCACCACTGGAAGCTTTGCCTGGTTACAGAAGTTGGTCACTGGTTAAGGATCCATATCCATCATTACTAGGAATGTTCCCTAAAATCACCATCATAGAATCCTGGGAATTTCTACTGCACTTGGTTTCCATATCATCCCTCCCAAATGCCCTCAAATTCCAGTCTCTTTTAATACTTTCTCCCTTCATACCCCCATACTCTCTGCTGCCTAAAATACCTTTTCTTCCCATAACTCCCTGCCACTAATCTACATGCAAAATCTATTCTATTTTCCCTTCCCAAGGAGGTTCATGCATGCCATTACAACCTTTTTTGTTACTTAGCTTTTCTGGGTCTATGGATTGTAGCATGATTATCCTTTACTTTGCAGTTAAAATCCACTAATAAGTGAATAGATAACATGTTTGTCTGTCTGAGGCTGGGTTACCTCACTCAGGATAATTTTTTTTTCTAGTTCCATCTATTTGCCTGTAAATTTCATGATGTCATTGTTTTTAACAACTGAGTTATATTCTATTGAACAAAATGTACCATATCTTTCTTAATTTTTAGTTGAAGGACATCTATATTGTTTAGTTGAAAGACAGCTATATTATATATTTTGGCTATTATGAATAAAGCTACAATAAATATAGTTGAACAAATGTCCTTTTGGTGGAGTGGAGCATCATTTATCTATATGACCAAGAGTGCTATAGCTGAGGTTTAAGGTAGATTGATTCCCAATTTTCTGAGAAACTGCCATATTGATTTGCACAGTGGTTATACAAGTTTGACTCCCACTAAAAAGAGAGGTATGTTTGCCTTACTCCAAATCCTCAACAGCATGAACAGTTAATTATGTTATTGACATTAGCCATTCTGATAGGTGTAAAATGGAACCGCAAAGTAGATTTGATTTGCATTCCCCTGATGTCTAAGTATATTGAAGATTTCTTTTAAGTATTTCTCAGCCATTTGAAATTCCTCTATTGAGAATTCTGTTTAGATCTGTACCCCATTTTTAAATTGGTATTTATTTTCTTGATATCTGTTTATTGAGTTATTTATAATTTTGGATATTAGTCACTATCAGATGTGGAATTGGTGGAAATCTTTTCCCATTCTACAACTTGTTGTTTGTTTTGTCCTATTGATGGTGTCCTTTGCCTTACAGAAGATTTTCAGTTTCATGTGCTCTCATTTATTAATTATTGATCTTAGTGTCTGTGCTCTTTGTGTTTTCAGGAAGTTTTCTCCTATGCCAGTGCATTCACTGCTATGCCCTACTTCTGTCAGGTTAGATCTATTTGGTTTTATGCTGAGGTTTTTGATCCATTGTGTACTTGAATTTTCTTCTTGTTCTTTTTTTTTTTTTTTTTTTTTTTTTTTTTTGGTTTTGTGAGACAGGGTTTCTCTGTGTAGCCCTGGCTTTCCTGGAACTCACTCTGTAGACCAGGCTGGCCTCAAACTTAGAAATCCACCTGCCACTGCCTCCCCAGTGCTGGGATTAAAGGTGTACGCCACCACTGCCCAGCATTTTCTTAAGGGTGATGAATATAGAACTATTCACATTCTCCTATATGTAGACATCCAGTTAGACCAGCAAATTTATTGAAGATGCCTTCTTTATCCTGTGTGTATTTCTGGCTTCTTTATTTAAAAAATCAGGTGTCAATAGGTGTCTGGATCTTCAATTTTGTTCCATTGATCAACATGTCTGTTTTTATACTAACAGAATGTAGCTTTTATTACTATAGCTTTGTGGCCAAACTTGAAATCAGGGATGGTGATACTTCCAGAGATTGTTTATTGCTTACTATTGTTTTAGCTATCCTGTATTTTTTATTTTATTATGTGAAGTTGATTGTTCTTTCAAGTTTTGTAAAGAATTGTGTAAGAATTATGATAGGGATTGCATTCAATCTATAGATTGATTTTGATAGAATAGCCAATTTTACTATATAAATTCTACTAAGTCATGAGTAAGGTATACCTTCCCATATTCTGATATCTTCTTCAAGTTCTTTCCTCAAAGACTTGAAGTTTTTATCATACAAGGCTTTCATGTGGTTGGCTAGAGTTACCTCAAGATACTTTATATCATGTGATGCATTGTGAAGGGTACTGTTTTCCTGATTTCTTTCTCAGTCTGTGTGTCATTTGTGTATAAGAGGGTTATGTGGTTTTTTTTTTTTTAAGGTAAACTCATATTCAAATACTTCAGTGAAGGTGTATACTAGTCATAGTAATTCCCTGCACAATTTTTGGGATAGCTTATGCGTAATATCATGTCATCTACAAATAGAAGTACTTTAATTTCTTTCTTCTCAATTTGTATACCCTCATCTCCTTCAGTTGTCATATTGTTTAGCTATAATGTCAAGTACTGTATTGAATGGATATGGACAGAGTGTATAGCTTTATCTTGTTTAATTTTAGTGGGATTGCTTTGAGTTTCTCTCCATTTAAATTGATGTTAGCTATTAGGCTTGCTATAAATTGCCTTTATTATGTTTATGTATATTCCTTGTACCTCTCTACTCTCTCCAATACTTTTATCATGAAGGGGTAATAGAATTTGTCACAGGCTTTTTCTGCATGTAATATGATAATCATGTGAGGTTCCTTTCTTTCAGTTTGTTTTTGTGATGGGTTACGTCGACTGATATTCATATGTTGAACCATTTTCTTTTTTTTTATATTCTCTCTTTTTTTTTCTTTTATTCCGTATTTTCTTTATTTACATTTCAAATGTTATCTTCTTTCCAGGTCCCCCCTTTGAAAACCCCCTATCCCATCCCCATCCCCCTGCCTATATGAGGGTGCTCCCCCAGCCTCCCACCTTCCTAACCTGGCATTCCCCTACACTGGGTCATCAAACCCCCACAGGACCAAGGACCACTCCTCACACTGATGTCGCCTGCCACATACACGGATGAAGTCACGAGTTCCTCCATATGTACTGTTTGGGTGGTAGGCCAGTCTCCAGAAGCATTATGGGTTCTAGCTGGTTGGCACTGTTGCTCCTCCCACAGGGCTGCAAACCCCCTCAGCTCTTTCAGTCCCTTCTCCAACTCCGCCATCAGAGACCTTGTGCTCAGTCCAATGGTTGCCTGCAAGCATCTGCCTCTGCATTTGTCAGGCTCTGGCAGAACCTCTCTGGAGACAGTTGTTTAAGACTCCTGTCAGCATGTACTTGGCATCCACAATAGTGCCTTGGTTTAGCGACTGTACAGGGGATGGATCCCCAGGTGGGTCAGTCTCTGGATGGCCTTTCCTTCAGTCTCTGCTCCACACTTTGTCTCCATATTTTCTCCTGTGAGTACTTTGTCCCCACTTCTAAGAAGCACTGAAGCATCCACACTGTGGTCTTCCTTCTTCTTGACCTTCATATGGTCTGTGAATTGTATCTTGGATATTCTGAGCTTTTGGACTAATATCCATTTATCAGATAAATATGTATTCTTCTGTGACTGGGTTACCTCACTCAGGATGATATTTTCAGGCTCCATCCATTTACCTAAGAATTTCATGAAGTCGTTTTTAATAGCTGAGTAGTATTCCATTGTGTAAATGTACCACATTTTCCGTATCCATTCCTCTGTTGAGGGATGTCTCGGTTGTTTCCAACCCATTCCTGCATCTCTAGGATAAAACCTATTTGGTCATAGTGAGTAATTTTTAGGTGTGTTCTTGGATTAGGATTGCATACATTCATTGTATATTTTTGTGTCTATGTTCATAATGGAAATTAGTCTGTGATTCTCTTTCTTTTATTGAGTCTTTGTTTGGTTTGAGTATCAAGGTGCCTATAGCCTCATATATTTCAGAAGTTAAAGTTAAGCTCACAACAAAAAATATAAACTTGGACAGATTTTTAAGATTCTGATAGCCCAAGAAACAAGATAGAGAGAGTAAAATCAGAGAATGTAGTAGAAAAAGATAACATTGCTTTTAATCAAACTCAAGAAAGTAACTTTCTAGTGTTGGCAGAATTATTTTCCTTAAGAATGATTAAGAATTCCTATTTTTATCATGGCATAAATACACACAGGGAGTATTTCAACCCTTCCTACCCACTTATACTCAAGCTTGGACTTGTTTGTCCATTTGCAGAACTGCAGACAACAGAGTTAAAGACTAAAAAGTAAAAGGTGCCTTAGAGATAATGTTGGTTAAAAATTGATATCCTTTAAAGATGATACTAATAGTTACAGAATGCATGAGCTTTGTTCCGATTTATCAATATGTGAAACGGACCCAAAGGAGAATGAGAGAGAGCTTGACATTTTGCAGTTGATTTAGGGCAAACACAGAAAAATCTAACCACATCTTAAATTCCGAGCCTGTGGCAACTACTTTATATAGTGAAAACACCAAATACACAAAACAAAGAAAGAATATTAAGAGCAATAAGGAAAAAAGGTCAAGTAACATATAAAGGCAGACCTATCAGAATTACACCAGACTTCTCACCAGAGACTATGAAAGCTAGAAGATCCTGGGAAGAACTCATTAAGACCCTAAGAGAACACAACTGCCAACCCAGACTGCTATACCCAGCAAAACTCTCAATTACCATAGATGGTGAAACCAAAATATTCTATGACAAAACCAAATTTACACAATGTTTCCACAAACCCAGCCCTACAAAGGATAATGGATGGTAAATGTCAACGCAAAGAGGGAAACTACACCCTAGAAAAAGCAAGAAAGTAATCTTTCAACAAACTCAAAAGAAGATAGCCACATAAAAGTAAAAATAACATTGAAAATAACAGGAACCAATAACCACTATTCCTTAATATCTCTTAACATCAATGGGCTCAATTCCACATTAAAAAGACATAGACTGACAGACTGGATCCACAAAGACGACATAGCATTTTGCTGCATTCAAGAAACACATCTCTGTGATTAAGACAAACACTACCTCAGAGTAAAGGGCTGGAAAACAATTTTCCAGGCTAATGGACCCAAGAAACAGGCTGGAGTAGCCATTCTAATATCAGATAAAATCAACTTTGAACCAAAAGTCATCAAAAAAGATAAGGAACGACACTTCATACTCATCAAAGGAAAAATCTACCAAGAAGAGCACTCAATCCTGAACATCTATGCTCTAAAAGCAAGGGCACCCACATTCATAAAAGAAACTTTAATAAGCTCAAAGCACACATTGTGCCTCACACAATAATAGTAGGTGACTTCAACACCCCATTATCATCAATGGACAGATCTTGGAAACACAAACTAAACAGAGACACAGTGAAACTAACAGAGGTAATGAACCAAATGGACTTAACAGATATCTATAGAACATTTCATCCTAAAGCAAAAGGATATAACTTCTTCTCAGCACCTCATGGTACCTTCTCCAAAATTGACTATATAATCGGTCACAAAACAAACCTCAACAGATACAAGAAGATTGAAATAATCCCATGCCTCCTATCAGATCACTATGGATTAAGGCTGGTCTTCAATGGCAACAATAATAACAGAAAAACCACATAGACATGGAAGCTGAACAATTCTCTACTCTATGTAAACTTGGTCAAGGAAGAAATAAAGAAAGAAATTAAAGACTTCCTAGAATTTAAGGAAAATGAAAATACAACATGCCCAAACTTGTGGGACCCAATGAAAGCAGTGTTAAAAGGAAAACTCAAAGATTTGAGTGCCTCCAAAAAGGAACTGGAGAGAGCATACACTAGCAGTTTAATAGTATACTTGAATGCTCTAGAACAAAAAGAAGCTAATGCACCAAAGAGGAGTAGAAGGCAGGAAATAATCAAATTCAGGGCTGAAATCAATCAAGTAGAAACAAAAAGAACTATACAAAAGATCAACAAAACAAAGAGTTGGTTCTTTGAGAAAATCAACAAGATAGATAAACCCTTAGCCAAACTAACCGGAGGGCGAAGAGACAAGATCCAAATTAACAAAATTAAAAATGAAAAGGAAGACATGACAACAGATTCTGAGGAAACTCAAAAAATCTTCAGATCCTACTACAAAAGCATATACTCAACAAAACTGCAAAATCTGGATGAAATGGACAATTTTCTAGACAGATACCAAATACCAAAGTTAAGTCAGGATGAGATAAACCACCTAAACAGTCCTATAATGCCTAAAGAAATAGAGGCAGTCATTAAAAGTCTCCCAACCAAAAAAAGTCCAGGCCCAAATGGGTTCACTGCAGAATTCTATCACACCTTCAAAGAAGACCTAATAACAATACTTTTCAATCTATTCCACAAAATAGAGACAGAAAGAACACTACCCAATTCCTTCTATGAGGCCACAATCACACTGATACCAAAACCTCACAAAGACCCAACAAAGAAAGAAAACTTCAGACCAATTTCCCTTATGAATATTGATGCAAAAATACTCAATAAAATTCTCGCAAACCGAATTCAAGAGCACATCAAAACGATCATTCATCATGATCAGGTTGGCTTCATCCCAGGGATGCAGGGATGGTTCAATACTTGGAAATCCATCAATGTAATCCACTACATAAACAAACTCAAAGAAAAAAACCACAAGGTCATTTTATTAGATGCTGAAAAGGGATTTGACAAAATTCAACATCCCTTCATGATAAAAGTCCTGGAAAGATCAGGAATTCAAGGCCCATACCTAAACACAGTAAAAGCAATATACAGCAAATCAGTAGGCAACATCAAACTAAGTGGAGAGAAACTCGAAGCAATCCCACTAAAATCAGGGACTAGACAAGGTTGCCCTCTCTCTCCCTATCTATTAAATATAGGAATTGAAGTTCTAGCTAGAGCAATTAGACAACAAAGGAGGTCAATGGGATACAAATTGGAAAGGAAGAAATCAAATTATCACTCTTTGCAGATGATATGATCGTATACTTAAGTGACCGGACAAACTCCACCAGAGGACTGCTGTAACAGATAAACCACTTCAGCAAAGTGGTTGGATATAAAATTAACTCAAACAAATCAGTAGCCTTCCTATACTCGAAGGATAAACAGGCTGAGAAAGAAATCAGGGAAATGACACCCTTCACAATTGTCACAAACAATATAAAGTATCTTGGTGTGACTCTAACAAAACAATTGAAAGATCTGTATGACAAGAACTTCAAGTCTCTGAAGAAAGAAATTGAAGAA
>CM052706.1:107085043-107096854 GCA_028551405.1 Uromys caudimaculatus | reverse complement strand
ATGAACCCACACACCTATGGTCACTTGATCTTTGACAAAGGAGCTAAAACCACCCAGTGGAAAAACGACAGCATTTTCAACAAATGGTGCTGGTTCAACTGGCAATCTACCTGTAGAAGAATGCAAATTGATCCATTGCTATCTCCCTGTACAAAGCTCAAGTCCAAGTGGATGAAGGACCTCCACATAAAACCAGATACACTGAATCTAATAGAAGAGAAAGTGGGGAAAACCCTCGAACACCTGGGTACTGGGGAAAAGTTCCTAAACAGATCACCAGTGGCTTATGCTCTAAGATCAAGAATCGACAAATGGGACCTCATGGAATTGCAAAGCTTCTGTAAGGCAAAACACACTATCAATAGGACAAAATGGCAATCAACAGATTGGGAAAAGATCTTTACCAATCCTACGTCCGATAGAGGGCTAATATCCAACATATACAAAGAACTCAATAAGTTAGACTCCAGAAAATCAAATAATCCTATCAAAAAATGGGGAACAGTACTAAACAGAGAATTCTCAACTGAGGAAATTCACAGGGCCAAGAAGCACCTAAAGAAATGCTCAACATCCTTAGTCATCAGGGAAATGCAAATCAAAAGAAGTCTGAGATTCCACCTCACACCGGTCAGAATGGCTAAGATCAAAAATTCAGGTGACAGCAGATGCTGGCAAGGATGTGGCATTGTAAGCTGGTACAACCACTCTGGAAATCAGTGTGGCGAACCCTCAGAAAAATGGTCATAATACTACCTGAGGACC
This sequence comes from Uromys caudimaculatus, assembly GCA_028551405.1. NCBI lineage: Eukaryota > Metazoa > Chordata > Mammalia > Rodentia > Muridae > Uromys > Uromys caudimaculatus. The sequence goes on along the minus strand of CM052706.1, from coordinate 107,096,089 downwards.
GATCTATACCACTCTTGAGCATATACCCAGAAGATGCTCCAACATGTAATAAACACACATGTTCCACTATGTTCATAGCAGTCATATTTATAATAGCCAGAAGCTTGAAACAACCCAGATGTCCCTCAACAGAAGAATGGATACAGAAAATGTGGCACATTTACACAATGGAATATAGTAATATTGAAAACAATGACAATGAAATTTGCAGGCAAATGGATAGAACTTGAAAATATCATCCTGAGTGAAGTAACTCAGTCACAAAAGAACAAACAGGGTATGTACTCACTGATAAGTGGATATTAGCTCAAAAGTTAGGAATATCCAAGATTTAATTCACAGATCATATGAAGCCTAAGAAGAAGGAAGACCAAAATATGGATGCTTCAGTGTTTCTTAGAAGGGTGAACAAAATACTCACAGGAGAAAATATTGAGACAACATGTAGAGGAGAGACTCAAGGAAAGGCCATCCAGAGACCGCTCCACCTGGGGATACATCCCATATATAGCCAGCAAACCCAGATGTTCTTGTGGATGCTGGGAAGTGCTTGCTGATGGAAACATTATAAGCTCATGCAAAGCCTGACAAATACAAAAGCAGATTCTGGCAGCCAACCATTGGACCTAGTATGGGGTCCTGGATGGAGGAGTTGGAGAAGGGACTGACAGCACTGAAGGGATTTGCAGCCCCATGGAGGGAGCTGCAGTATCAACTGGCCAGACACCCCAGAGCTCCCGGAGACTGGACCACCAACCAAAGAATTCACATGGTGCTGGCCACATATGTGGCAGAGGAGGGCCTTACTGTCCATCAGTGGGAGGAGAGGCCCTTGGGCCTGAGGGTGTTAGATGTGCCAGTGTAGGGGAATGCTAGGGAGGGAAGACAGGAGTGGATGGGTGAGTGGGAGAGCACCCTCATAGAGGCAGGTGGAGAGGAGATGGGATCGGGAGTTTCCAAATGGGAAAACTTTTGAAATGTAAATAAATATCCAAAAATTTAAAAAAAAACAAAACTGCATGATATTGGTACAATGACAGACATATTGATCAATAGAATAGAACTGAAGACCTAGAAATAAAACCGCACACTTAATGGACACTTGATCTTTGACAAAAGCCAAAAATACACAATGGAGAAAAGAAAGCATCTTCAATAAATGGTGCTGGTCTAACCAGCAGTCTGTATGTCGAAAAATGAAAACAGACACATATTTGTCACCTTGCACAAAACTCAAGTCCAAGTGGATCAAGGACCTCAACATAAAACCAGATACACTGAATCTACTAGAAAAGAAAGAAGGAAACAGCCTTAAATTCATTGGCACAAGGGGAAATTTCCTAAACAGAATTCTAATGGCTCATGCTCTAAGATCAAGAATTGATAAATAGGACCTCATGAAACTGGAGAGCTTTTGTAAGGCAAAGGACATAGTCAATAAGACAAATTGGCAACCTACTGACTGGGAAAACATTTTCACTAAACCCACATCTGATAGAGAGCTAATATCCAAAATATATAAAGAACTCAAGAAGCTAACCACCAAAAAACCAAACAACCCAATCAAAAAATGAGGTATAGAACTAAACTGAGAATTCACAACAGAGAAATCTTGAATGGCTAAGAAGCACCTAAAGAAATGTTCAAAGTCCTTATTGATCAGAGAAATGCAAATCAAAATGACCCTGAGATTCCACCTTACACCAATCCGAATGGCTAAAATCAAACCACAGGTAACAACACATATTGGTGAGGATGTGGAGAAAGAGAAACACTCCTCTATTGCAGGTGGGATTGCAAACTGGTACAACCACTCTGCAAATCAATCTGGAAGTTCCTCAGAAAGTTGGAAATAGATTACCTGAAGACGCAGCAATACCACTCTTGTAAATATACCCGAAAGATGCCCCACCATGCCACAGGGTCATGTGTTTCACTGTGTTCATAGCAGCCTTATTTATGATATCCAGAAGCTGGAAACAACACAGATGTCCAGTGACAGAAGGATGGATACAGAAAATATGGTTCATTTACACAATGGAATACTACTCAGCTATTAAGAACGAGGACATCCTGAGTTTTGCAGGCAAATGTATGAAACTAGAAAATATCATCCTGAGTCAGATAACTCAGACCCAAAAGGACATGCATGATATGTACTCGCTAATATTTCAATATTAGCCAATAATAATAATAATAATAATAATACAGTCCACAGAACTCAAAAAGTAAGCTGAAGGGCCCAAGTGAGGACTCCTCAGTCCCTCATGGGATGGAAAAGAAAGCAATCACAAGTGGGGAGGGAATGAGGGACCTGGGAGAAAAAAGAGATGGTAGGATGGGTAAGGGGAACTTGACCTGATACTGGGTGAGGGAAAAGGATTGAAGACCTGAGGGCCAGCAGAAACAGGCAACCTCAGGAGGTAGGAGGTTGGGGGGACCCTCCAGAATGCACCAGATACCTGGGAGTGGAGAGACTGTCAGGACTCAAAGGAGGGACCTTAGATGAAATGCCCTACAATAGGGAGAGGGAAATTAACAGAGCCCACCTCCAACAAGAAGACAGGGCATCAAAGGAAGGAGTGGTTTACCATCCCACCATTAAAACGTTGACCCATAATTGTTCTTGTCTGAAAGAACTACAAGGCTAGAAATGGAGAGGATTCTGAGGAAAAGAAGGTCCAGTGACAGGCCCAAAGTGGGATCCACCTCAAGAGGAGGTCCCAAAGCCTGACACTATTACTGAGGCTATGGAGCACTCACAAAAAGGGGCCTAGCATGATTGAACTCCTGAAAACTCAACAAGCAGGAGAGTCAAATGTAGCTATTGTCACCCAACCAATGGACAGAAGCTGTTGACTTGACCCCTGTGGTTGAATTAAGAAAAGGCTGAAAAAAGCTGAGGAGAAGGGCAACCCTGTATGAGGACCAGCAGTCTCAATTAACCTAGAACCCCCAAGATCTCTCAGACACTGGACCACCAACCAGGCAGCATATACCAGCTGATATAAGGCCCCCAATACATATACAGGAGAGGACTGCCGGGTCTATGTTCAACCAGAGATGATGCACCTAACCCTCAAGAGACTGGAGGCCCCAGGGAATTTAGAGGTCAGCTGGGGTGGGGGTTGGGAGTGAGGACATCCTCATGGAGACTGGGGCTGGGGAGGAGGTATGGGATGTGGAACAGTAGGAGGGTGGATATGGGGGATAATAAATTCTGGAGTGTAAAAAATATTTTAAAATGTAGCAAAATCATGGCCACTATACAGAATTAAAATAGCAATGTGATCAAGCACGTTAAATTTGCTAAGACATTCTATGTGGACAAATGCAGAAACCCACCATGTCAGAATCAAGCCTATGCAAATTTCTGAGGAAGCAGAGGGAAGGTTCTTCAGTCACTGGCTATGCACATGTGATTTTCCAGCCACTTTGCAAAGAGTGATATGTAAGAAAATAAGATGCTTCCTAGTCTCAGAAGGTGTACTTGTGTTGAAGAGAGACAGACCTGTGAAAGTTAGGACAGTCTCAAAGAGAAAAGAAAAAACACTTAACTAGGATATTAAAAATGAATTGTAATTAGTCAGCTGAAAACAAAAGCAGAGAAATTTAAGGTGGGACAAAAAAAAAAGATGTCTATGGTGCTCCTGTTCTCAGAGAAGACTGAATATAGTAAAATGGAAGGAAGAAGACAGGAGCAATTTCATGGTAACAACAGATAGATTTCTTTGCAGGAGATGTCTGGAAGAGAATCTAGAGGAAGAGACAGAGATCACTGTAACAGGAAGCTATGGTCACCATTGATGATTCAGGACATTGTCAAAGGACAGGGCAATAATACTCAAAAAGAGATACAAAAGTACAGGTATAATGAGCTAGAATACAATAGCATACAACTTCCTATAGATGATAAGGCTGAGAATGGAAGACACTGAGATGTAGAGCATGATTTCTACACAGCTAATGTATTAGCAAGCAAAGGTCATCAGAGAGGAACTCCAAGGTGAGACAGATAAGCAGAAAGTACAGTCTTTCCTTCCGTACAGGAAGACACAACACGTGATTAAGTGCTGAGAGAAACTATGGAGTAATCTTCTGACAGTTTCACAGGAAACTTTACTAATATTTCTCAAAAATGGCAGGACCATTTGCCTACCCTTTGGGTTCATCAGGTCAAGTATCCCTGTGTGGTTTTATAGTGCTGTGATACCTCAATTCTTACTAGAAATAGAAAGAGCTCATATTAGTAAAAATATAGATTTGAGATGATCTATTCTTTGTCCTTAACACAAGTGGACAGTGCTTTGTTAATATTACTGTTTGCTTTATTCTATTAGTTGGGAGAAAAAAAGAACATTTTAGCCCAAATAAGCAGGAGTAAGACTGTAAGAAACTAGGTGAACAAAACTTTTCTCTGTCAAGAAAGAAAGTATCCTAGACCTTAAACGCATTGCCCAGGGAGAAGTAAAGTATGATTAAACTCAGAAAATCATTTAAACTTACTTGGAGTTTATTCCTGGCTTTTTGTGTTATGGACTTCCAGGCAAAATTCAACAACTCACTTTTAAAGGCTCATTGAGAGAGCGTGGCTATATTGCATTGGGTAAATTAAGCAGTCTTTGATCTCTCATTCTTTATCCACCCACTTACCTTTGACATAAAACCATTCATAGAAACTATGACTCCTCAAGGTATGCCATAGAAATTAGAATGCCTCCTCCCAAGCAGATACAAAATTATTCTCCCTTCTCTAATCCCAGTGTAGATCTGTCCCTTATCTGAGGAAAAGGAATGGAACACAGAGTGGCTAAGAAAAAAGTATCTCCAGTCTTGATGGATCCCCTTATCAGTCTGTTTCCTGAAGTCAATTTGCATGCTATACTCAAACACATTTCCATATTTTACATGGAACCTAACCGTGAGAAAAAATGTTTTTCCCATCTCTGAGCATCTTCATATTTGAGGCTCCTGCATCACTTGAAACTGTGATCAACTAAATTTGTTACACTTCTATCTTAATATGTTATCTTTTCCTTTCTTTCTTTTTTCCTTATATATAGAATCTTTAAATTTTTTCCTCTCTTATATATTACATCCCAAACACAGTTTCTCCTCCATCCTGTCCTCCCAGTCTCTCCCCCTGGCCTCCCCAATGCCCCAGATCTAAGTCTCCTCTGATCCCTTTCAGAAAAGAGCAGACCTCCCAGGGATATCAAACAAGCATGGCATATCATGTTACAATAAGACTAGGTACATCTTCTCACATTAACGTTGGATGAGGCAACCCAGTAGGAGGTAAGCGGCCTGAAAAGCAGTCAAAAGAGTCAGAGACAGCCCTTGCTCCCACTGTTGAGAGTCTCAAAAGAACACCAAACTACACAATCATAACATATATGTAAAGGACATAGAGTGAGCCCATAAAGCTCCCTCATTGTCAATTCAGTCTCTATGAGCCCTTGTGAGACTGGTTTGTTGATTCTGTGAGCCATGTTCTTCTAATGTTCTTGACACCTCCAGCTCCTATAATCCTTCCTCCTATTCTTCCTTGGGATTCCCAAGTTCTACCTAATGTTTGGCTCTGGGTCCCTGCATTTACTCCCATCAGTTGCTGCAGGAAGCCTTTCTGATGATGATTGTGCTAGGCTCTGGTCTATGAGTTTAGGAGAACATGAGAAATCATTTCCTTGACTTTTTTTCCAGTTACATTTGCTTTTATCCTCTGTTTCTGGGCTATCCTACTTCTGGGAGTGTCTGGTATCCTGACCCTCTTTGTAGTGTCACATGCGGGCTACCTCTTGTGGTGTAGGTCTTAAGTTGGACCAGTCATTGGTTGGCCACTCCCACAAGTTCTATGCCACCTTTAACCCAGCATATCTTGCTGGCAGGACCAATTGTAGATAGAAAGTTTCATGGCTGGATTGGTATCCAAACCAAATAGAATATATATATATATATGATAAGAAGGGAAGGCATGCATGTGAAGGGAACTTTGGAAACAGTTCCCTATTTGAACATCCTCCTTAACTACTTTTTCTATTCATATTCATTTTCCCATTTAAATTGTTGTTCTAGCAGCTTTTTTACAAAATTTTTCTATAGCATAGACATCAGTTCATATAGTCAATTTCAATGGAAGTATTACTTCCCCAATTGCTAAATTTCTTTACATATTCTATTAATGCTAGCATTTGAGCTTTACCTTTTCCATTTGTTTGTTTGGCTGTTTTTTTTTTTTATTTATTTTTTATTCATTTTACATCCTGATAAAAATCCCTCTCTCTGCCCACTGCCTCCTCTCTTTCTCCTCAGAGAAGGGGAGTGCCCTTTGGATACCACCATCTAATCCCAACAGGTCTTGGCACATCCTTTCCCACTGAGCCCCAATCAGACAGTCCAAGTAGGGGGGCAATGGGATCCAATGGTAAGGAACAGAGACCTAGACAGCCACCATTTACTTGTTAGGGGACCCACATAAAGATGAAGCTGCACATTTGCTACAAAAGTATAGGGTGGCTAGGTCCACCTCCTACATGTGCCCTAATTGGCTGCCCAAGCTCTGTGAGCCCTCAGGGTCCCAGGTAAGTTGACTCTGTGGGTCTTCTTGTGGTGCCCTGGAGCCCTCCAACTTTCTCAGTTCTATGCTCCACTCTTCTACAACACTCCCCAGATTCCACCTGATGTTTGACTTCGGTCTCTTCATCTTTCTCCATCTGATGCTGGATGAAGCCTCTCAAGAGACAGTTACACTACATTCCTGCCTGCAAGCATAGCAGAGTACCATTAATAGTGTCAAGGGTTAGCTCTCTCACATGGGATAGGCCTCAGGTTGGGGCAGTCATTGGATGGTTGTTCCCTCAGATTCTGCTCTATCTTTATTCCTGCACATTTTAGAGTTGAAGTTTTTGAGGGTGGATTAATGTTCCACTACCTCCTCTGGAAGTCCTGCCTGGCTACAAAAGGTGGCCACTTCAGTCTCTATATCTCCCTCTAGTAGGAATCTAAGCTAGGGTCAACCCATAGTCTCCCTATCTCTCCTCCTACCTCAGGCCTCCAGCTAGTCACCAGAGATGCTCACCCTGCAAATTTCCATTCTCACTCCCAGCCCTCTCTCACCCCCTCTCCCATACGATATTGCTATCCCTGTTCCCCTCCTTGCTACCTTTCTTGCCCACTTTCCTAATGACTAAGAAGGTTGAACATTTCATTAAGTGACATTCAGACATTCAAGATTCCTTTGATGAAAATTCTCTGTTTAGCTCTGTACACCATTTACTAAGTGGGCTGTTTGTATTATTGTTGTCTAATTTCTTGAGTTACTTATAAATGATGGATATTAACACTATGTCAGATGCAGAGTTGTTGAAGATCCTTTCCCAATCTGTAGGCGGACATTTAGTCCTATTGATGACAGAGTGCTTTGCCTTACAAAAGCTTTTCAATTTCATAAGGTCCCATCTATCAATTGCTCATCTTAAAGTCTGAGCCATTTAGTGTTCTGTACCAAAAATTGTCTCCTATAGCAATTTATAGGAGTTCAAGGCTATTCCCCAGTTTCTATTCTATTAGATTTAGTGTATCTGGTTTTATGTTGAGGTCTTTGATCCACTTGGACTTGAGTTTTGTGCAGGATTATAGATATGAATCTACTTGCATTCTTCTACATATAAACATCCAGTAAGACCGGCACCATTTGTTGAATATCTTTTCTTCTTTCCATTGTGTGGTTTTGCCTTCTTTGTCAAAAATCAAGTGTCTATAGGTGTGTGGGTTTATTTCAGGGTCTTTTATTTAATTCCATAAATCAACCTGCGCCTATACCAATGCCATGCAGTTTTCATTACCATTACTCTATGGTACAGCTTGAGGTCAGGGATAGTGATTCGGCCAGAATTTCTTTTGTTGTTCAGAATTGTTTTAGATATCCTGGGTTTGGGTGGTTTTGTTGTGGCTGTTGTTTTTGTTTTGTTGTTGCATTGGTTTTTTCCATATAAAGTTGAAAATTGTTCTTTCAAGATCTGTAGAGAGTTGTGTTTGAATATTGATAGGAATTGCATTGAAATCTGTAGTTTGCTTTTGGTAAAATTGCCATTTTCACCATGTTAAACCTACTGATCAATGAGTATGGGAGATCTTTCCATCCTCTCATGTGTTCTTCAATTTCTTTCATTAAAGACTTAAAGTTCTTACAATACAGATATTTCACTTGCTTGATTAGAGTTAAACTAAGATATTTTATATTATTTGTGGTTATTGAAAAGATTGTTTCACTAATTTCTTTCTCAGCTTGTTTATCCTTAGTATTAAGGAGGGCCACTAATTTTTTAAAGTTAATTTTGTATCCAACAACTTTGCTGAAGGTGTTTTTCAGCTGTAGAAGTTCTCTTGTAGAATTTTTGAAGTTGCTTATATATACTATCATATCATCTGCAAATAGGAATACTTTGAATTCTTCCTTTCCAATTTGTATCCCCTTGAGCTCCTTTAATTGTCTTACTGTTCTAGCTAGAACTTCAAGTACTATATTGAATAAATAGAGAGTGGTACTCTTGTCTAGTCCCTGAATTTACTGGAATTGTTTTAAGTTTCTCTCCATTTAATTTGATATTGGCTATTCACTTGTTATACATTGCTTTTATTATGTGTAGGCATGTGCCTTGATTCCATGATCTCTCTAAGACTTTTAACATGAAGGGGTGTTGGGTTTTGTGGAAGCCTTATTTTTCAGCACATAATGGGATGATCACATGATTTTTTTTCTATGAGTTTGTTTATATAGTGGATTATTTTGATGAAATTTCATATTTTGTACCATCACTGCACTCCTAGATGAAGCCTTCTTGATCCTGGTGGATGATGTTTTTGATGTGTTCCTGGATTTGTTTTGTGAGTATTATATTGAGGGTTTTTTTTTTTTTTTTTTTTTTTGGCCTCAATATTGATAAGAGAAATTGTTTTGAAATTTTCTTTCTGTTTTGAGTCTTTGTGTGATTTAGGTATCAGGGTGACTATGGCCTCATAAAATAAGTTTAGCAGTATTCCTTCTATTTCTATTTTGTGGAATAGTGTGAGGAGTATTGATTGATATTAGGTCTTCTTTGAAGGTATGGTAGAATTCTGTACTAAAACCACCTGGCCCTGGCTTCTTCTTCTTGTTTTTGTTGTTGTTGTTGTTGTTGTTGTGAACCTTTTAGTGACTGCTTAAACTTCTTTAGGGGTTATTGGACTGTATAAATAGTTTACCTGATCTTGATTTAACTTTAGTAAGTGGTAGCTATCTAGGAAATAAACCATTTTATTTAGATTTTCCAATTTTGTGGGGTGAGGGCTTTTGATTCTTTGAATTTCTTCATTGTCCATTGCTATGTCTCCCTTTTCATTTCTGATTTTGTTAATTTAGATACTGTTTCTCTGTCTTTTTGTTAATTTGGCTAAGGGTTTGTTTATCGTGTTGATTTTCTCAACCAGCTCTCAATTATACTGATTTTTTGGTATTGTTTTCTTTGTTTCTGGTTGATTGATTTAGGCCTGATTTTGATTATTTCTGGCTGCCTCCTCCTTTTGGGTGTATTTGCTGTTGAGGCTGGGTCTTTTTTTATCTATTGCAATGGTTGTCCCAGAGATGAGAGTCCAGCACATACACCTTGGCCCCAAGTTTTGTTGTTGTTGTTGTTGTTGGTTTTGGGTTTTTTTTTGATTGGTAAATAAAGATGCCAACAGCCAATAGCTAGACAGAAGAGACATAAGTGGGGGTTAGGTTTCCCAGGCTTCGTGTTGGAGGAGGAACACGAGGGAGAAGGTGCAGGAGGAAGAAAGAGAAGCGATAATGCATTAGGAGTGAAGAGAACCTTGCCCTGAGAGCTGACCAGTTAATAACAGCCCAGAAGAAACATCATAAGTGATAACTCAGGGTTATCGATAGGAAAGTAAATTCTAACGACATAGAGTGTAAGCAGCTGCCCAACATTTTTACTGTTTAAGGCTCATTGTAAATATAAAGGGTGTGTGTGTGTTTATCCAGAAACTAAATAATCTAAGGCAGGGTAGAAACCCGAGATCAGGAATAAGTAATTTCTACAACAGTTTCCTTCTCTTTTTTCTAGAGCTTTCAGATGTACTTTTTTTTTTTAATAAAGTGTTTAATATATTTCTTGCCTAAGGAAGAAAAGATTGTGAAAGTTTAAGTTTTCAAATATCGTGTGAACTGAACATTACTTTATGAATTTCTGACTCTTTTTTTTTTTCATCCTTTTTTATTTTTGATACTTTATGTACGTTTCCAATGTTTCCCCTTTTCTGAGTCTCCTCTTTGGATACCCCCGTCCCCTCCACAACCCGCCTCTAGGAGGGAATTCCACCTCCCACCCCACCCCACCTCACCCCCGTCCACCCATCCCCATATTCCCGCCTTGACATTCCCCTTTACTGAGGCCTCTAACATCCTCAGGCCCAAAGGCCTTTCCTCTCTCCCTGATGGCCATCGAGGCCATCCTCTGCAACATATGTGGTCCAAACCATAAGTCCATCATTGTGTATTCTTCGGTTGGTGGTCCAAACTCCAGGAGGACTGGGGGGGGGGGGTCAGGCCCATTGATTCTTGTACTCCCTCCATGGGGCTGCAAATTCCCTCAGCTCCTTCAGACCTTCCTCCAACTCCTCCATCTGGGACCTCACTCTCAGTCCAGCGGTTACTGTTAAGTGAAACTTGGGCATTCTGAACTTTTGGGCTAATATCCGCTTATCAGTGAGTACACACCATGTTCCTTCTTTTGTGACTGAGTTACCTCACTCAGGATGATATTTTCGAGTTCCATCCATTTGCCTGCAAATTTCATTAAGCCATTGTTTTTAATAGCTGAGTAGTACTCCATTGGGTAGATGTACCACATTTTCTGTATCCATTCCTCTGATGAGGGACATCTGGGTTGTTTCCAGCTTCTGGCTATTATAAATATGGCTGCTATGAACATGATGGAGCATGTGTCTTTAGTACATGTTGGAGCATCTTCTGGGTATATGCCCAGGAAAGGTATAGCTGGGTCCTCA
>CM052706.1:107001891-107084543 GCA_028551405.1 Uromys caudimaculatus | reverse complement strand
GAGGGAGCAAGAGAGTCAATGGGCCTGACCCCCCGTCCTCCTGGAGTTTGGACCACCAACCAAAGAATACACATTGATGGACTCATGTTTTAGACCACATATGTGGCAGAGGATGACCTCGATGGCCATCAGGGAGAGAGGAAAGGCCCTTGGGCCTGAGGATGTTAGAGGCCCCAGTAAAGGGGAATGTCAAGGCAGGAATATGGGGATGGGTGGACGGGGGTGGGGTGGGGTGGGAGGTGGAATTCCCTCCTAGAGGCAGGTTGTGGAGGGGACAGGGGGTATCCAAAGAGGAGACCCAGAAAAGGAGAAACATTGGAAATGTACATAAAGTATCAAAAATAAAAAAAAAAAAGAAAAGAATTTCAATTTCTTAAATAAGAAATTAAAGATAATATCAGAAGATAGAAAGACAACCCATACACATTGATAAGTAGGATTAACATAGTAAAAATGGCCATCATACCAAAAGAAGTCTGCAGATCCAACACAATTCCCATCAAAATTCCAACACAATTCTTTACACACCTTGAAAGAATAATACTAAAATTTATTTGGAAACATAAAAAACCCATAATGCCTTAAACAATCTTGTAGAATAAAAGAACTTCTGGAGGTGTGTGTGTGTGTGTGTGTGTGTGTGTGTGTGTGTGTGTGTGTACGCACGCGTGTGTGTGTGTTTCCAAGCAGTAGCTATAAAAACTGCATGGTGTTTACATAAAAACACACAGGTTGGTCAAGGAAGTCAATTTGAAGACACAGAAATAAACCCACACACCTATTGACACTTGAGTTTTGACAAAGAATCCAAAACTATACAATGAAAAAAAGAAAGGATCTTCAAAAATGGTGCTGGTCTAACTAGACGTCTGCATGAAAAAGAATGAAAATACAAAACTCATGTCCAAGTGGATCAAAGACCTCAAAATAAAACTGAATACACTAAACCTAATAGAAGGGAAAGTGGCCTTGAACACATTCGTACAGCAGACAAATTCCTAAATAGCACACATATAACTCAGGAACTAAGATCAGCAATTAATAAGTGGGTCCTCATAAAACCAAAAAGCTTCTGTAAGGTAAAGAACTCCATTAATAGGACAAAATGACAGCCTGCAGAATGGGAAAAGATCTTCACCAACCCTACATCTGACAGAGTACTATTGTTCAAAATATATAAAGAATTCAATAAATAAACACCAACAACCCAAATCATTCAATTAAAAATGAGGTACAGAGCTAAACAGAGAATTATCAAGAAAGGAATCTCAATGGCCATGAAGCACTTAAAGAAATGTTGGACATCCTTAGGCATTAGGGCAACGCAAATCAAGATCACACTGAGATTGCATCTTAAATCTGTCAGAATGGGTAAGATCAGAAACTCAAGTGAAAAGACATGCTAGCAAGGACGTGCAGTAAGAGGAACACTCCTCCATTGCTGATAGAGTGCAAAATTGTATAACCACTTTGGAAATTAATCTGGTGTTTTTTCAGCCAATTGGGAATAGTTCTACCTCAAGACTCAGTTATCTGACTCCTTGGCATATATACAAAAGATGCTTTACCATACCACAAGAACACATGCTCAACTATGTTCATAATAGTTTTATTTCTAATTGCCAGATACTAGAAACAACCCAAATGTCCCTCAACCAAAGAATGGCTACAGAAAATGTGGTTTATTTATAGAATGGAATAATACTCAGCAATTTTTTTTTTAATGGCACCATGAAATGTGTAGGCCAATGGATGGAACTAGGAGTAAAAAAAAAAAATATGAGTTAAGTAACCCAGACCCAAAAAGGTCAAACACAAATTACAGGAAAACCAAGTTACAATTCACAAGCACAAAGAAGCCATGTAACATGTAGGGTCCAAAGTAGGAAACTTGAATCTCGTTGAGAATGGAAACTAGAAAAGACATAGGTAGTAAATGGAGGGAGGTGACTGGGAGGGGGACAGTGTGGAGAAAACGGGAGGGATCCTGTAAGCAGAGAGGGAGTACTGGAATCAGTTGGAGAGGGCATCTCTGGGACAAACTAAAAACCTAGTGCAATAGAAATTCCCAGGAAACTATGATGGTGTCTAGCTAAGACTCCTAGTAATGGAGAATACGGCACCTATAACTTCCATCTCCTGTAACCAGAAATTACTTCCAGTGGAGGGATTTGGACACCAACCCAGCTACAATACCTTTGACCCACAATTTGTCCTGCCTATATGATATATAGGGGTAAAGATGGAGCAGAAATTGAGGGAATGGCCCACCCATCTTGAGCTCCATGCCTTGAGAGAACCCAACTCTGACACTATTAACCATATTAATGATATTCTGCTATACTTGCAGACACAAACCTAACATAGCTCTCAGCTGAGAGGCTTCACCCAGCAACTGATGCAAACAAATGGAGACACTCACAGGAAAACATGAGGTGGAGCTTGGAGAAGAGGAGTGAGAAAGGATTGGGTCAGAAGGGTCAAGACACCACAAGAAAACCTACAGAATCAACTAATCTGGGCTCATAGGGACCCACAGTGACTGAACTGCCAACCAGAACGCATACACGGGACAGACTTAGGCCTTCTGACTATATGGTAACAGTTGTGCATCTTGGTCTTTATGTAGAACTCCTAACAGCAGGAGCTCGGGCTGTCTCTGATTCTGTTGCCTGGCTTTGGATTCCTTTCCCCTAACTAGGCTGCCTCAATAGAAGATATGCCTAGTCCTACTCGACTTGATATGCCAAGGCTGGCTGATATTCATGGAAGGCCTCCCTTCTAAGAAGAAAAGGACATGAGGTGGCAGGGAGAAGGGAACATGATAGGGAGGGACTGGAAGGAGAGGAGGGATGGAAAACTGCAATTGAGATATAAAGTAAATAAATGAATTAGTTGATAAAGAAAGAAAAGAAAAAATCTTCATTTCACAAAATTGAAACTCAATGGAAATGGATAATGTTTTAATACATACAATCCCATGTTCCTTGGGTGACCAAGAGCCTGAGAATAAATAGGCCAGGGACATAGGGGAAAATTTAATACTACTGATTTACTAAAGAATATAGCAATGATTCCTAATCACGTTCTATTATATTCACAAATCAGTATCTTGCTCAGTCATTATCAGAGAAACTTTTTCCTGCAACAAACAGGAACAAATACAGAGAGACCCAAAGTCTGATAATATACAGAGTAAGAGACCTTGGAACACTAAGCCCTAAGTGGGATATCTCCACCATATCCATCATATCCCTTCTGTCAGAGCTAAGTGAACTCAAAGAAAGAGGAAGCAGAAAGAGTGTAAGAGCCAGAGTGGATAGAGGACACCAAGGAAGCAAGAACCTCTAAATTAACAAGGTCAGCACATAGAAACTCACATAGACTTAGGCAGTGCAAACATGGCCTGCATGGGCATGCCCCAGTTAGAGACCTACAGCGGAAGGGAGAAGTGGACACATGCCCCCATTCTTAACTCAGAACCTATCTCCAATTAATAATCTCTTGCAAATGAAAACTTAGTTTCCTCCAATGGAGTCTCACTGGGGGGAAACAAACAACTCTTAAGAGTAGGCTGCATGTCCAGCTTAGATGGCCAACAGAAAACAAACTCAAAGGCATCTTTTGAGGTTCATTATCTCATAATGTCATGGCTCATTCTTTTTTTTTTTTTTTCATTCTTCTTTTTTATTTTTATCCTTTTTATTTTTATTTTTACTTTTTATCCTCTTTCCCTTTGTACACATGGGTTCTGGTTTGGAGGTTTCATGGATTCCTGAGTGTACAAATGAGTGGGTCTCTGTCTATTCCTGCCTTTTCTTCGGCTTTTTTTCTTATGCTTGTTTTTGTCCTATTCTAATGTGTTTGGTTTGGTTTTATTATTTTAAATTATATTTTAGTTTCTTATCCCTTAGAACACTTTTTTTTCTAATGAGAGTCAAAAAGAGATCCAGATGAAAGGGGGATGGAAAAGAATAGGGATTAAGGGAAGGGAAATATCATGAGAACATACTGTATGAAAGAAATCTATTTTCCATAAAAGAAAAAAGTTATTCCAACATTTTGTCCTTAGCAATATGAATCCTAAAACACATTTAATTTATACTAGTGTGTAGGAGGCACTTCCCAAGCAATGAGCATAATTTAAATGGTGCAGCCAGCTGCTCAACTATGCCAATGAAACAGTAACATCTGCAGTTAGAAGGGGGTCTCTGTAAGTCATTGGACATGAGTAAGCATCCCCACTGTAGTTCAGCAAAGCTTTTAAATTAACAAGGCCTTGTCACAGGATTTTCCCTGACCAATTACATTAAGACAGTGGGAGGACTGTGATTGGACAGGGGAAAGGGAGACAGAGCTAAGAGTTGTAGAGACAGGGAGAGCATCTCAGAATGGAGGGAGGATGAGAAAGGAAGATGGTGGTGGACGTGAACCAGTACGGCTATGACCAGCCACAGGTGTTTATATCATAAAAGTTAGAATATTGGGATAATTTTTCTAATCTAGGTGGGCAGCTTTTATCATTATCAATTGGTTCCGAAATTATAGTATTGGCATCTTGTGTACTGGGAATTTATTGAAACATAAATCGATTGGTTAACTATAAACATTAAGAGTCATGTTTTTACCGGGTTACTGGGTATTGTGATATCGAACCACAAGGTTGGCAGATCAATTTAGTTACTGGAATGTGGGACAGATCCATTGGGACCCCACCGGGGCATAGTGTTGTGGCCCACTGGTGCCAATACTAGTGCGGGAATGTTCTAGTTCTTTTTTAATACTTCCCACAACAAAGCCTAATAATTTTTAAGGATTAACAAACAATTACACTTAAAACCAATATTAACACCAAGGTGAGTCATCATAATTTATTATTTTTATTCCTCAAGTGTGATTTCTAGTCATATGGTAGGCAGGATCATGATTCATATTCTACTCTTATTTTTACTACATAATCCAATTTAATACCACCTAAGACTTTACATTTTGCATAGAGAAGGAGAAAGAAGTTACATATATCAAGTATCAACAATACAGGGATTTTTCTTATACTTTACTCATCTAATATGCATCTAGACAGTATTATGGATAATTTTGTAAAATTATTTATTTTTTTGATACTTTATTTACATTTCCAATGTTTCCCCCTTTCCAGGTCTCCTCTTTGGAAACCCCCTACCCCCTCCCCCTCCCCCGCCTCTATGAGGGTATTATGGATAATTTTTTTAACCCACACTTAAAATACAAAGGGACAAGGTCTCATTCAGGAATTTAGCCAGGGATTATCAAGATAACACATGAAAGTATTGAACTGAATTCCAAATTAACTGATTTTTAGTTTATTAACCTTTCCACTAAATAACATTTTTTTCATTTTGAAAACATTACAACTTTATATTTTATCAATTCAGAGTCCCTAACTACTTTTTAATATTTTTGTACTCTTACATTTTGACTTATATTAAGTTGATATGCATCTAGTTTTTCATTTATAGTTAAGTACTTATATTTATATAAGTATATATCATTTATATTTTAAGTATTTAAATTTTTATTTATACTTTATATTTTCACTGAAAGAAACTACCATTTTAAGTTTACTTTTCTAGATCCCATAAATGAGTACAGCATCTACTACATTCTTTTCTCCCATCCCTACGTCTTCCCTATCCAACTCCTTCTGTTTCCTCACCACTCCCTCTCAATTTCAGAACATCTTCTTTAATTATGTTTGTATATATAATTCAATCTGCTGAACCTAATTAGTGATGTGTGTGTGTGTGTTCAAGGTTGACCATTTGGAATTGGATAATGTGTTGGGAGCTTTTCCCTGGAGAAAACTGTTTCTACTTCTCTTTGAAGCCATTAACTGCCTGTAGCTTCATCTAGGTCTGTGAGAATCCCCAATTTACACTGGCATGTTCATTGGTGTTGTCACTATGTGGGTCTTGTTTAGGTGACTGTAGAGATTTCATGCGTATAGGTCCATGTCATGTACAGAAGACTATCTTTAACACATGTCCTATTCTCTGACTCTCACAATCCTTCTGTGTTAAGGTTGGTCTTGTATGCCATGTATTCAGATGCTGAGTCCTGTGCCCCAAAATCAGGTTGTATTCTGGACATGGATATTGTATTGGCCAATGTGCTATAAAGAATGCTCCCCAATAATCTCTGATTGGACAGTAAAAGGCCAGAGCCTGTGACTGTGCAGGAGAGAGAGAGGAAGGCAGAACATGAGATCAAGTTGAGGTCTCAAGTAGGGAACATGAGGAGTGTCCCGGCCCATGGGACATACAACAAGGGTCCGAGGAGGGAACTGTCGGATGAAAGAAGGGGCAGGAGACAGAGATGCCTGGGAGCAAGACAGGATGTCTGATCAAGCTCCAAAGATTAACTTTATTTCCAAGCTTTTATAAGGTATAGGGAGAAGGAAATATGAGGATCTTAAACAATATAGGACGACTCTAAAACAATGTTATCGGGGCTTTAGACAATGCTATAGGGGTGAGGAGTTTCTAGGGAGTACAGGTTTCCAACCACCAGGACATGTTACTAAGGCAACCATCTGATCACTAAGGCAACTCTGCTGATCACCTAACCGCAAGGGGGTCACCCTGACCTGGGAAAGAACCCATCTCCTAGGAGACAGAACCTAAACAAAAGCCTAATTCTCAGGAACCTGAAACTCAGGCCTACTTCTACCTTCAAACCTAACTTCTACAAAAAATGGCCTCTCTCAGGCTAATAAGAAAGCTGCAGATCCGTTGGTTCCCAGCAGAGGAGAAGGAAAAAGATAGGAGCTCACAATGAGACAAGATGGACCACGGGGATGGACCATGAGCATGTGGCCAAGAGAAAATCTCCCTGAGGACTCACATGGAGCCGAGCAAACAGAGCATGTTTCAGTTGGCAAGTAACATGGGATCTATGGCTGAGGTTTAGGTTACAATAACTCAGAACCTGCTCGGTTTAGGGTTACAGCTTGTTAATAAAAATATCAGGTTTCTGGATCTTTTACTAGAGAGCTAGAATGGGGAAGAATCCCACTATAAAAATATTTCTGTATTTCTGCACCCTCTTGTATGATGTCCCCTGATCCTTGTGTGTAGGGGTTGTTGTGGGCATCCATGGGCAGTTGTTCTCTGCATTTTAAGCAGTAGGTTTTGATTACCTGAAAGATACAAATGCCACTATTTCATCATTGGGGATAACTTGCTGTGATTCACCAACTTTAAAATTGGCTTGAACTTTTAATTGCCTTTCTTCCTTGGCAGCTTGCACAGCACTTTCAATTACTATGAGACCTAGTCACCAAGGAGGACACTTCCAAGTCAGTTCCAGTTTGATCTTCCCAATTCCAGTGTCTTAAGTGTGTGCTGTTTCCATCAACCTTCAGATGCTGAGAGGCAGGCAAGGATGACATCAATAGCCTATATTGTTTAGCGAGTTACCAACTTGATAGAAAATTAATATCTAGACTATACAAAAAAAGAAACAGATGACAGTTAAAAATGGTTTATGGGTCTGAGTAGCGAGTTCTCAAAAGAAGAAATAAAAATCCTTAGAGGATTCAGCTGCTTTAGCAATTTGGGCAATACAAATTAAAACTTCTTAGAGATATCATGCTACTCCTCTCATATCATGCATTTCTCATGTCACGGACAGCTGTTTTGTAGGTGAAAACAGCTTAATAGCTGTTCACCTATTTCTATTGCAATTATTGAGGACTTCAGTGTATCTCTACTCCTCATATGAACACATGTGGGCAACTACTGGGGTGTCAGTGAACCTACGACTCCTAATTCTTTGAACACATGGAGACAACATAGCTTGTGATACTCTGTAGTCTCTGTACTTATTTCTACTTCCCTCCATATATTGCCACACCACATCATTAGTTAGTTCTTTAGACCAGTATATTTCCACAATGGAAAGAATTTTTAAACATAAGCAAATGTATACAGGTGGCACCCATTGAGTAATGTGTAAGGTCTGTTATCTCCCTGAGAAAGCAAAAGTATATTCGCTTTCAGTTCCCAATACAGAAAAGCCAATATATTTAGATTTTTTAAACCACACATACCTATTTTGTTTATAGTATAGTTAATATGACCTAACTAATCCTCATTTATTTTTGGCATTTCATATGGGAGATTTATAAAATCTGATAAAGCTATTATAAGTCTAATAACTCTTGTCACAATAATGACCTTTACCAATATTTGTTTCAAGATCTGCCTATCACGTGTTCCAAATTGTGATCATCTGAGAAAAAAAAATTTCATTGTTCACTTTGCCCTTCAGGAGAATATATGTAATTTCAATAAAATAAAATCTCAACATGAAAGGCAATAAATATTATAAGGAATGATTCCTTTCTAATTTACCTCTCCACTGCAAGTACAAATGTATTAGTTTTGATAATCTAATTTCTTCAGAGGCTGAGATCATCAATGAAGTCTTAGAGAAAGGCCACAAATTTTAAAGCAAGTCACTACCTCATTGTGTTAACACTCTGCAGCTCACATACAATTTAACTTAGGCTCCTGTTAAATTGGCTGAAAACATTTTAAGTTGAAAACTATCATTTTTGGATGAAATCAAAATATGTGGCTCTGGAAATCAGACTGTTAAAATAGAAGCACTGTTTCTAATTGTTCCAACAAGGCTAAAGGTGGATCCAAAAGAGAATTGCCTAAGGCTTGAGGGAGAATAGAAGACTTACATACTTTGCACAGTGGATCTCTAGCTAGTGAAAACTAAATCCTGGATTTCTATGGAGCAGATGAACATGTGTGTGGAGCATATGACATGTACATGGTCAATGTAATTGGAGAGCAGACTCCAATTTCCAAAGGAAGTAATTTCCTTCACTATATAAATACTTGCCAAGATTCCACATTAAATAAACTATGCACGGGCATTAAGACCCTGGGTCCCTAACAAGAAAAAGAAGTCCTTTTGCTTCTGCTTCTTCTTTTTATGTCAGTTGCTACAATGTAAAGAGTATAGACCCATTGACATGGTCCTTATCCTGTTTGTAGAGTTTCCAAGCTTGGAGACAGAGACAGGGGAGGAAAAGAAAATAGAATTTACCCCTAACAGTAAGCAGCCCTGCATAGTGGTTAGAAGTGTAGTTTCTACTCAGAAAACTTATGGTTTAAATTCTAGCACTGCCAGTTTCTAGTTCTGTGGTCTTGTGAAAAGTACTTGGTGCCCCAGTTTCCTTATGTGTAAAATGGATTGATAGTGAGACCCTAGAATTAATAAAAGAAGAAAGAATGCTTATAAAGTAATCTCTGGGTAAATATTGAATGCTGTCCCTACAGACAGTATGTTGACTATTGGATGTATTTGCCTTTCATTTCATTTTGCTCATTGTGTTAATTACTTCATATACAAATGAGAACATTGATAGGCCCAAAATCTAAATTTCCTGCCAATAGTAAATAGGAAGTGGTTGACATCAATTAGAACTCAGATCTATATGTGCCTGTCTTATTTTAAAATATCTATAAAGGATTTTACCTTCCTACAAGACTTACAGGAATTAATACTTATATAGGGGTATTCTATAGAATACCCAGCTTCTTCACTGGAATCAAGAAACATTTATTAGGAAATAGAGTATAGCTTAGAGGTTAAGAGCACTTTTCTGAATCACACATAATTGTAGCTTCAGGAGATCTAGCATCTTCTTCTAGCCTCTGGAGGCAATAGCACATACATGTCATATATACAAACAAATTAAAAAATAAAAAATAAATCCTTTATTAATAAAAAGATGTTACTATTTCTAGAATAATATTAATTGAATACAAAAACAGTGAGAAAACTGAGTTTTCAAAACACAGAGAAAAGGACAGTTGTGGTGGTGCACAACGTTAATCCTAGCGTTCAGGAAGCAGAGGCAAGTGAATCTTTTTATTATTATTATTATTTTATTTAATACTTTATTTACATTTCAAATGTTTTCCCCTTTCCAGGTCTCCCCTTTGGAAACCCCCTATCCCACCCCACCCCACCCCCACCTCTATGAGGGTATTTCCCCACCCACCCACCCACTCCCATCTTCCCTCCCTGGCATTCCCCTATACTGGGGCATCTAACAACCTCAGGCCAAGGGCTTCTCCTCCCACTGATGGTCAACAAGTTCCTCCTCTGCTACATATGTGGGAGAGGGTCCCTCTCCCATGGGTCCCTCCATATACATCCTTTGGTTGGTGGTCCAGTCTCTGGGAGCACCAGGGGGCCTGACCAGTTGACACTGTTGCTCCCTCCCCATGGGGCTACAAACTCCCTCAGTTCTTTCAGTCCCTTCTTCAACTCCTCCATCTGGGACCCCACACTCAGTCTAACAGTTGCTGTGAATTGAATCATGGGTTCTGAACTTTTGGGCTAATATCCGCTTATCAGTGAGTACATACCATGTTTGTTCTTTTGTGACTGAGCTACCTCACTCAGGATGATATTTTCAAGTTCCATTCATTTGAGGCAAGTCAATCTTATGAGTTTAGGCCAGCTTGGTCTACATGCAAAGTTTCTAGGGCAGCCAGAGCTACAAAGTGAGACCTTCTCCCACTCCCACCAAAATATATGAAGAAAGAAAGAAAGAAAGAAAGAAAGAAAGAAAGAAAGAAAGAAAGAAAGAAAGAAAGAAAGAAAGAAAGAAAGAAGGGAGGGAGGGAGGGAGGGAGGGAGGGAGGGAGGGAGGGAGGGAGGAAGGAAGGAAGGAAGGAAGGAAGGAAGGAAGGAAGGAAGGAAGGAAGGAAGGAAGGAAGGAAGGAAGGAAGGAAGGAAAGAAAAATATAGGGAAAATCACTCTAAGGCATGACCACTTACACACCACCCTAAGACATGGCTGCTTACAGATAACATTTAGATACGACTACTTACTTACAGACCACTCTAAGTCGTTACTACTTACTTATGGATCAGAAAAACCATGAATAGTACCTAATTAAGATTTTCACCTTGCCATTGATCTAAAATATATATGACCTGTCAGTTTCTTTATACCTCAACCCTTCCCCTTTTAAGCGCTAATGGCCTAGAGATCCTGACCTGTGCAACTTCATTCATAATCACTTGTTGCTTCAGTATACATCTGTGATGTGCCTTCCATGTTCCAGGAGCTGTTGTAGTCTCTGGGGAGAGAGCAAAGGCAGAAATCCTGAATGCATGGAAACCTAGTGGAAGAAGAGAAATACTACCTCAGAAGAGCTAATGGTAAAGGCAGTAGAAGGGAACTAGTTCTAATGTATTCCTATGAAGAAAGTTCTAATTGTAATCAAAGTAATTAGATAAATAGCACTAAAAATATATTTGATCAAACAGCAGAAAGAGCTAAGAGAACATGCCATGCAATGACTCAGAAAAGGAACATTCCACGGAGAGATAAAAACAAAAGCAAAGATCCTGAGGCTCGAAGAACTAAACAAGCTGGTGGAAGACTAAATTAAGCCAGAGTCTGTCAGGCACAAGGAGAGGTACAGGAGATGAGCTTGAATTAAAAGGAAACAAGTTGTGTAGTGCTCCATGGGATGAATCTATGGCTTTTAGTTTTACCCGAGAGAATTCAAGGCAGTTAGGGCTTTAGGAGAAGAAAACTTTCCTAACCTTAAGCTCTAAAAGGAGTTGTGTGCATTACAACTGAGAATAAACTGCCTGGGATTAACATCAATTAACATAACAGTACATTCTATAACAGTGAGAGATATTTTTAGTAAATAAGGAAATAATAGAAGAATACTAAGTATAAAGCATTAAATAAAATAATAAAAAAGTCTTACTCTGTTAGCAATAATGATAATGTAAAAGATTAGACTTATCAATTAATAGTGTCAGACTGGCAAACTGTTAATATATTCAACAACTCTTTTTATTGGATATTTTCTTTATTTGCATTTCAAATGTTATCCCCTTTCCCGATTATCTCCCCCGGAAACTCCCTATCCCATCCCCCATTCCCTTGCTTCTATGAGGGTGTTCCCCTACCTCCCTACCCACTCCTGCCTCCCCGCCCTCAAATTCCCCTACACTGGGGCATCCAGCCTTCACAGGACCAAGGACTTCTCCTCCCACTGATGCCTGACATGGCCATTCTCTGCTATGTATGTGGCTAAAGCCCTGGGTCCCTCCATGTGAACTTTTTGGTTGGTGGTTTAGTCCCTGGGAGTTCTGGGGGGTCTGGTTGGTTGATATTGTTGTTCTTCATATGGGGTTGCAAACCCCTTCAGCTCTTTCAGTCCTTACTCTAACTCCTCCACTGGGGACCCGTGCTCAGTCAAAAAAACTCTTAATAAGGTCGTTTAGAAAAATGTAAATGCTGAATGCAAAATGATTATTTTAATTACCAAGAAAATATGAAACAGAACAGAAAACAAGATTAATAACAAGATATAAGAAGGTTTGAGATGAATAGATGGCTCAGCCATTAAGAGAACTAGCTGCTCTTTCAGAGGACCAAGGCTTGGTTTCCAGCACTTACCTGAAATCCTGAAACCACCTATAACTCAAGTTAAATGGGATATGACCCCTTTTTTGGCCTCCTCAGGCACTAAACATGTATGTAGTGTACATTCAAGCGTGCAGGGAAAAAACACTCATATACATAAAATTTAATAAATCTTTTTTAAAACAATGGAAGTGGTGCTGCATGCCTTTATTCCCAGTACTTAGGAGCCAAATAATGGCAGATAACTATAAGCTTGAAGCCAGCCTAGTCTATGTAGGAAGTTCCAGGCCATCCAGGGATATTTGGTGTTACATTGAATCAAGTGTGTGTGTGTGTGTGTGTGTGTGTGTGTATTCCAAAATGACACAAAGCAAAACCATATACTATTTTTTAAAAGGAAGATAGTATACACCTATTAGCATTATTCCATTGTATAATAAGAAATGAACAAATTGTACAGAATGAAATGAACAAACACATATTACAGTAGAGAAAAGTATTTATACTCAACACAGTAAGACACTTAGGAATATCTACAAAAGTTGACTACATATTCAGCTCCTCCCCCCCAAAAAAAGAAACACTAAAAGTCAAGATGCTAAAGTTATGCAAATTATATATCAAGTATAAAAAAGTAAAAATATAAAACAGATGTAAAAATAAAGCTTAAATGAATATGTTAGACTACTAAAATATCATAATATTCTTGAATTCTTTGTATATATTATATATTAGCCCTCTATCAGATGTAGGATTGGTAAAGATCTTTTCCCAATCTGTTGGTTGCCATAATGTCCTATTGACAGTGTCCTTTGCCTTACAGAAATTTGGAATTTTATGAGGTCCCATTTGTCAATGCTTGATCTTACAGCATAAGCCATTAGTATTCTGTTCAGTAAATTATCCCCTGTGCCCATATGTTCAAGGCTCTTCCCTACTTTCTCTTCTATTAGTTTCACCATATCTGGTTTTATGTGGAGGTCCTTGATCCACTTGGACTTGAGCTTTGTACAAGGAAATAAGAATGAATCAATGTGCATTCTTCTACATGCTGACCAACAGTTGAATCAGCACAATTTGTTGAATGCTGTCTTTTTTCCAATGGATACTTTTAGCTCCTTTGTCAAAGATCAAGTGACCATAGGTGTGTGGGTTCATTTCTGGGCCTTGAATTAAATTCCATTGATCTACCTGCCTGTTTCTGTACCAATACCATACATTTTCTATCACCATTGCTGTGTAATACAGCTTGATGTCAAGGACAGTGATTTCCCCCAGAAGTTCTTTTATTTTCGAGAATAGTTTTCACTATCCTGGGTTTTTGGTTATTCCAAATGAATTTGCAAATTGCTCTTTCTAAGTCTATGAAGAAGTGAGTTGTAATTTTGATAGGGATTGCATTGAATCTGGAGATTGCTTTCGGCAAGATGGCCAATTTTACTCTATTAATCCTGCCAATCCATGAACATGGGAGATCTCTCTATCTTGATTACTTTCTTCAGAGACTTGAAATTCTTGTCATGTAGATCTTTCACCTGATTGGTTAGAGTCACACCAAGGTATTTTATATTACTTGTGACTATTGTGAAGGGTGTCTTTTCCCTAATATCTTTCTCAGCCATTTATCCTTTGAGTAGAGGAAGGCTACTGATTTGTTTGAATTAATTTTATATCCAGCTAAAGTTGTTTATCAGGTTTAGTTCTCTGGTGGAATTTTGGGGGTCACTTAAAAAAGAGGTTAGACTCCAGAGAACCATATAACCCTATTTTAAAAATGGGATACAGAGCTAAAGAAATAATTCTCGATTGAGGAATATGGTATGGCCAAGAAGCACCTAAGAAATGTTCAAAGTCCTTAGTCATTAGGAAAATGCAAATCAAAACAAACCTGAGATTCCACCTCACAAAAGTCAGAATGGCTAAGATCAAAAACTCAGGTGACACCAGATACTGGCGAGGATGTGGAGAAAGAGGAACACTCTTCCATTGTTGATGGGATTGAAAGCTGGGACAACCACTCTGGAAATCAGTCTGGAGATTCCTCAGAAAATTGGACATAGTACTACCTGAGGACCCAGCTATAACACTCCTGGGCATATACCCAAAAGATGCTCCAACATATAACAAGGACACACGTTTCACTATGTTCACAGCAGCCTTATTTATAATAGCCAGAAGCTGGAAACAACCCAGATGTCCTTCAACAGAGAAATAGATAAAGAAAATGTGGTACATTTACACAATGGAGTACTACTCCGCTGTTAAAAAACAATGACTTCATGAAATTCTTAGGCAAATGGATGGAACTAGAAAGTATCATCCTTAGTGAGGTAATCCAGTCACAAAAGAACATACATGGTAGGCACTCAATGATAAGTGGATATTAACCCAAAAGCTCAGAATACCCAAAATACAATTCACAGAGTACATGAAGCTCAAGAAGAAGGAAGACCAAAATGTGGATGCTTCAATCCTTCATAGAAGAAGGAACAAAATACTCAAAGGAGGAAATACAGAGACAGGTGTGGAGCAGAGACTGAAGAATGGGCCATCCAGAGACTGACCCACCTGGGGATCCATCCCATATACAGTCACCAAACTCAGACTCCATTATGGATGCCAAGAAGTACATGTTGACAGGAGCCTGATATAGCTGTCTCCTGAGAGGCTCTGGCAGAGTCTGACAAATACAGAGGTGGATGCTTGCAGCCAGCCATTGGACTGAGCCCATGGGCCCTAACGTAAGAGTTAGATAAAGGACTGAAGGAGATGAAGCAGTTTGCAACTATAGGAAGAACAACAATATCAACCAAGAAGACCCCCCAGAACTTCTAGGGACTACACCACCAACCAAAGAGTTCACATGGAGAGACCCATAGCTCCAGCTGCATATGTAGCAGAGGATGACCATGTGGGGCATCAATGGGAGGAGAGGCCCATGGTCTTGTGAAGGTTGGATGCCCCAGTATAGGGGAATTTGAGGGCTGGGAGGCAGGAGTTGGTGGGTGAAGGAACACCCTCATAAAAGCAGGGGAGATGGTGAATGGGATAGGGGGTTTCCGAGGCAGATAATCGGGAAAGGGATAACATTTGAAATGTAAATAAAGAAAATATCCAATAAAAGATAAATATATAAATAAATAAAATATCTAATAAAAAAGGAAAAAACATAAAATTGCATAATCAAAAGGAAATCACAGCATGATGCTAGATGATTTAGACACCACGACAGGGCTGTACTCACCAGAGCCAAAGAATAGCTTGTGAGCATTTTTAATTTTACAATAAAACAAGACCAATTTAGAGAATACCTATAAAGAATGAAATCAAGTAAGTTAGCAAGAGCAGGGATAGAGCTAACCTTAATGTATCTTGTTTTGTAGAAATGACATTGCAACCATGAGTCGGCAAATTTAAATAAATAAATAGATCGCTAGAGCATAGTGTTGTTCACCAGTAATTTCAGCATGTAGTAGTCTAAGGCTGTAGGATCATAAATTGAAAATCAACTTGAGATACATAGGGATTTTATCAGCATATACCTAGATTTCTCCTGTATGAGAAAGAATCATATTTTTAAAATATAATTTGGAATGCTAGAACAATGGCTCAGCAGTTAGAAGCACTGGTTGCTTTTCCAGAGAATTCCTAGAATCCATATGGCAGCTCATAGGTATCTGTAATTCTAGTCCCAAAGAATCAGTGCCCACGTTTGACCTCTGTGAGCATTGCACATGTGTAATACACAGACATATATACAGGCAAACAGCTATACATATAGAAATAAACAATAGAAGAAAAATACACATAATTTGCCCAATATTGGAGTTTTTGTGAACAGACAAATCTAATTGTAACCACAGGAGAACATACTAGCTTCCAAGCTCACTGATACAGTAATGATTTTATTATCACATATGCAAAAATATTGAATTTCCACTGTGATTTCCTTTTGAATATGCCATTTTAGTATTATAAAGCATTCATTTAAGATTTATTTTTGTTTTTGATTTATAATTTCACTCCTTTTTTCTGTTTCATATTTCCTTGGTAATTCAAATAATCATATTGCATTCAGCACTTACATTTTTCTAAGCTGTTACTGAAGAGATTCTTGGGATTTTGGAGTGCAGATAAAAATCTATCATGGAATTCTCTTACAAAGCTTGTCAGTTAGTACTGGACAGAGGCAGAAACTGAATGATTCAGTTGCAAAGTAAACTAATTCACAGGTGTCTCAATTTTCCTATGGAGGGCAGGCCTTGAGCATCAGCTAAGCCTGTTACTAGATGCTGAATGAACCCAGTGGCAAGTTATATATACATTGAATAAGGTAGTCTCTACCACTAGGAACCAACACTCTCTAATGGAGAAACTAGTGCCTTGGTTCTGCAGGAGTTGCTGAGTGGTGATAAAGCCTCCATTGCAATGTTCACCATTAGCCAAAGGGACTTCAATGTATTTTCTAATACAATCTAAGAACATGTTCTAGACATTCTCTCACTTCACTGTGGCACATATTTAACTCTCTAACATAGTCAATGTTTCACAAAGCACCTTGACAAATATAAAACTGCTTTACAATCTCAGTTCTCAAAAGACAAGATGGAGACATTTATGTAATATAGAAAATGGCATTTCTAAGAGGCATGAAAACACTCTTAAGAATTCAAAGAAAAGAAACATTGTTTCTTCCCACCTGAGAAAACGGAAATATCCTCATCGAAATGACAGTATTTAAACTTAAGGTTTAAACCTGTAAAACCAAGAGTGAGATTGAATGAGGTATCTGGGTGAAGAATAGTAGGCAACACAATAAGAAGAAATGAGTTGTGTCTGGCTAAAATAGAAACGTAATGAGGTGGGGTATAGAAAACACTTTCCATGACAAGTTTAAAGGAGACTCTAGAGTGCAGCAAATAATTGGAATAGAGCCTATAGACAACAAGAACTACTGACCTACCTTAAACAAGATAATGACACAGAAGATACTTCATGACATGGATATTAATCTCGATTAGAAGAAAAAATAGAATTCTAAATTATAGGCATCTACTCTGTAGTACAGAAGAAAAAACCACAAAGTTATATCTGTCACTAAATTACTTTCTGTATTGCATAAACATGCAGTATCATGCTCTTTCCTTGGCCAGGCTGCTTTCTTGCCTTTGTGTCATTATTTCAGTACTGTGTTCCACTCTTTCCTTAAGTAGACATTTCTTGCAATAACTTGTTCATACACTTTAAACATCAGAAGCATTGAGAGAACTGTCACCTCTTCTGGCACAAGATCTAACAAAAGCCAAGGGTAAAATGAAGACTCCCAGGGCATCTAGTAGGAGCAAGCCATACCATGTTATCCTTCCAACCAACCCCCCCCCCCCAAATTACCTTAAAGACCAATGAAACAAGGAAATCAATCGATTTTTGGTAAACATGTCATCATTTCATGGATTATACAACAAGAAAATATAAAAATAGACCATCACAAAACAAAAGATACTCCAGCCTAACTCAGTGGTAAACATATTTCCATCTGTGTGCATAGTGTTTACAAGTACAGGCTTCAGAGCCAGACTTTGGCTCTACTGCTGGTGACTTGTATGACTCGTCCAATTTAAAGGGCTACTCTCAGCCTAATTTTTCATCGACAAAATGAGGTTACTAATTGTATCTTCTTGAATAGATTTGTAAAAAGTAGCTTAATATATTCATGAATATGTGTGTGTATATATATATTCACAGTCCTTGGAACAAAGCCCATAAATATCAAGTATCATCATCTTTATTTTTCCACTTCATATGACTTATTCACACACATTTTTGTGGATGTGTGTGTATGTTCCCCGTTCTCCTCAGAGGCTGTTGGCCACCAGCCTGGGAGGACAAAAGGAGCAGGAACAAAGGCAAAGAGCAGTGTTCAGACAGCTGTGAGTATGGCAGAATGACCTCCAGAGACTTGCAGTGAGACAAGTCTAATTTATTGTTTCAGAGATAGGGTATATAAGGGATGTTTTAGGGGTATGGGTGGAAAGGGCTAATCGGGCATAAGATCAAGTGAGAAGAAAGGGATGATTAGTTATAGTAAAGTACCTAATTATCATGTGTGTGGGAAGTCAGAATCAGGCATGTGTGCTGAGTTATGCAGTTTTACAGAGAGCTCAGTACAAGGTCACTTTTCAGAAAATGCCAGACAAGGACAATCACCTGTGTTCAGGAACATTCTCCAGACAAAAACACTCTCCAGACAGAGGCATAGACAGGGAATCCTGGCTGAGAAATGGAGTCCCCCATTTGCACAGCGCTCAGAAAGCCAACCATCCATTCATGGGGACTGCTAGCTTAATAGCAAGGTTCCCCAACAGATGTGTTTTCACCAGTTTTATAGTTTAATATCTTTCTTGTTACCATTTATTTCTTTAAGATTAATATATAACTCATCTCTATCTCTATTCTTGGCAGCTCACATTATTTTAAAACTAAATCTAGAAGAAATACTTTCCTTCTCATCTTTTATGAGCATTTTTGCTTCTTTGGTGTCATCTTTCCAACTGCTGCACCTGTCCTTGAAACTCCCTTCTGTCATAGCTTTCTATTGCTGTGAAGATACACCATGATCAAAGCAACTTAAAGAAGAAAGCATATACTGGGGCTTGCTTTTAGTTTTGAAAAGTTAGTAGATGGTAGGAACATGATAGCGGCAAACAGGCAGGGCACTGGAGTGTAGCTGAGAGGTTACATCTGATATCTGATCCACAAGGAGGGGGCTGGTGGTATGAGGATGAGATATCTAGGCATGGCATGGGCTTTTAAAACCTCAAATCTCTTGCTCAACCTCAATGACACACCTCTTCCTGGAAGGCCACATCTCTTAATTCTTCCCAAACAGCTCCACCAACTGGGGACCAAGTATTCAAATATATTGTCATGTGGGAGACACTCTCATTCAAATCACCACACATCCCACATGTTTTCAAGATTAATTGAAGAGATTAAGTAGTAGTTCGTGAGTGTTCCAATGAGCTCTTTCCTAATAGTGAATGTTCTGGGCCACACTACCTTGACAGCACTCATGCTAACCTAATTCCTCCCTTCCAACTCTATTCCCTCATGCTACATCCATGTCAGGGTGGTGGGTGGCAATTGGAAGGAAAAGGGGGAAATCAGAGTTTTTCTCTTTTATATTGCTTTTGGTTGCCTCCAGAAAATATGTGGAGATACAGTCTAAATGGAAGGTCTCTATTATATCCCTCCCCTCGGAGCTCAGAGAATCCCATGGAAGAAGAAATCAAAAGAATGTAAGAGCCAGAGGGGATGGAGCACACCAAGAAAGCATGGCCTTCGAAATCAACATGAACTCACAGAAACTGAAGTAGTGGCACAGGGCCTGCACAAGTCTGCAACAGGCCCACAACACTTAAATTATGGCTTTCAGTTTAATGGCTTTATGGGATTCTTGAGTGATCAAATGAGTGGGTTTCTGATCCTTTGCGTTCTCTTGGGTTCTTTTCCTTCTGTTTGTTTGACTTGTTCAAATTCAATGTGATAGTTTTTGTTTTATCTCATATTTTATTTTGCTATATTTTAAGAATGAATGAATGAATGAATGAATGAATGAATGAATGAAAACCTAACCACTAGGTTAAAGGATAGCAACTGAGCTGTCATTTATACCTGATGAGAGAAGGAAAATCAATTGTGTCCAATGGAGTGACATTGGATAGATCAACCACTTGAGGAAAGGCCTCATGTTCATGCCAAGTTGACCAACATATAACGGACTCCACAATTTTGGGTTTGTTTTTTTTTTTTTTTTGATACTTTATTTACATTTCCAATGTTTCCCCTTTTCTGGGTCTTCTCTTTGGAAACGCCTTATCCCCTCCCCATCTCTACCTCTATGAGGGAATTCCACCTCCCACCTACCCGCCCACCCATTCCCATATTCCCACCTTGACATTACCCTTTACTGGTGCCTCTAACACCCTTATGCCCAAGGGCCTCTCCTCTCTCCCTGACGGCCATCGAGGTCGTCCTCTGCCTCATATGTGGTCCAAACCATGGGTCCATAGATGTGTATTCTTTGGTTGGTGGTCCAAACTTCAGGATGACCGGGGGGGGGGGGGGGGGTCAGGCCCATTGGCGCTGTTGCTCCATCCATGGGGCTGCGAACTCCCTCAACTCCTTCAGTCCTTTCTCCAACTCCTCCATCTGGGACCTCACTCTCAGTCCAGCGGTTACTGTTAAGTGAAACTTGTGCATTCTGAACTTTTGGGCTAATATCCGCTTATCAGTGAGTACATACCATGTTCCTTCTTTTGTGACTGAGTTAAGATTTTATTTGGTTATTAACTTTTTAAATATTTATCTTGTTTCTAAATATTTTTGTCATGTGATACTAGTATCACATCTATATCTTCTTGAAGTACCCATTACACTCTTCTATTCTTTAAGAACCACAAATCAGGAGGGACCTGCCTGGAACCCCCAGGACACAGGGACGTACAAGCAGCCTAGGACAGGAGCCTTCTGGTTTCCTTCTGCAGCCGGGGACCTCATTCTGTGCCACAGAGTTCCATAGTCAAATAGCACTAGGAGAAAGCTAGCATCCCAGGAGTGTGGACAAGCCCTTGAGCAGAGGTAAGACAGCACAGCAACTGCTCAGCGGGGCCCCGCCCCAAATCCGCAGGACACAGGGACCAAGGAACAGCCTGGACAGGAGCCTTTCGGTTTACATCTATGGTCTATGCCATGCAGCTCCATACCCAAACAGCACAGGGAAAGAGCTACCCTCCCAGGAGTGTGGACAAGCCTGTGAAGAGGGGTTCAGGGGAGAGGGGGAGGTAAGGCCCACACCTCTGCTCAGTAGGACCCGCCCAGAACCCTCGGGAACTGAGGAGTGGCCTTTGGGTTTCCTTCTGCAGCCAGGGAGCTGATCCTGTGACACAGCTCCATACTCAGTGCCAGGAGAGAGCTGGTCTCCCAGGAGCACCAACACACCTTCGAGCACAGGAAGACAACCACTTCTCTTCAAATTCCTCGATCAAGAGGGACCCTCGCAGAGCCATCAGGACACAGGAACCAAGGAACAGCTAGGGACAGGATCCTTCTGGTTTCTCTGCACCCCAGAGCTGACCCTGTACCACAGCTCTCCAAACCCAAATTCCTCTCAGAGAGAGCTGGTCTCCAAGGTACTGACATAAAGGTTTGCAGGAGGGACAAGCCACAATCAGAGAGAGCAAGACCAGCTAACACCAGAGATAACCAGATGGCAAAAGGCAAGGGCAAGAACATAAGGAACAGAAACCAAGGCAACTTGTCATCATCAGAACCCAGTTCTGCCACCACAGTGAGTCCTGGATACTCCTACACACCAGAAAAGCAAGACTCAGATTTAAAATCACTTCTCATGATGATAGAAGACTTTAAGAAAGAAAGAAATAACTCCATTAAGAAATACAAGAGAACACAGGTAAACAGCTAGAAGCCCTTAAAGAGGAAAACACAATTAAACAGGTGAAGGAAATGAACAAAACTATCCAAGATCTAAAAATGGAAATAGAAACAATTTAAAAATCACAAAGGGAGACAACCCTAAAGATAGAAACCCTAGGAAAGAGATCAGGAGTCATAGATGCAAGCATCACCAACAGAATATAAGAGATAGAAGAGAGAATCTCAGGTGAAGAGATATCATAGAAAACATTGACACAACAGTCAATGAAAATGCAAAAAGCTCCTAACCCAAAACATCCAGAAAATCCAGGACACAATAAGACGAAACCTAAGGATAATAGGTATAAAAGAGAGTGAAGATTCCCAACTTAAAGGGCCAGTAAATATCTTCAACAAAATTATAGAAGAAAACTTCCCTAACCTAAAGAAAGAGATGAACATAAACATTCAAGAAGCCTACAGAACTCCAAATAGATTGGAACAGAAAAGAAAGTCCTCCCATCACATAATAGTCAAAACACCAAATGCACAAAACAAGGGAAGAATATTAAAAGCAGTAAGGGTTAAAGGTCAAGTCACATATAAAGGCAGACTTACTTATCAGAATTATACCAGACTTCTCACCAGAGACTATGAAAGCTAGAAGATCCTGGACAGATCTCATACAGACCCTAAGAGAACACAAGTGCCAGCCCAGGCTACTATACCCAGGAAAACTCTCACATAGATGGTGAAACCAAGATATTCCATGATAAAGCCAAATTTACACAACATCTTTTCCACAAACCCAGCCCTACAAAGGATAATAGATGGAAAACCCCAACACAGGAGGGAAACTACACCCTAGAAAAAGCAAGAAAGTAATCTTTCAACAAATCCAAAAGAAGATAGCCATACAAACATAATTCCACCTCTAATAACAAAAATAACAAGAAGGAACAATCAATTTTCTTGTCTCTCTACACATCAATGGACTCAATAACCTAATAAAAAGACATAGGCTAACAGACTGAATATAAAAACAGGACCCAGCATTTTGCTGCATACAGGAAACATACCTCAGTGTTAAAGACAAACGCTACCTCAGAGTAAAGGGCTAGAAAACAATTTTCCAGGCAAATGGTTCCAAGAAACAGGCAGGAGTAGCCATTCTAATATCTGATAAAAATTGACTCTCAACCAAGTCATGAAAAAAGACAAGGAAGGACATTTCATCCTCATCAAAGGCAAAATCTACCAAGAAGAACTCTCATTTCTGAACATATATGCTCCAAATGCAAAGGCACCCACATTCATAAAAGAATCTTGCTTTTCCGGTGTGATGGTATATCCAGTACTTGCTATGGAGGGAGAATTGGGTTCTGATGTTGCCAGGTAACCTTGATTTCTGTTGCTTATGTTCTTTTGCTTGCCCCCTGCCATCTGGTTATCTCTAGTGCTTCCTGCCCTCCCTTTATCTGACCAGAGCCTGTCCTTCCTGTGATCCTGGTTGTGTCAGAACTCCTCAGAGACCAGCTATCTCTGGGATCCTGAGATCCTGGGTGTGACAGAGCTCCTGAGTGTCAAGCTGCCCTTAGGAGCCTGAGATCCTGGTGTGACCAAGCCCCTGGGATCCTCTGATCCTCTGATCCTGGGTTTGTTAGAGCGCATGGTAGTGCAGCTTCCTCTGGGTGTTGTAGCACTGGCTGAGGAGTTTGTGCCCAAGGTCTGCTCAGGGCACAGGCTCAGACAGGAAGGAACCTGTGCCACTGGTCCAGTGGGGTTCCTGGGTCCCTGGATCCTGCTGGTCCCAGTTACTCCCGGTGTTGGGCCTCCCTGTTCTTTCTGATCTCTCCGCAGCCTTTTCTTTGTCCTTCTTTCCCTCTGAATTCTGCATACTGCTCTCTTAATTCCTAAGTTCCTTTTGAATTTCTCCATCTCCTTCCTATCTTGCTCTCTCTCCTGCTCTGATGTAATAATGCCCATTCTCCAAATGCAATATCATTGTTCCTAGTTTCTCATACTTTTTCAAGGGGAATAGATCACATGGTTTTTCCAAGCATCCTTTTTCTTTTCTTAACAAAAGTTCAGTAGAAGTTCAAACAAATTCAAATCATAAATTGAATGAGACATTTACAACAGAGAATGTTTACATATATAGCCATTAAGACTAGGCATTCATTATTTGTCACTAGCTTTACAGGTTCATAGAGACTTAAAGACCATAACTACATCATTATGGAAGTTTTGCATAGATAAACCTAATCAATATTTTAGCTTCTGTCCTTGAACCTACAATAAATCATTAGTTCACTTTTTATGACCTTTGGTTAATTGTTTTATAACCTCTTGGGATGTGTTCTAAGTTATAAACACCTGTTTTCTATCTCAGAAGCAATTAACTAGTGACACTTGAAGATTGGCAGAGTTCTCACTGCAGTTTTGACATCAGAAAGCACTTAATAGCAGTTCTGTGTTGAGGATTGGCTCTAATACTTTGAATTAATCAGGCCACCCAAATCAGGAATCTGTGTGTACAAACATTGAAGGTCCTTGTCTCCAATTGGTTTTGATCACTCCATGCACCAATGGCAAATGTCTGGGCAGGAAGACTGAGGCAGAACATTGAGATTTAGGTGGGCTAGGAACCAGGAGAGAGGAAGGAGGCAGAGATTGGTATGAAGAAGAAGAAGAAAGACCAGAACTAAAGGCCCACTGGTATGTGAGAATCAGGAAAAGTGGCCACATGGGCCATTTCTTCAATTGTGCTTGGGGTAGCAGAGGTGAAATATAGATTTTAAAAGATGTTAACTCAGGCATACAGGAGGGGAGTGTTTGCTAGCAGAGGTAAGGATTAGAAATACCCAGGCATTAAGCTAGTCAAAATATTAAAATTAACTGGTGTGTGTGTGTGTGTGTGTGTGTGTGTGTGTGTGTGTGTCTTTCATTTGTGAACCCAGATAGCTCTTGGGAAGATGCATGTGTGTGACCACCTGTCAGGAGCACAGAGTGGTTAACTAATTAACGCTACAGTCTTATTATAAAAGAGATTAATAATTACTAATATAATCTTAGGAATTCTTATAGAATCATCATTAAGCATTAAGAAATCATCTATTTGTCTATATAGCATCATCTTCATTGTTCTGCAGAAAATCTGTCCAAAAGGGTAGGCTAATACCTAGTGAATATATATATATATATATGAAAAGCATATCAATAGCAGGAATCTTTCCTCAAATGTAATCCCCTTGGCTTTTCTAAAGGAGTGAATCCATCATAGCTTTACAGTCCAAGGTGGAACCATCTAAGGAAGATAACCTGTTAGCTTTTAGCTTTTTCTAGGTGGCTCCTGGCACATCCCACCTTTGGTTTCAGAATGTGAAATGAGAATATGATCTGGAACCTGAATTGAAGCTTTGCAGGAGCTATCCTAGCTTACTTCTACCAGTGACATCTCTCTTCAACTCTCATTGGTATAGAGTGATTATTCCAGAAGATCCCCACTGTAAAAGCAAGAGGAACACAAGTACTAACAAGTAGACCATAGTTTCTATTCTCTTGAAGATAACTTTTTAATTGGAAGAAAGAATACACAAATATATATGTAACATTACCTGATTTATCTTATCATAATAACAGGAAAATGAAGAAATAGGGATGGGGTAAAACTAAGGAAAGACACTGTAATTTTTGTCAGGAAGCTTAGGGATTTCTTGATGAAACCATATTCTCAGAATAGCCAGGAAGTAAGAGGTAAATGCAAGTATGTCAGGAGGAAGACTATTAGAGTTTTAAATATATATGTATTTACATATAATGTATATGTATACATATACATGTGTATATGTTATGTACACACAAACACATATATGAATAAGGTGGAAACTTACATATATTTTCCAAGAATAGCAAAATGACCACAGTCAGAGCAGAAGGATAGAGAGAGAGAGGAGATGGAGAGAGACAGACAGACAGACAGAGACAGAATAGTAAAAGATAAGAGATGAAGATGGGACCCCCAGGAACAGGCAAAAAAAAAACAAAAAAACCAAAAACCCACCTCATTGGTGGTTTTGTTCTTACATCAGACAGAGGCAGAGCAGATGGCAGTCCTTCATTCATCTTAACTTGATGCTTGACTTGGTAGCCAAAGCCATTTTATGTCTAGGACACATAAAAACCAAATCAAGCCAAATCTAGGTAGTGCAGCACGGGAGAAGGAAGAGAGAAATTTTTGTTTCACCATGCCATGCAGTTTAAGCCCGCCTATCATTATGCAGTGCATCACAGGAGGGGGAAGACAGAGATCTGCAGACTATCATGCTACCCACTACTTGCCCTCCAGTACCCAGAGCAGGCAGGCCTTAGACACCTACTTGCTATCATGCTATGCAGCACAGATGGAGGATGTCACCTAGGGACCCACCAGCTGCATATCTAGCCTGCTGCAGGAGTCACCACGATGTGTGAGTATGTGGTCGTCAGATGGGAGAAAAAGAGTAGTGGAGCAGCTTAAGCATTATGAAGAAAATTGGAACTGAAGACTCGAGGGTGGAGAGCAGTAGCCTGATGTGAGTGGCCAGCTCCACCATCTGTGACCATGGTGAGGTCTCAGACTAGCTTTCATTGAGGACCATATCTGACTCCATGGCTACACAGTGGCAGGGGCTAGTGTCGATGTCTGTGGCTCATATTACCACTAAAAAGCATGGAGATTACCTTGATGGGGGCAGCCTCTGTGGACCACATGGATGTCCAGGGGCTATGCAGACCTCTGCCTGCCCCTCATTAGCAGCAGCCCTTGGGAGAAAAGGCTATGCACCTTGCCCAGACAGCACAGTGAATCTGTGAGTGTGGGTGAGCAGGCCCCAAGGATGTGAATGTGGGAAAGCTGACCTTGCCACTCATGTCATGAGGTGTCATGGGCATACAGGTAATGCCCCCTACCACTGCCACCTCCAGCAGTCTGGAAAGCCCATGGGGTCATGAGCATGGGAAAGATATCCCTAACCCTCACCAGCTGCAGCACTTGGGAGAGCAGGCCCTGCACCTCACTTAGGCAGCACAATGCTTGGCCCTGGTCTAGGGAGTGCAGGTGAGCCAGCCCTGAGGGCAGCTGGTTCCACCACTAGTCTGGTTTGCAAAAAGGTGGTGTTAAGTGTGGGGATGATGCCCTCCTGACCCCTTACCACCTGCAGCAGTTGGGAGAGTGGACCCTGGAGTCATGAGAGTGAATTAGCTGGCCCTGCCCCTTGAGGTTGCAGCACTCAGCCGAGTAGGCCCTACACCTCTCCTAGGCAGCATAGTGGAGCTGGCCATGATGGTGAAGGCAAGCATATGAGAGCAGGAAAGCTGTCCCAGACCCTCAAAGGCTGCAGCACTTGGGAGAGTGGATTCTGTGCCTTGACTGGGCAGCCCAGTGAAGCTGGTTCTGTAGGCACAGGTGTGGGTGAGCTATCCTTGAGGACATGAGAGCAGGAGACTTGATCCTGCCTGCTGCCACTGGCAGCATTGGGCGGCCTAGCCAAAGCAGTGCTGAAGAGCTTGCCCTGCTGGTCTGGATAAGGGGGAGCAGATATGCTAAATAGCTCAGGTACCATTGAGCCCAGATCTCTGAGTTGGCCCAACCCCCAAAATTTGTATCATCTAATGGTTGGGACTTATGAAAGAGCCAGTCCTGCTGAACCAAAGCTGCAAGATCACCATTACACAGGGGAACAACAGGATAACTGAGAGGGATCTCAGTGAGGATCCAATATTGATAGTGTCACAGAAGCCAGAAACCTTAAACCAGACCAATGACGCACTGCAGTGAACATTTGCCAGTGAAGGTATGTGGACAGAGGGATATACTGTAGGACACTGTGGGGCAGTGGACCATGCAAACAAAGAACTGGTAAGGTAGTAGCAAAGTTCAGAACCCCAGTAACACTCATAATTGAGAATGGCAGGAGTTCAAACTATCTACAGACCAGATTCCTGTCCTGGAGCATGTGACTAGGATATCCCAATAAGACAACCATGACAACCAGTCAGATACCATAGAACCTAGGGTTCTCCATGCTAATGAGGTTTCTCAGGCGTCTAGCCAATTAGCAAACCTTCCTAGGCATCCCTTCTGCAAAATGTATTTAGTCTTTGGTTCACCCTGAGAAAGTGGTATGCATCCTCATCCGCCATGAATAAAGCAGTTCAGACAAACAAGGACTGTCTCTTTCATCAAAGACCACCGTGGAGGAAAGCCTTCTTCATATAGGGCTCCTCCTAAATCTCCAACAAAGGCCCCTACACACTCCTGACACTCACTCTGAGCTAAGCTGGATTCCCGCCCCCACAATCCCATCACAGGTTCATTGCAGGCCTGCAGTCCCGTTTCCATTTCCTTTAGGTCCCCATTGAGGTCTGGGTATCCAGGAGTTGGAGAACCACATTTCTCACCCAGAAAAACATGAGCTCAGACCCCTATCTTAGACCGCATTTCACCTCCCCTAAGCAGTGTGCTAGCCTCGAAAGAGACTGGCACCCCAACATTGAGGAAGAAATGCAGACTAGCGCCCCAGCCTCCTCAAGTGGCACATCTGCAACTTTTGGAACACCCCAGTGGTAAGGCTAAACTCAGACCTACAGGACACACTGTGACATACTACAGCTTCTACAGTAAGATATTTTGTATGATTGTGTGTGTGTGTGTGTGTGTGTGTGTGTGTGTGTGTGTGCGCGCGCGCGTGTGTTATTTGGGGGGGCATGTAAGAGCAAAGAGTGAACATAAAAGGATAGAGAGATGAGCAGGGTGCTTCATAGGAAATTCACAAAGAATCAACAAAGTTTAAAAAATAAGATGAAGAAAGTGGGGCAAGAGTGAGGGCAGCTAATATATATCTTCTTGCAAGCCATAATAATTACTGTTTTGGCTTTTTTTTAATCTAAGAGAGTTTAAAGACCATAGAGTGTTTTAGGTAAAAGGGCCATTTATTCAGATATAGATTTTTTTTTTTATTTAAAAAAATTCTGCATTAAATCAGTGGAAATAAAAAAGTAATGAGGCCTGTGGTACCTTGACTCAAAGTAACTACAGCAGTCTGACTTAGGCACATTGTTTAAAGTAAAAGCAGAGAGTGTTAGTATATAAGTCAAAGAGGGCCCAAAATTTTTTTTGTAAAAAAAGCATCTAAAGAAATAGAATCTGCATCTAATAGATTAAGAAGGTTTTAGGTAAAAGCAATAGTAGCTATTAACAAATTAGAAGAAAGGGTTGGGGTATAAGTCAGAGAGATTTCAAGTTTTTTTTGTTTTTGTTTTATTGTTGTTTTGTTTTTAACAAAAGCATTGGAGCTGGAGAGATGGCTCAGTGGTTAAGAGCACGGTCTGCTCTTCCAGAGGTCCTGAGTTCAATTCCCAGCAACCACATGGTGGCTCACAACTATCTGTAATGGGAATTCGATGCCCTCTTCTGGTGTGTCTGAAGACAACAGTGTATTCATGTACATGAAGTAAATAAATAAATCTTAAAAAAAAAAAAAAAAAGCATCTAAAGAAATAGGATTTGCCTTAATTCAGAAGATTTTAGGGAGATATTTTCATTTTGGATATATTTGAGATGTTAGGTATCCAAGGAAAGATGTCAAGAGAAATATGATCCTGCAGTTTAGGGGAAAGATATGGGCTGTGAGGCATGGATTGGGAGCTAATGGTACATAAGAGATTTAGAAAGTGAGCATGGGAAGAAGAAGTATGAGAGTTGGATCTGGGACCTGCTAATGTTTAGGTCTGCAGAGACCCTAAAAGACACTTGATTGATATGGTGTCCTGAAGAAGCTGTAACCAGGAGGGAAACTGCAATGAGCTAAATGCTATTGTCTAATGTAAGGTAAAATGTAATATGAAGAATGGTGGTAACCCTCAGTAGTGAAATGGGCCAAGAAGCCTGAAGGTTGGTCGCTTCTAGAACTAAAGGAAGCTGGTGGTTGACATTATCTCCATGTTTTGCAGAAAAGGGGGACATAATAATGACACAGTATCCGTGAAAAAAGACAAGTGTCAAGTGAGATTCCTTTGTTGTTTTTAAGATGGTAAAAGGAATGAAACTGTAAAATCAACGAACTATTTTGTTGGCCTCCAGATGGCTCAGTAGGTAAAGGCAGTTGCTGTGAAGCCCGGTGATTTGAGTTCTATTCCAGAACCCACACAGTGGAAGGATAAAACAAACTTCAACAACTTGTCTTCTGACTTCTACATGCACATGCTGTGCTGGCTAATTTTACATCAACTTGACAAAGCTAGAGTATCTGGAAAAAAGAGAATCAGAACTAAGAAAATACCTCCATAAGATCTCACTTTAAAGCACTTTCTTAATTAATGACTGATGGCAGAGGGCACAGCTCATTGTGGGCAATGCCATTCCTCAGTTGGCGGTCCTGGATTCTATAAGAAAGCAGTTGAGCAAGCTTTGGGAAGCAAACTAGAAACCACCATTTTTCCATGGCCTCCTCCTCACCTCCTGCTTCCAGGTTCCTGCTCTGTCTGAGTTGCTGTCCTAATTTCATTTAATGTACTGTGCTGTAGAAGTAAAAGCCAAATAAACCCTTTCCTTCTAAAGTTGCTTTGGTCATGGTGTTTAGTTACCCTAAGACAGATACATGTGGAATGTGCACACTCTATGTCCACAACACACACAGACACACACACACACAGACACACACACACACACACACACACACAGACACACACACACACAGACACACACAGAGACACACGGGGGTGGGGGGGCAGGCAGGCAGGCAAACAAACAGAACCTAAATATTTTTTTCAAGAAAAAATGGAACAGGGGTGTTATTTTCCAATGTAACATGGAAATAAGGGTGAGGAAACTGAATCTATTGTACAGGTAGAGAGGTTGACATAGTGCATAATCACAAATAGAGAGGCTGAATGTGGAGTAGGTCACATGGGGAAAGATTCTTTTCAGTGGGTGAGGAGTGGGGTCAACAGCTAACAGCAAAGGGGTTATTAGAGATGGGAAGAGATTGAAAACATGTGGTATGTGGATGAGTGAACCTGAAAAATATATATACTATTAGATATTTGTGGTCATATCTTCAAATGAGACCAATAAGCTGAGAAAGTTAAATGTAGAAAACGCAGAGAGGGAGGGAGTTATGGTTTGTGGGCAATGAGGAGAAGGGGTAGCTAAAGAGAGACAGTGGGATGAGCAAAACTATGCTTAGTAAGCATGTTAAGGATTCTATTCCTGAGACCACAAAGTGGGAATAATGCTGGTTTTTATGTAAATCAATGGCACAATTTAATTAGATTTGCAAGAAAGCAATTCTGCAGGTAGGAACAGGATAAACTAAACAATTATTTATGGATTTATGGATTTCATCGAACTTAAAACTTCTTGGAACCCGAAAAGTTTGCTCTATAAAACTAACTAAAGGGCTCTAACATAATATTGTTTGAAGGATCTGAACTCACCAGGAGTCCTCATGAAGCTTCTTAACCTAGTGGACACCTTAACTTTCCTTTATTCCCTAGAAGTGTCAATACTACATGGTGAAATAAATGCAGGACTTTTTCCTTGTGTCAAGGTCAACAGAAAGAAAATCATATTGTCTTATGATTGGGTATGCCAAATAGAAGAAGAAAGAGGGGGGAAAATGTCTATTTGAAATAAGTAAGCAATTTCTTGTGACAGGAAAAGATTATTTTGGACATAATACATAGTATTTCTTTCTGACTGACCCAAAAATTAGTTAGACTTTTAAATAATAAAATAACACATTGTCACAAATACATTAAAAATAGCACAAAATGAAAGTGATTAGAATATAACCTCAGGAACTCAAGGCATAAAAGATTTAATTTCCAGTAAAACGGAAAATAATAGCTCTAACAACATTTTTCTATTTTGATAGTCACAGATGTAAATTTATCTTGATTTATAATTTATCAACTGTTCTGAGGAAAAAACACAATAATGCTGAAAGTAAATGTGTGTAAAGCCTAGGAAGAGATAAATAACTTTTCTCTTGGCAAATTAATCATACCCCCAAGCTAAGAGAATGCCAGTTTTTCTTTTTTTTTTTTTTTTTTTTTTTTTTTTTGGTTTTTTGAGACAGGGTTTCTCTGTGTAGCCCTGGCTGTCCTGGAACTCACTCTGTATATACCAGGCTGGCCTCGAATTCAGAAATCCACCTGCCTCTGCCTCCCAAGTGCTAGGATTAGAGGCGTGCACCACCACTGCCCGGCTGAATGTCACTTTTTCAAAACACAATTTCAACAAATGCTGTCCTTGGCACTGAAGCCCAGGTAACATGACTCTTGGATTTAGAATCATAGAACTTTTGCTTGACTCAAAGTGATCTTCAAAAAATTACATTTATCCTCATTTTAAAAATCTTTTCTTCTTTCTTCTTTTTAAATTTTT
Organism: Uromys caudimaculatus; assembly: GCA_028551405.1. Lineage (NCBI taxonomy): Eukaryota > Metazoa > Chordata > Mammalia > Rodentia > Muridae > Uromys > Uromys caudimaculatus. The sequence continues at coordinate 107,052,216 of CM052706.1, read as the reverse complement.
TCTATATTATTTATTTATTTGTTTGTTTGTTTATTTTGCTTGAGATAGTATCTGGCTATGAAGTTCTTGCTGACCTGGGGCATACAACATTGCCCAGGCCGATTCTAAACTCAGTGCCATCAAACCTGTCTTTCGTGAGTGTTGGTATTCCAGGTATAAGCCACTGTTTCCATCTCCTAGTTGCGATGCTAGGAGTTGAATGCTAGAGGTTCATACATATTCTTTCTTCTTAATAAAATCAAATATTCAAAGTGTTTTCATTGGGCTTTGGTATCTGGCTTTTTTAGCCTTTAATTCATTTGTCTCAAGTTTATTTAGCAGAACCCAAACTACCTAAATACTAAATATCAAAATACCTAATTACTCTTTGATCATTAATGAAAACAAGTCAGACCTTGGGTGCTGGCTCCCCACCAAGTCCCACACAACACCCATTAGAAGCTCTAGTCCCAGGTGCTCTAACACCCCCAGGATCAGAGGTGAGGAGGCCATAACATCTGCCCCAACACAGGGAGTAACTGGGACCTCCGGGATCCAGGGACGCTGGAACACCACCACCACCCCCCAACCCCCACCTCCCCATCCCCACCCACTCCCATCGCACAAACAGTGGCACTGGGTTCCTTCCTGTTTGAACATGCACCTGGAGCAGACCTGGGGTGCTGGTTTTGCATCAGCACTTAAAATAACCAGAGGGAGCCTGACTCCCAAGTGCTCTGAAAAGCCTAGGATCACAGGATCACAGAGGAAGCTCGACTCCCAGGAGATCGGACTCACCCAGGAGCACTGGAGCTCGGACACACTCAAGATCACAGCTGAGGCCACTACATCTTTCCCAACACCCAGCATAACTAGGACCCCCACAGGAACCAAGGAACACCCCACCCCACCACCCTGCTCAGCTAGAGGCACAGGTTCCTACCAGCTTGCACCTGTGCCCAGAACAAACCCAGAGCTCTGGCTCCCACCCCTGCAACTAACAGAGAAAGCTTGACTCCTAGGAGCTCTGACACACCAGGATATCAGGAGCTTGGTCACACCAGGATTTCAGGATCCCAGAGGCTGCTTGACTCCCAGGAGATCTGACCCACACAGGATCGCAGGATCACATGATCAGAGACAGCCGGACTCTGAGGAGTTCTGACACAATCAGGATCAAAGGAGGAACAGACAAAGCAAGGGCAGGTAGCACTAGAGATAACCAGATAGAGAGAAGCAAGCGCAAGAACATAAGCAACAGAATTCAAGGCTACTTGGCATCATCCAACCACAGCAAGTCCTGCATAACCCATCACAGCAGAAAAGATTCAGATTAAAAATAATTTCTCATGATAATGATAAAGGAGTTTTAAAAGGACATAAAGAAATACAGGAAAACACAGGTAAACAGGTAGAAGTCCTTAAATAAGAAACACAAAAAAACCTTAAGGACTTACGGGCAAACACAAGCAAACAGGTGAAGGAATTGAACAAAACCATTCAGGATCTAAAAATGGAAAAAATAAAAACAATAAAGAAATCACAAAGGGAGACAACCCTGGACATAGAAAACCTAGGAAAGAGATCAGGAGTCAGAGATGCATCACCAACAGAATACAAGAGGTAGGACAGAGAATCTCAGGTGCAGAAGATACCATAGAAAACATTGACACAACAGTCAAAGAAAATGCAAAATGCAAAACGCTCCTAACACAAAACATCCAGGAAATCCAGGACACAATGAGAAGACCAAACCTAAGGGTAATAGGTATAGAAGAGAGTGAAGACTCCCAACTTAAAGGGCCAGTAAATATATTAAAATTATAGGAAAAAACTTCCCTAACTTACACAAAAGATGTACATGAGAAGTCTACAGAACTCCAAGTAGACTGGACCAAAAAAGAAATTCCTCCCATCACATAATAATCAAAACACCAAATACACAAAAGAAAGTAAGAATATTAAAAGCAGTAAGGGAAAATGGTCAATTAACATAAAGGCAGACCTATCAGAATTTCAGCAGATTTTTTACCAGAGACTCTAAAAGCCAGAACAACCTGGGCAGATGTCATGCAGACCATAAGAGAACACAAAAGCCAGCCAAGGCTATATGGAGCAAAACTCTCAATTAACATAGATGAAGAAACCAAGATATTCTATGGCAAAAACAAATTTACACTATCTTTCCACAAGTACAACCCTACAAAGGATGACAGATGGAAAACTCCAACACAAGGAGGGAAACTACACTCCAGAAAAAGCAAGAAAGTAATCTAATTTCAACAAACGAAAAATAAGATAGCCACACAAACATAATTCCACCTCTAATAGCAAAAATAACAGGAAGGAACAATCGATTTTCCTTAGTCTCTCTACACATCATTGGACTCAATAACCTAATAAAAAGACAGGCTAATAGACTGGATCCATAAAGAGAACCCAGCATTTTGCTGCATTCAGGAAACGCACCTCTGTGATAAGGACAAACACTACCTCAGAATAAAGGGCTGGAAAACAATTTTCCAGGCAAATGGTCCCAAGAAACAGGCTGGAGTAGCCATTCTAATATTGGATAAAGCAGATTTTCACCCAAATGTCATCAAAAAAGATAAGGACACTTCATACTCATCAAAGGAAAAATTTATCAAGAATTCTCAGTTCTGAACATCTATGCTCCAAATGCAAGGGCACCCACATTCATAAAAGAAACTTTACTGGATCAAATGGATTTAACAGATATCTATAGAACATTTCATCCTAAAGCAAAATAATATACCTTCTTCTCAGCACCTCATGGTACCTTCTCCAAAATTGACTGTATAATTGTTCATAAAACAGGCCTCAACAGATACAAGAATATTGAAATAATCCCATGCATACAGATCACCACCAATTAAGGCTGGTCTTCAATAATAACGAAAACAACAGAAAGCCCACACACACATGGAAGCTGAACAACACTCTGCTCAATGAAAACTTGGTCAAGGAAGAAAGAAAGAAGGAAATTAAAGACTTTGTAGAATTTAATGAAAATGAAGGCACAACATAGCAAAACTTATGGCACACAATGAAAGCAGTGCTAAGAGGAAAATTCAGTTCTATGTGCCTCCAAAAAGAAACTGGAGAGAGCATACACTAGCAGCTTGGCCGCACACCTGAAAGCTCTATAACAAAAAGAAGCAAATACACCAAAGAAGAGTAGCAGGCAGGAAATAAACTCAGGGCTGAAATAAACCAAGAAGAAAGAAAAAGAACTATACAAAGAATCAACAAAACCAGAAGCTGGTTCTTTGAGAAAATCAGCAAAATAGATAAACCCTTAGCCTGACTAACCAGAGGGCACACAGACAGTATCCAAATTAACAAAATCAAAAATGAAAAGGGAGATATAACAACAGAAACCGAGGAAATTAAAAAACATCATCAGATCCTATTACAGAAACCTATACTCAACAAAATTGGAAAATCTAGAAGAAATGGGACAATTTTCTAGACAGATACCAAATACCAAAGTTAAATCAGGATCAGATAAACCATCTAAACACTCCCATAACCACTAAAGAAATTGAAGCAATCCTTAAAAGTCTCCCAGCCTAGGGGCTGGAGAGATGGCTCCAGTGGTTAAGAGCACCAATTGTTCATCCAGAGGTCCTGAGTTCAATTCCCAGCAACCACATGGTGGCTCACAACCATCTGTAATGGGATCTGATGTCCTCTTCTGGTGTGTCTGAAGAGAGCAATGGTGTATTCATATACATAAAATAAATAAATTTAAAAAAAAAAGTCTCCCAACTAAATAAAGCCCAGGACTAGATGAGTTTAGTGCAGAATTCTATCAGAATTTCAAAGAAGAACTAATACCAATACTCTTCAAACTATTCCACAAAATAGAAACAGAAGGAACACGACCCAATTCGTTCTATGAAGCCACAGTTACACTGATACTAAAATCACACAAAGATCCAACAAAGAAAGAGAACTTCCGACCAATTTCCCTTATGAATATCAATGCAAACATACTCAATAAACTTCTTGCAAACTGAATGCAAGAACACATCAAAACAATCATCCATCATGATCAAGTAGGTTTCATTCCAGGGATGCAGGGATGGTTCAATACTGGGAAATCCATCAATGTACTTGACTATATAAACAAACTCAAAGAAAAAAATCACATGAATATGTCATTGGATGCTGAAAGGCATTTGATGAAATTCAACACCCCATCAGGAATTCAAGGCCCATACCTAAACATAGTAAAAGCAATATACAGCAAACCAGTAGCCAACATCAAACTAAATGGAGAAAAACCTGAAGAAGTCCCATTAAAATCAGGGACTAGACAAGGCTGCCCACTCTCTCCCTACCTATTCAATATAGTATTCAAAGTCCTAGCTAGACCAATTAGACAACAAAAGGAGGTCAAAGGGATACAACTTGGAAAGAAAGAAGCCAAAATATCACTATTTGCAGATGAAATGATAGTATACTTCAGGGGCCCCAAAAATTCCACCAGAGAACTCCTACAGCTGATAAACCACTTCAGCAAAGTGGCTTGAAAAAAGTTAACTCAAAGAAATCAGTAGCCTTTCTCTACTCAAAGGATAAACTAGCCGAGAAAGAAATTAGGGCAATATTCATAAATAACATAAAACACCTTAGTGTGACTCTAACCAATCAAGTGAATGATCTGTATGACAAGAACTTCAAGTCTCTGAAGATAGAAATCAAAGAAGATTTCAGAAGATAGAAAGATCTCCCATGCTCATGGATTGGCAGGTTTAATATAGTTAAAATGCCCATCTTGCCGAAAGCAATCTACAGATTCAATGCAGTCCCCATCAAAATTACAACTCAATTCTTCATAGAGTTAGAAAGAACAATTTGCAAATTCATTTGGAATAACCAAATCCCAGGATATTGAAAACTATTCTCAACAATAAAAGAACTTGTAGGGGAATCACCATCCCTGACCTCAAGCTGTATTACACACCAATAGTGATTTTAAAAAATATATATATATGTTATTGATACAGAGACAGGCAGGTACATCAATGGAATAGAACTGAAGACCCAGAAATGAACCCATGGTGGCGCACGCCTTTAATCCCAGCACTTGGGAGGCAGAGGCAGGTGGATTTCTGAGTTCAAGACCAGCCTGGTCTACAGAGTGAGTTCCAGGACAGCCAGGGCTACACAAACCCTGTCTGGAAAAACAAAAACAAAACAAAAAAACAGATGAGCTGAAATTAATAGAAGAGAAAGTGGAGACGAGCCTTGAACACATGGGCACAGGGGAAATTTTCCTGAACAGAATACTTAGAGCTTGAGCTCTAAGATTAACAATAGACAAATGGGACCTCATAAAATTGCAAAGCTCTATAAGGCAAAGGGCACAATCAATAGTATAAAACAGCAACCAACAGATTGGGAAAAGATCTTTATCATCCCTACATCCGATCGAGGCCTAATATCCAATATATACAAAGAACTCAAGAAGTTAAGACTCCAGAATACCCCATAACCCTATTTAAAAATGGAGTACAGAACTAAACAAAGAATTCTCAACTGAGGAAAATGGAATGGCTAAGAAGAACTTAAAGAAGTGTTCATCATCCTTAGTTATCAGGGAAATGCAAATCAAAACAACCCTGAGATTACACCTCACACCAGTCAGAATGGCTAAGATCAAAAACTCAGGTGACAGCAGATGCTGGGCAGGATGTGGAGAAAGAGGAACACTCCTCCATTGCTGGTGGGATTGCAAGCTGGTACAACCACTCTGCAAATCAGTCTGGAGGTTCCTCAGAAAACTGGACATAGTACTACCTGAGGACCCAGCTATTCCTCTCCTGGACATATACCCAAAAGATGCTCCAACATATAACAAGGACACATGCTTCACTATATTCACAGTAGCCTTATCTATAATAGCCAGAAGCTGGAAACAACCCAGATGTCCTTCAACAGAGAAATGATACAGAAAATCTGGTACATTTACACAATGGAGAACTACACAACTATTAAAAACAATGACTTCATGAAATTCTTAGGCAAATGGATGGAAGTAGAAAATATCATCCTGAGTGAGGTAACCTAGTGACAAAAGAATACGCATAGTATGCATTCGCTGATACGTGGATATTAGCCCCAAACCTCGGAATACCGAAAATACAATTCACAGACCACATGAAGCTCAAGAGGAAAGTGTGGATGCTTTGGTCCTTCTTAGAAGGGGGAACAAAATACTCACATAGGAAATACGGAGACAAAGTGTGGAGCAGAGACTGAAGGAACAGCCATCCAGAGACTGCCCCACATAGGAATCCATCCCATATACAGTCACCCAGACACTACTGTGGATACCAAGAAGTGCTTGCTGACAGAAGCCTGATATAGCCAGGGAGGGAAGTCAGGAGCTGGTGGATGGCTGGGGGAATACCCTCATAGAAGCAGGGGGAGGGGGGATGGGACAGGGGTTTTCCAGGGGGTGGGGGGACTGGGAAAGGGGATAACATTTCAAATGTAAATAATGAAAATATCCGCTGGGCAGTGGTGGTGCAAGCCTTTAATCCCAGCACTTGGGAAGCAGAGGCAGGTAGATTTCTAAGTTCAAGGCCAGCCTGGTCTACAGAGTGAGTTCCAGGACAGCCAGGGCTATACAGAGAAACCCTGTCTCAAAAAAAAAAAAAAAAAAAAAAAAAAAAGAAAGAAAGAAAGAAAGAAAGAAAAAGAAAAAAAAGAAAATATCCAATAAAAAAATAAAAATAAATAAAAGAAAAAAATAAGTCACCAAAAATAAAATAAATCAAATTTTGCTAAGCAGCATGCTATTTTCTCAAGTGAGTAAAAGATTATTTTCAGCTAACTTTACAGTTGGCTGCATTTACTATACATACATGAAGAATGCCTGGAAAAATGACAGGAATTTATGATTAACTGTCCTGGTTTTATTTGTCATTAACTGAAAGCATTTCCTTTTCTACAGGTTTATTCTTTAAAAATACATTTTTTTTTTTAAAGCACTAAATACCTCTTTTCAAATATACTGTTACCTAAATCTTCAGCTTATTCACAATAGTCATTTGCTTTGAATAAAATTAATTTCTATAAAGTGGCTTATTCTTTTTAGGAGTTGTTGATACACAGATACAAAACATCAAAAAGCTTTCTTGTTTCTTGTTTTGTTTTGTTTTTGTTTTGTTTTGAGATAGGGTTTCTCTTTATAGCCCTGGATGTCCTAGAACTCAGGTCTGTGAACCAGGCTGAACTTGAACTCAGAGATCTACCTGTCTCTGCCTCTCTAGTGCCAAGACTAAAGGTGTGAGCCACCACTGTCCTTTTTTTTTTTAAACATTTTTATTCATTTAATGTATGAGTGCTCTGCTGCATATATATCTGCAGGCCAGAAGAGGGCATCAGATCCCTTTATAGATGGTTGTGAGCCACCATGTAGTTGCTTGGAATTAAACTCAGGATCTCTGAAAGAAGGGACAGTGCTCTTAACCACTGAGCCATCTCTCCTGCCCATCAAAAACCTTTCTAAAATACAGCCAACAAGTCAAAATAAGTACCAACTCTGTATTTTCCCTCATTTCATTGATTTAAAATCCATAATTAGATAGTCATCTGGTTATCATCTACAAACACAAAGCAGTGGTTTGGAAACAGTGAAAGCCAGAGTTCACCAATTAATTCTAAGTAATCACAACTACAGCCTATTGAATTTCTATCCATGTATCAAAGTAAGAATTCTCAGCTATATTCCTGGCAAAGTTAATGATTTCTCAACTAGTATAAGCTCTTCAATACAACTGTGGACTCACATGTATGTATATGTATATGTACAGTGTAAACATATGTATATGTTATAATATATAAACATATCTATATATGAACATACATTCAGATATATAACATGCATGCTTAGCTAAAATAGAAAATCCTATGAGTGAATACATAATTTGTTGTTTAATTAATAATCTACACGAAGAAAATAATTATATATATATACATATATATATTCATCTGAGTATAATAGTCTTCTGAAGTCAACTCTTGTTTTAATGAATAAAACTGTCACTATATTAAGAAATTATGTTAGAATTTTTAACAAAAGCAATGACCTTCTCATCTCTATTTTAAAATAAAATTAAATTCATTGCCCTAGAATTATAAATTCATTGTATGACACTGTAATGAGGAAACAAACTTAATCTTCTTGGCTGCTAAGTGTTTCAAAGCAAAGAATAATGTAGATTAAAAGAACAGAAATTCCAGCAGTAAAAAGTTCAACCCATTTCTCCCTTCTAAACTAATTCCATTTCATGAGCCATTAGACATGCTTCAAAGGCAGCTTCAAGCCTATGTGGCAAGAGTATGGTTTTATATCATTGCTGTAATAAGAGTATGGTATGTAAATAAACAAATAGGTTTGTCCTCTTGCCTTCCTTCACATATGCATGCAACAACACACACACACAAGCTCACACACACACACACACGCTCACACACACATACACACACACACACAGAATCTAGGCTCTATGTACAAGAGTAAAATACTTATATAAGTGTTATGCAATTTCCTATGGAGGCATTAACAAATATCTATTCATCCCACATAGGGCAAATCAAAGAAATTACTCCATCCAAGTATAGGTTAGTGGACCAGGAAGTTTATTAGTTACTTACAAGAGTGTTCATGTTTGAAAGCAGCTGTATCACTCTAGGTAGTTACAGACTTGAAAGCTACAACTTTCAGGTAGGTGGGTTGATCAAAAGTCTCTATATCCCAGAAAGTTTTTACTGTTATGTAACAGTAACTATTACATAATTAATATATATATGAATTTTATATGTTTCAGCTTTCTGGGACATTTTAAGCTTTGCTTACTTCCTCAGTCTCATAAACCTGTCTCCTCCCTCCAGAATGGTTTCAACTCAAAGGAAATTGCTACACAACACTGAGAATATGATTTCTGTGTTCATTAAATTTTTCTTAAAGTGACAATTTCATTGTTCATAGCTAAATAAAACTTCACTGAATACATATACCATATTTTATATTCATCTATCAGTTGATGGACATATGCCAAATCCATAACTTGTCTATGAAGAGTTTAAAAAACATTTTAAAAAAAATTCATAGCATGCTTAGATTCCCAGAAGTGGTATAGCTAATACATATGATTTTTTTTTTTTTTTGAGGAATGTCATTTTGATTTCCATAGTTTAGACTAATTCACATTATCTGATTATCAGTGTGTAATGGCCTACACCCCTTCCCCAGCATTTATTTGTATTATTTTTGTCTTAAACCACTTTTAGAAATAATTTAACATGTGTCTAGAGATATTTAATACAATACAATGATCAAATAGAACATGTATAAATATTCAGGTTTTTGACATAATTTGATTGGCATCTGGACATATTATATATCTACTGGAATGATACCTGACGAATGTTTCCAGAGGGCAGTGAAAATTCTCTCAAGCTGTGTCCATGGTAAATGTCCAAGTTATTCTGGATGAACGCATTTAATTGATTCACTATGCTGTTGACCTATAAAGCCATCAGTAACTATGTCTTGCCTATTCAATTCTGAAAGTCCTCTGATTAACCCTTGAAAAGACAATATAAATACAATCAGAATGAGTCTTTAAAACACTTTTGATAAAGTATCAGTAACAATATAGCAATATTATAAGCAATATAATTTACTTTTACTCCAACAGATAATTTTTTTTAAAATGCTATCATGAATGATATCATGTTTCCTGGGAAATAATCTACTAATGATGTGTGCTTACAATAATGACTTATAACTTTACTTTTGATGGTTTCATACAAATATAGAATATATTGCGACCATACTCACCCGCTCCCATTATTCTTCCCAAGCTCCATTCTGTGTTCGTAATCTTTGTGTGTAGGAGTGTATATTTATGCAAATAACCACAGATACTTTGTTCATGACTGCAATGGCCATGAAATATCGAGAAGAAGAAATTTCATGGTATTTCTCTCTCCAACTTCCAGCTCATGAAATGTTTTCACCTTATTTTCTGTAATGTTCCCTAGACCTTGAAGGTGGTGACATAGATATCTCATTTAGGCATGAGCATTCAACAGTTATTCTCAGGACCAGTTTCAAGTCTCTGCATTAACTACTGCCCTCTGCAAAACAAAACATTTTCTGACCCAGAGTAGCATTAGACTAAGGATATATACATAAACATTTAGGAGGCATTTTGGCTAAATGTCTATTTGGCAATACATCAGTAGTACATTCTCCCTAGGGCCTGTGATCTTACCAGTCACATATTTTTACAGTACCAGGCATGAATTCATTCTCAAGAAGGGAGTCTAATAAGCAATTAGAAAGTGGTTGATTATGCCCCCAAAAAATCACATTAGTATTGCACCAGCAGATACATCTTATCTTGTCTGGCACAATGGAACTGTGTAGCACATAGAACTCAACAGTTCAGAAAGATCATTCATGGCTATTCTCATCCAGCAACCTGCATAGTGCTTTCTTACACTGAGTTCTAGTTGGATTTCTCTCAGCCCTGTATCCAAATTGTACCATGTCTTGAGCAATAGGATCTTAAAACCATTTAGTTCTAGTAAATAACCTAAAGCAATGGCAATACTATTTGACAAGCTTCTAGGGGCTCTCTGGCCAGCAATTCCTGGGGAGGTAGCTCATAATAGCTAAGTTGCCAGTGCTCCAGTAAATAGCCCTTACCCCAAACTTACAAAAGCAGTACTAAGTAAAAAGAAAAAACAAAAAAAAAACAAAACAAGATAGCAGAGGGTCATTAGGAGGGGAAAAAGAGAGGGGAATCTGGTTAAAATACATTGTATATCTGTAAGAAATTGTCAAAAAACTTTTAAAAAGTATTGTCTGTATGTCAGTCATGAAATTAGAAAGATCATACGAGAAAAACAGATATTCACTGCATCTTTCTTATTCCTCAAATAAATATAAAACAGAATCTGAAATCAATATGGCACTATGTGCTGCTTAAAAAATGCATGTCTTCCAGATTTTAACATCTGTATCCCAGTATTCTTGGCTGTTCAATAAATACCAACACAACGCTAAGCTTAGAACAGTTCTTCAGTTTAAGCTTTGGCTATATGCTGATCACACCTGATAAAGTAAATCTACCCACCATTCAATGGATGTATGGTTGTACTGGCTAGTTTATATCAACTATAGTAATCAGCAAATGGAACCTCAAATGAGAAAATGTCTCTATAAAATCAGGCTGTAGACAACCCTGTAGGACATTTACTTAATTAGTGATTGATGTGAGATGGCCTATTGTGGGTAGGGCCACTCGTGGTCTGGTAGTCTTAAGTACTATATATAAAAACAAACAAACAAACACCAAGCTAAGTAAACCATGGAGAGCAAGTACTACCCCCCATGGCTTCTGCATCTACTCCTGCCTCCAAGTTCCTGCCTTACTTTTGATGAACTCTTATATGGAACTATAAACCCTTTCCCCACCAAAGTTGCTTTTGGTCATAGTCTTTTATCACAATAACAGTAACCATAACTAATCTCCCCGTGATTCAAATAAAAGTAACAGTACTTCTTAAAGCTACACTGATCAAATGAGCTGATAAATGTAAGTACTTACTCTGGAAGATTCTACCATAAATGATCTTGTATAAGATACACAGCCAGTTTGCTGATAAAAATAGAAGATGCTAAACTCACTGACAATGCTATGGTTATATATTTATCCATCCTCCCTGCCCCAGACAGAATGAACTTCATTAGCTGTCTTCACATCTTATTTAAAAATTAGTTGAGTTACTTTAAGGGTTTTTTGTTTTTCCCATAGCTCTATGCATATTCATCTGTTTGGTTTTCAAAAGTTTAGATGGTGTCTTAGTCATGGTTTCTATTCCTGCACAAACATCATGACCAAGAAACAAGTTGGGGAGGAAAGAGTTTATTCGGCTTACACTTCCATGCTGCTGTTCATCACAAAAGAAAGTCAGGACTGGAACTCAAGCAGGTCAGGGATCAGGAGCTGATGCAGAGGCCATGGAGGAATGCTGCTTACTGGCTCGCTTCCCCTGGCTTGCTCAGCCTGCTTTCTTATAGACCCCAAGACTACCAGCCCACAGATGGTACCACTCACAAGGGGCCCTCCCGCCTTGATCACTAATTGAGAAAATGCCTTACCACTGGATCTCATAGAGGCATTTTCTCAACTGAAACTCCTTTCTCTGTGATAACTTCAGCTTGTGTCAAGTTGACACACAAAACTAGCCAGTACAGATGACAACATTTTAACTACTGAGTGTTGGATTATGTAAACCTAATTCTTTAACAGATTTTAGATACTGAGCAATAAAATTTTGATAATCTTTAATTGAAAAATTACTGAATGTATAAACAGTGTGTGTGTGCGCACACACACACACACACACTTACTTTTTATATTTTAAATCAACCCATGGGAATTCCTGTGTAAGAAATTCTTAATTAAGACCCACCAAGCCATACATTGGGCAGTATGGTAAAATGTAAAAACAGTGATTTCCAGCCCAGAACCAAATTCACTATTTGGCTATACCAAATACTCAGAAAAAGGTCAAAATAAATATTGTTAACAAGGTAGACTTGGAGTACAGAAGGGTAAATGATTTATGAAAACAACTATATTCTTACATCACTCTGTACAAGGAACTTTCCCTTTCTCTTACAAATTATCAAAACAAAACTTTGTATTGTGCCCCTTTGTTATGAAGAAGTTAGCTGAGATTTACACACCACAGAAAGGAGTACATGTAAAAGTTACCAGACAAAAGAAATACAAAACACAGGACAGAGGCAAACACTCCTCAGGTGAAGTTATGAAATGTAATGTCAACAATGAACAATGCAAGTGAAGAGGGGCATAAGAGAAGGTACAAGGTGCAATGTTGAGGAAAGAAAAGATTTCTATCTGGAAAAGGGAAATCAAAGCCAAAAGTTTAAAAACCAAGTAAAAGCAATATAAACCTTATTTGCAATGATAAAAAACAAAGTATGCCAACTAAGAGTTGACAGTGCTTGTTATAGGAATAGGAAAAGGTAGAAAATTTCAAAATAGTGAAAAAAAGCCTATTTTTCTTTTTAAACTATATGCACATGTAACTTGATTAAAAATATAACAGTAAAAAAAAAATCTAAAAGGCACAAAATCTGGCATTGTCAAGCTCCTAAAATTCCATAGTTATTATCATTTTATTATAATGATAAGACAAATGATTTTTCATTTCAGTTTTATACTCATACAGGGGAAAAAACAATACTTCATCTATTAGAAATGCTACAAGATTTTCTATGCTTTCTATAATTAAGCATGCTCAATAAAATAAAAAAAACACTGAGTAATTTTAGAGCACTTAAACACAATATTAGTAATAAAAACGATATTATTCTACTTCTTGCTATTTAACAAGTAACAAGACTAACTCCTGAAGACATGTACTACAACCATAAATAGATTCTCTCATCAATATGATGGTCTTGGCATCTTAATCTATGATGTTCACTTTATTAGTAGTTTTTATTTAGTAAATAAAAACAAATGAGGATCAATAGGTTCATAAAAAGTTAATACAAATAACCAATAACAATGCCAAACTAACCTCACTTGTAATGAAAGGAATGTAACTTTAAATGTGATACATCACTTTTCAGTTATACAGTTTATCTAATATAAGGAAAAAACACCAACAAAGCAATCTTTAGATAAATAAAAGCAAGGTAATAGCTGCAGCTGGATCAGAGGGCACAAGTGGTACGCAAACATGACTAGCTGAAGCATAAACTGCAGGTTTTCAAGAGGAAGAAGGTAATACGTAAAGCTGTTTGTTTAAACCCTTTGAACCAATCACTCCTGAGTGCAGGACATAAGAATGTCTCTCAAAATGCCACTGAATTTTCACTATAGTACTGCTTACAGTAATGACACGGACAATTAAAACTCGTAACACAGAAAGAGTACCTATGGTACATTTTCCTCAACCACAGTATGAAATTCTCCCAAACCACACCAGGTATACTGGTTTGAATACCCTTGGCCCAGGCAATAGCACTATTAGGTGTGGCCTTGGAGGAATTGTGTCACTGTGGGGACGGGCTTTGAGACCCTCCTAAGCACTTGGGAGCCAGTCTTCTCCTAACATCTTTTGGAAGAGGTACAACTCTCAGCTCCTTCATGGCCATTCCTGCCTAGCCGCTACCATGCTTCCTGCCATAATGATAATGGACTGAAGCTCTGAAGCTGTAAGCCGGCCCCTACTAAACGACCTTTCTAAGAGCTGCCGCTGTTGTGGTGTCTCTTCACAGCAATGGAACCCTAACTAAGACAACAGGCTTAGGTTTTTTCTCTCCAATAGCTGATAGTGGTTTTAAAAACACAATCTGAGTTGATGGAATCTTTGGGAGGTTAATTTATCACTGATAAAACAGATGTTACAACTTCATGAAGATATAAACCTGGACATTCCAACAGCAGTTTGTGTTACTACAGTCAAGGCAAAATGAGTGTTGTAATGCTGACAACTTAAATCTTGTGCTATGTGCCAAACAGATGTCATACAAGACAGTAACTAAGAACCGCTACGTTTATGCAGCAGAAATAATTATGAAGGGCAGATGTATTTTCTTATAACTACAAAACCTGTCCTCGCTTTTAGAAAAGTTAATATGGATTAATTTGCAACAAAAGTCTCTGGAAAGGTAACAGAAATTTTAGAGTAGTTCTCTGAAAAACAAGGTGAAATGCTTGCCTTCAGCATGTTTACACTTTATTTTTTCTTTCTAAAATGAACATTTATCCTTGGAAGATTCTTTCATCATTTCTATTAATTACAGTTCTGGAAGGGAGAAGTAAATATACTCAATGGAGCCAATGGAGCCACTGAACTGGAAATGTGCTCTTAAAAAGCATCTGTGTCTTTAAAAATGATTTTTTAAATAAAATTTGATCACATCGGGCACTTTATTTCAATGAATACACAAGATTACCCTTTTCATTAATTTTCCTTACTCAGAGAATTCTATCATGACTTGCTACCATTTCGTATTAGAATTTCTTCTGTGAAACAAAAGCAGTCCCAAAATGAAGGATCCTCAGGTGTCATAGGAATGGCAGGTGCTATCAAATCATTAAAGTTAAGAATGGTAAACTGCCTCTGGGATGGCTTAGAATCACCTTGATATAAAACCTAAGAGAAAAAACAAAAACAAAGATTTTATACTCCATATTAACTATATGATCAGTTTTATAATTTTGAAATAATTCTAGTGATTAGTATTAAATTAAGGCATAGTAAAATTTCTACAGTACTGTTTATACTAGTGTTGTCAATAAAATAAGTGAAACATGAACATGTTCAAACCACTACCTGTAGTTTTTAAAGACTTAATGATATCCTATATGCAGAAAGTCCAAGTCAGTTGACATACATAAAAGAAATCTGAAGATCTTTAATTTCAATAAGCAGAAGTGTGCCACCAGCAAAATTTCTGAAACACTACTAAAATGTAGGCCTGCCATGAAAATCTGCTTTAACTACATAGGGATGACATTCATGCAGGAATTACTGAGTACCATCAAAGCATGTGACTTCCTGTGACAAGCCAATCAAAACACAAACATACAAAAATCATTGCATAACATTGCCTTTAGACAGAATGTAGGTGGTATAATATGAAATAAAAAATGATGTCCATGTTTAATTGGGCCCCAACTCCAAAACAGAATTGTGTGTGTGTGAATATATATAGTATACACAATATATATAAATGATATATATGTTTAATATTACAAACTCTGAAATCCAGTATCACTTTTTGCTCAAAGCATTTTAGATGAGGGGCAATCAATTCATATTAAACTTGAGCTTTATAAACTATCTTAATAAAGTTCGGTAGATGAGGCTATAATACAGTTATCTCAATTTTAAAGATGGGAAATTGGGACTCAGGAACATCAGACCATTTGCACAAGCTAACCACACAAGCTAAATTGTGAACTTAGATTTAGAACCTAGCTTTCTCACTATGCACTGCTGCAGTAGGCTCTACTCAAAGAGGCAGAAGTACTAAAAGTACATCTAACCAATGGTGTAATAGTGGCATGACAGTTATGGTGCTAACCAACCACTTGGGGCCTCCATCACAAGATGAATTTCATGCGTGGTACTGTAAAACTGGCCCAAAAGCTCATGACTGGAAAGAGCAGAGACCCTAGGGGAGGACCCTACTATTATTATGTCAGGCAGTCAAACTGTTTTCCATTATGTTAATATTCATAGATTTCTTGTGTTCTTCCCTTTGGTCTTTCTGTAATGGGTAACAACCAACAGGCTGATTGGTAGCTGGTCATATGCCGTAATAACATAAACAACAGTATGTGCTCATCTGTAGATAAAGCATCTATATTAATTTGCCTACATCTAAGGCTCAGAGAACATCAAGGAAGAGTAGACAGAATTTAAGAGCTGGCACATGAAGAGGAAATCTGTGAAATGCTGACTTTTGGACATGGCATGGTGGTGCATACAATTCACAGTGCCTGTGGCTACCAACCTGCACAAGATCTATACAAAACCAAGCACATCAAAATACCTACACAAATAAGAGAAGAGCCCCTGATACCCAAACCTTACTTAGGGAGGGAGTCAATCTACTTTGGGGATCATGACTCAAGTGGATATCCCTAAACCCATGTACATATGAGCGGCACTAACTGGAGTTAAGGTTACCAACAACTACAACAACAGCAACAACAAAACACTGGCACATGAAGCTGCAAATGAGGCAGAGTAGATGACTGCACAGAAAGAGGTAGTAAGTGGGTATGAGTACACAAAAAAAGTAAAAGGAGCATGAAGCTGAGACTTGAGAGTAAGAAGAATAGAACGAATCATGCCATCTCCTATCAAGTATCAATTCTAACCTGTTAATATTCTTAAAAGACACTCTATGACAAAATTATTATAAAACAATTTGTCTGTGGCCTACAATTTGTCTGTGTCTTATTTTTCTAGAACTAATGACAACAGGATGTGTGTGCACACAAATATACATATTTTCTTATATGCATTTCATAAAAACAAAGGCATAAACTTTTGCTAATAGTATACGATAAAGAAATTCTTCACACAGAGCTACAGCTATAAGTACATTGAATCTCTCAGTGTCTTCTTTCATTTACTAGATAACAATATTAGAAATACAAACCAATTATGATTGAAAGAACAAAGTGAGACCAACCTTAAATCCCAATATGATATAAAGTCTCAGATTACCTCTGGGAACAGTTTAGAACATTAGGAATATGTTTAATTTCTAAGGTAATATCAGTATTTATATTCAATACAACCCTATTCACCTAGAAATAATTTATGGTTACAACTAAGTAGTGATACTGAATTTCTATTGGAAATATAATAGTACTATCAACATTTTCCTCTGTAACATTTAAGGGTATTTAAATATAAAGAAGATAATATGATCTTGTAAAGTTTTGTGGCCATCTTTGGGGGGGGGGAACATACCAGCTAATCTTAAAATATTTGCTAATTAAAAAAAAAAAAAAAAAAAAAAAGCTTGTAAACTATACCCCCTCCCCTGACACAAGATACATTACAATTCTGTTCAACTGTAACCAGAAGCATCACTGATCCATTCTTATTCTCTAGAAAGACTTTAAATACCCGGAATCTTACACTCTGATGTCTAGGCCCATCAGGCTTCCTAATGGCCACTGCAACACAATGCTGCTCATCTATTTTGCTTTCCTAAAAAATAAAAAATGAATTCAGATTATGAAACATAAATTTAGACCTTTTTTTTAAATTTTCAAAATTCCATTTATTTTTTTATACACCTCTCCACACACTAAAACACTCTCTCAATTCTCTTGGAAGCATGTAAACAGGATTAAGTACTTCATATGTTAACAAAGCATACACCTTGTTAATCTCTACTATGACCATGTGCTGGCTAATTCTGTCAATTTAACATTTAACACAAGCTAGAGTTATCGGAATGGAGGAACAGTCTCAATTGGGGAAAAGAAAAGCATCCATAAGATTGGGCTGTAGACAAGCCTGTAGGGAATTTTCACTAGTGATTGATGTAAGATGGCTCAACTCATTGTGGTTGCTGGGTTCTGGGTTCTACAAGAAAGTAGGCTGAGCAAGCCAGTAGGTAGCACCTCTCCATGGCTTCTGTATTAGCTCCTGGCTCCAGGTTCCTACTCTATCTGAGTTCCTGTCAAGACTTCTAGTGACGGACTAAGATGTGGAAGTGTAAGCCAAATAAAATAAACTCTTTTCTCCCCAAATGGCTTTCAGTCATGCTGTTTTATCATAGCAATAGTAACCCTAACTAGGACAGACAGTAACATTTTAAAACACAAGTCCCAACTCCTTTTATTATACAATGCTGCTCATTTTTGGATTAAAGAATTTTTGAAGTCTTTTGAGATAAGTTCTCTCTATGTAACTGGCTGGCATGGAACTCCCTATGTATACTAGGCTGGCTTCCAACTCATAGAGATGCCAAATACTGAAACTGAATGCAAACACCATTATGTCTTGATAAGACTGAAGAGTTTTAATGATCAGATTTTAATTACGCATTTTTGAAGCTACACAGGCTCATAATAAATATGTACTCTCCACTGCTGACATTCTTATAAATTTCAGGAACTATCTAGATTATTTGCACACATGTGAATAAATATGGAAAGTCTTAGCTATAATAATGATAATAAATTTCTTACCTCAAAGACCCATTCTTTTTCTTCTTCCCCATCCAAAATCAAACGTGTTTCCTTATAAACCTGGCCAATGTCCATGTTTAATGGAGATACATCAAATTCAAGCCGCTGCATTTCAAATCCCAATCCAACACCAATGGCTTTTATGAAGCTTTCTTTCAGTGCCTAGAGAGAAAAAGGAACATTTTCTCTTAGAGAATTCAATAGCTAAAACTTTTCATAACATTAATAGATATAGTACATTTGGATTTCTGTTTGTTACAGCTGTAAAATTGTAGTTGTTTTATTTTGCTCATTGTAACAGCATTGAAAACAACTCAGTAGTAGTCTGTGTAAATTATTTAAGATTTCTCAAGTGTAAACTGTAATGGCCAAACAATGCCATCCTCAACAGGTTGCTAAGAGAATTAACTAAATTATAAAGACCGTGCAGTGACATTTTCTGTTAAATAAAGCTCATGTGTTTCTATATAGTTATATAGATTAAAAAAATCCCAAAGTTCTCAAGAAACTGTCTATTTGTATCAAGCACTGTATGGCATTATCAGGTAACTACAAGTCTTTCACTCTTACTTCTAGTGAAGACAATGAAATAATTATAGAATTACAAAGGAATTATACCCAATGCCGGTAAAACATATCCAGTTGAGTCCATTCATCATTAAAACTTCTGATCGTTTCCCACTCCTTGTTGGTAAACTTTCTTTTCATAATATGAAAGAATTCTGGAATTGAACCACGACCTGTCAAATCAGAGAATACAGAATTAAAAAGTTATTCTATTAAAAGGAAAAATAAACACAAAACTTAAAAAGCTGTTGTATCACTGATACTAATGAGGACTACCTAAAAAGGAAAGGCAACTTATTCAGAAAACAACCCTATGTGAGGGTGGAATGTAGCTCAGTGGTAGAGTGCTTGCCTAGCATGTGCAAGGCCCTGAATTAAATTCCTATTACTGTAATCAAACAAAAACAACAAAAGACATACTTTTACATAAAGTGTCAGCATATCAAAACTATCTAGAAATTAAAAGAATAACTTATCATAACAAGCATGGTTAGCTTAAAACAAGCAGTCTAACAGGAATTTGTGACAAGCTAAATAATTAAGCAGTAGAACCCTAGCTTCTGAAACATGTTCCAAAAACCTTAATATTTGACAGTCAACTTGTTCTAAATTTTAAACAGCTAAAAGAGAATTTTTATATATGATAAAATACTTTTCAGAAATTCACAACAAATTCTCCATGTTATATTTTGACCCTGCTACATTACCATTATGGAGGGGAAAAAGAAAAAAACTGTTTTGTAATTTTTTTAATCTTTTTTTTAAGAATTATTTATTATATTTTATGTGTATGAGTACACTGTAGCTGTCTTTAGACACACCAGAAGAGGGCATCGAATTCCCATTACAGATGGTTGTGAGCCACCATGTGGTTGCTGGGAATTGAACTCAGGACCTCTGGAAAAGCAGTTAGTGCTCTTAACCACTGAGCCATCTCTCCAGCTGTTTTGTAATATTTTGTAACTAGAAGGCAGTTAGACAATATATACTGCTTACTTGAAATTACTACTGGGAAACAAAATCAATATATATAGACACTCATGTAGTAAAAGCAAGAATCTGGAACACAATAGACTGTATGCTTTTATACTGTTTATGTCTTTAGTAACCACATACCTCTCCTACAGTAAGTCAGAGAAGGAAACATTATAAACCAGTTCTTGTGCAAAAATGTTTATGACTCTCCCAAGTTCCCACTTCAATAGTCAAGTCTTCAAAACAGGTCCTTTTTCCTTAACCCAGAAATCTGTAGTACTTGAGATCATAGCTACGATTCTATGACCTTGGAATCCTAAAACAAGAGGCTATTACTATGGATTCTTTTAGGGATCCAAATCTCATTCTCACTTTACTGAGAATTATTGAATGCCTCTTAATTAACTGATTCATTCATTGTTTCTGGCATCTAGTCTTAAAAAGTGAAGGGGCTAAGGAAATGGTTCAGTGAGTAGTTTGCTAAGCAAGCATGGGGTCTGAGCTTGGATTCCCCAGCACTTGAAAAAGGTATAGAAGCTATAGCCCAATACTGTTAGAAAGGGCATTTGTCAGAGCAGGGTTGGGAGGTGAAGCTGATCCTCTGAGCTTACTGACTAGCATTCTGGTTCGGTGAGAGATTATATCATAAACATTAAAAAGGTAGGCGTAACAAGCAGAAACTGATGACAAATTTTGGCCTCCAAATTTACAAACTCATACAACCCACATCCACAAAATTCTTGAGTGGACTCTGGCATAACTAGCATATATGAAATAAAGAGAAGGAACATCTCAACTTGTATTTAGGATGTTGGCAATCAAGCAATAGTATAATTCATTACTTATGGCTGAAAAAAATACCAGTGTGTTAGACTTTCCTATATATTTAAGTACAAAATAAACAGCAAGCAATGTTGAGTCTCTAAATATTCAACTATAAGACAGCAGCACCACCCTGTGGTGTTATGGAAGAAATGCACACTGGCCAAATATTCTATTTTACTCCAGATTATAGGAGGAAATTAGAAGAAAAACTATTAGAAAATCCCAGTAGAAAAAAAAAAAATCATCTCTCAAAATATCAGCGTAATTACTGGGCATACATATAGGCAAAGTCTTAATACTATTTATATATATATATATATATATATATATATATTAATATCTACTACAATCTATTTAATCGTCCTATAAAATATTAAGAACATAGGTGTATCCATATAAGAAAGGTATAGGACTGAAAAATGTGAACTGTCACTTAAGGTTTGAAAAACTTGATCCTTAGAGCGTAGTTATTAAAGAAGAATGTCAGAATCACACAATTGGTTTATTTTAAACATAATAAAAACCCATAACAAAAATCACCCACAACCAGTACCTTTAGCTACTATGCTAGGGCTATGAAAAAAACATTCTAATATAGTATCAGAATTTTAAAGTCCATCTACATCATTCTGAAATAAGGTCTCCAATATACATGTATTATAATAGCACCTCAGTTCAAACTCACTATTCAGCTGTAAAGAAAGCTCAAATGGTAAAGTACAAACATGGAGACCTGAGTTCAATCATTAGAACTTATGTAAAAATACCAGCAGGTAATAGCAGTGTACAGCCTGGTAATTCCAGTGCTGGGAGGAAGAAATAAGTGGAACCCTACAGCTCACACTACCTAGCTAGTCTAGCTTAATCAGATTGATTAAGCTACATATTGAAAAGATCCTGTTTCAAGGGGTAGGTGGCATTTGAGGATAACATCTGCTGTGGGTTGTCTTCTAACACTCCTCTATGCTGACTCTGTCTCAGGAGTTGTCAATGTATAGTATAGAGTAGGTTCCCCCTTCTATCCAAATTCATACCTTCGTCATTGAGCAAGACTGAAGAATATTCCTTGATCAACTACCTCACTTATCTCAGGCTAATAAATCGCCAGTGAAGCAAACAGGTGTTTACTTCTCAAGGTCACTAAGGAAGGAAGCACCCAATCACAATTTGAAAACGAGTGGAATGGTAATGACACACCACAGTCCCAAGAATGGATTTCTTCCTCTGTGTTACTGGGCATATAATAAGCTTTGAGTCAGTTAAACTATAAAAGGGAAGGAAAAAGCTTTATCAAAATTGCTGGGTATCAAAAGATTAATAAAGTATTAATAGGAGACAGAATCTTCAATATGTGCTCAATACTTTCCCACCATTAAAAATTTCAATTAATAATGACTTCCTTATTCAGTATTGACCAGCCAACACTGCACAAAATGGGCTGTAAAATCTGTTCATTTCCAGGCAGGCACTGTCTAACTGTGCTATCTTTTTTCTAAGCATCTAATGGCCGCTCCTCTTACTTCTAGTTACAGGAAAAGCTCATAGGAAGCTTTCCCAGAGCTACAAATCCATGTGGACTATTCCTAAAATTCATCCTGACTCCTCTGCAGTAGCAGTTACTTTAGAACAAGCCTTCTACAATACCAGGTCTTTTCATTGGAGCTATGTTTCAAAAATTTTCTTACCTTCAAAATTAACGTTGAAATTTAATTGCCAATACAAGAGCATTGCAAGGCTATAGGGCTACCACCTTCATGAATAAATTTATTCCAGACCTCAAGGATTTCCCTGAACCCAGAATGCGCCTAAATAAACTCATCTTTGTAATTCTGCCTCACTTATTTTGAAACAGCAAGAAAAAACAAAAATACTTAGAAAAATGTATGATACCTATAAAGAAAATGTAGCTAACAATTTAAAGAATTAGTTAAAAGGTACTGTAACGTAGAATCTACTATATCTATAGATAAGTGTTAATGTTAAAGGAAATGCATTGATTTTGGTTAAATGCTTTGTTAGTAAATTATTGTCAGTACCTGTATTTATAGTAAGTCTCCTGGTTTACAACTGCCTGATAGTTAAGATCTCAAACATAAAACACCAAATATGTCGTAAAAATGAACCATCACCTGGAAAACTAGTCTTCATGATATCAACGCCAACTTGTAGCTCAGGTTCTGCAGCAAGAACTGCATAGTCACCTTGATGAGAAATGTTAAAGTTGAAATTGGGATAGGGATTCAACGAGTCTTTCGCAAGAACTGGCTTTCCCTTTGAAGTTCTCTGCAGACGGATATGATCCCAAGGGATATTCAATTTCTCTGCAACTAATTTCCTTATCATCAAACGACCAGCCTGTTCAGACATAAAACACACGGTATGTATTGCTAGCCACTAATCGCATAAGTACAGTGCTTATAACGTATATTTATGGCTTCTAAGCAAGTTTCAAAGTGTGTGTGTGAGAGAGTGTGTGTATTCATTAGTAAACAAACGATTACTTCGTAGGCCCTGACTCCAATTTTAGGGTAAGGGTCTCCACTAGCAACCTCACAAGAGAAGACTAGTTGTGATTGCCCCAGGCCTCCGAGGGTACGAGGGCCGAAGATAGTCGAACGCACTACGGAGCCCCCAGACAGCCGGCGACTCTGAGCCGGCAACGCCGTGAGCGCTCAGAAGGCTCCGCAGCCCGGCCCGCCTCCCAAAAGCCGCAGGCCTCAAGTACCAGGGCCGCCTTGGCGTCTCGGGCAAACACGAACTGGCCGATGCGCTCCTTCTCCTCGGGCTGGATCGACCGCACCGCCAGAAGCCATTCGGCTCGACTTGGCAGCCAGGTGCCGCAGGAGAAGGCCCAGCGAACGCCCTCCATTGATGGCACGACGCACAACCTCTTGGCAGGGAACACCATACGACCCGCTTGGACCGCCAATCCTCAGGCCAGGCAGACGCTGACGTAACCACGCCCCCTTTGCCCTAGAGTCTGCGCAAAGGAGCAGCGCCTCGCAATGGACGACGCCAGGCTCCACCCCTTTCAGGCTTCTGAGCGAAGTAGCTTGACGCCCGCCTGAGACCTTTCACAGACCCTCAACCCCCACCTTTAGTCCACAGTTGCGTGTGGGGGCGTGACCTAACGTTGCTCCGCCCCTAACCAGGGGGTTTCCTACGGAAGCGGGTAGGGCGGTTTGGGGAAGAGATTCTGAGTCTACGCAGAGTCTGCGGCAAAGTGTGACGTCTTGTAAGCGTAGCTCGCTAGCCTCGGAAAGGGCGGGACCAGAGTGTTTCAGAACCGTTAAGCCACTCACACTGGTGGAAGAGCTAACGGGACAGTCGCACAAGCCAATCGCAGCTGGAGTTTGCAGGCTGGGCCTGGGTGGAGACTTCACCGACTGCAATTGCAGGTGGGTGAGCTGTGGGGTCCGAGGGAAGAGTGGGCTTGAATCCGTCTGTTAGAGGGCGGTGTAACTTGTGAGCGCGCCGGAGAGGAAGGGTCCACAGAGAGGAGCCTTCTGCCCCGGGAGTTCTACATGGCGGCGGCCGGGAGGCCCTGTCGTTTGCAGCTGGACCCTCTGCGGACCTCCCAGTCTACCCCGGGCCAGCCGAGAACAACGTCGGTGCAAGCCCTCTAAGCTTTGCTGTGCCTCGCAAGGGCTCAAGGCGCGGCTTCTGCGCACCTTGATGCCCCGTGCTGTTCTTCCTGCAGTCACACTGGTGCATTTCTGTTTCCGTGATTGCTCGTGTAGATAGATGTCGGTGCTCTTCTGCGAACGTCCATTTGAACAAAGTCGAAGACGAATTAGGGTCCGTGGAAAAGTTGGTCTCTGCAGATGAATGTGGATTTCGCGCATGATTGTAGATAGGTGTCATGCTGATTCAGCCTGTCTCCTTTCTAAGGCGGTCAGGAAGGATCTGGGAAGGCTAGCAGTAATCTAATCTACACAACCACTATCCATTAGTTCTGTATTCCTAAAGATGGGTTTAGTCTGATCAGTACTTATTCTCATTAACATTTTTTGGTGCTATTACACACCCCTTGAGTCTTCTGCAGCTACATGGCAGTTTGAGTGCACACTTACATTGCTTTCTTTATATAACACTTTATCTGTTAAAAGCATGAGTGAGGTGCTATTTAAGATCTGAATATTGCAAAGAACTCATAATATGACAAGGTATCTGAAGCACACAGAAAAAGCTCCAGTAAGCAATGTGGAGATGAATAAAGACAGCAAGCACTAATACCCTTATCAGTAAATACAATAATCCAGGTTTTCGTTTTGCATTCTATGTAGCTAAGCCTTCTGTAATAGTGTCTTTCCCGTGTTTTTAATGATAGAGTAGCGACATGGCCAGGGCAGTTTGAGTGGGACAAAAGAGGAACATGACTAGGTTCATGATGACTGGAAGTAATGGTACCAAAAGAGTATTGTCCAGCATGTTTTCCTGGATAAGGAGTAGAAAAATACAGTGGTAGCTAGAGGAGAATAAGAAGTCAAAATATGGAAATTTTTTTTGTTTGATGTGTAAAGATAAGAGTACTAGAATTTGCATGTTATGCTAAGTGTCTAACAGGGAAGGAGAAAATTTTAGTGTGTATGCCAGAGAGAGACAGACAAAGACCAAGATCTGATCAGCATTCTAGCAGTCACTCCAGAGTGATGGATTTAAAGCTGTGTGCCATCACTGCCCAGCTGTAAAACTGCTTTCTATGCTTTTGGTTGATGTTGAAATGGAGGGTTAGAATGCTCTAAAAATTATGGACTTCAAGCGAACAAGTGTCTTTCTATTTTGTGTTCCTAGCCATGTTGTTTTATCTGAGCCTCAACTTTCTATTTTAAAGAAAGCATTATTAGTAACAGCCCTAGCAAGATATTATCAACATTGAGTGAGAAGACCATAAAGAGTATCCAAAGTCCTAATGATATAGCCTGGAGTCTCAATCAGGTTTGTTTCCTCTGCTAGTTAAAAAACCTCAAACACAACAGGTAGCTGCTGAGAAATCTCACACAGGGCAAACAGTAGCAGATGGAATCAGCACTTGAACACACAGAAAAAGACCCCCTACCAAACCAGAAAATCCAGTCTCTTCTCAAGAGTTGGGATTCACTGAAGGATTTTCTTCACCTAATTTAAGGTTGGACAATCGGAATAAAGAGGATGGTTGATTGTCCAACAGCTGTTGTGTAACCTATCCTGAAACAGCAGTAGGCCTGCAAGAGGAAAGCAAAATGGCTACAAGGTCCTTATTTTATGCTGCCAGGCTTTTGTCAAGTCAGAAGGGTGAGGAAGAAGCCAGCCATCTTAGAAATGCTCTACCTTTATGACTTAGCCATGGCCTCTCTCCCTGTCTTTCTGTGTACCAGGTAAAACTGTATCTGACTCTTAGTCTCTCAAGTCACTCACTGGTATTGCCAGTGT
This sequence comes from Uromys caudimaculatus, assembly GCA_028551405.1. Taxonomy (NCBI): domain Eukaryota; kingdom Metazoa; phylum Chordata; class Mammalia; order Rodentia; family Muridae; genus Uromys; species Uromys caudimaculatus. Next base: position 107,025,637 of record CM052706.1, on the reverse strand, counting down.
TGTTGTATCACTAAGCAACTACAAAAGTTCGAACCATTTGATGATCTGCCAATATCTACCTATTAATGGGAGTAGAAGTTTTACATATAAAGTCATTGTACAGTTTATTGTATAAGGGTCCAAAGACTTTGCTTTGAGATATGGATACAGATGCTCAATTTAAACTCATCATTGTAAGGATTTCTTTTCACATCTGCCTCTTTTCTTTGTGTACTGACATATTCCATGTTTTTCCCATCCAGAACAAAAGAACAGAGTTCTAAAGTACCTACTTACTCTTCTAAGAGCTGCTGAATTTCTTCAAAAAATAATTGAGGGACCAAAGACCAAAGAAATGGTAGTGGGTAAAGCACTTGTCTTGCAGCCTTTAGGAATTAAATGTGATCCTTATCTCGTGTCAATTTCATCTGTAATCCTAATGCTTCTCAGAAGAGATAGGAGGCAAAGAGAGGAGAATTTCCCAGAAGCTTGTGGATCAGCTATCCTGACGTACACAGTGCCAAATAACAAGAAACTGCCTCAAATAAGGTGGAAAGTGTGGGACAGATACCTCAGTCTGTCCTCTAATCCCAACACGCACTGTGGCACATGCAACACCACCACCATTAACAGAAAAGAAAGTGTATGCAAACCATGTCCTTTCCTTTTAAACCCATTGTAATGCTCTACACTCCCACCTCTAATTCCTCAATGGTTCTTGTTTATACATATATTGAAGATGTCAAACATCAGATGGCTCCAACCACAGCTACCTTCAATCTGACTATCTGTAGTTCTGTGTAAACTTGAAGCAACAAGCTCCAGCTAAGCCCCCAGAACCCTGAAAGGAATAAATAGTCCTAAGCCACTAAGTGTATAAGGCAGTGGATAATCGTGAAAGAGAGACACTAGGGAATCTGTTTTCCTAATTCTCTGATTTCTCTAGTTCTCAGTCTTTTTTTCTGTTTATCATTTCTTTAATTTTGGCTGTTAACATTTTTGTATTTGGAGCTGAACTTATTATTTGGAAAGTTAATGAGTATCTGGGTCTGCTGTTTTGCATTCTTTACCTTATATTTAGAAACCCTTTTTACAATATTTAGTATTAGTATGCTGTTTTTCTTTCTGCTTTCAAATAGGTCAAGTGGGACCAAATAGGTCATACAGTTTATACAGTCAGGCCTACAAACATAAATGTCAGGCCTCAATTATGTACTTCTCAATTCAAATACACATTTATGAAAATTCAAAAAGAATTTAGTATTAAATATCATGAAAAATAAATGTTTAAAGTGAAGTTTATTATATTGCTGTTGTTGAATATTGTTATAATTTCACACCGTGAGAACATTTTTAAAAAATTCATTATGGGGAATTGTGACAAATGTGGATGTCAAAAGATAATTTTGTTAATAAGAAACGTTGTTTCTTATTAACAGCCATTATCTTAGTTAGGGTTTCTATTGCTGTGAAGAGGCAGCATGACCACAGCAACACCTATAAAGGAAAACATTTAATTGGGGCTGGCTTACAGTTGAGGTTTAGTCTTTTGTCATCATGGCAGGAAGCATTAGGGCTCACAGGCAGACATGATGCTGGCACAGGAGCCCAGATTTCTAAACCCAGATGGGAAGGCAGCAGGGAGAGTGAGTGACACTAGTCCTGGCTTGAGCATCTGAACCTCCAAGTTCACCCCCAATGACACATTTACTCTAACAGGGCCACACGTACTCAAAAAAGGCTACGCCCCCTAATAGTGCCACACCTTTATGAGCCTTGGGGGCCACTTTTATTCAAACCACTATAGCCATAAAGTGGCAAATACCACCAAACTCTGGTGGCTTTTTTTTTTTTCCTTAAGCCAGTTCTCTTGTGAAAGTCAGGTTTAGGGTTAAAGTTAGAAGATATGTAGTGTGTACATCACCTTCAACATTTTAATCCTGATTTTGCTAGAGTAGATCATGCATAGAAGGACAGGGATGTATAGAGTGTATACTAAAATAAGAACTATTTCAAAAGTAATACTTTAATAACAGTAAGATGAGGCATGTAGTAAAGACCTAAAGAAGGTAGGTATTCATACAGTTTATACAGTCAGGCCTACAAACATACATGTCAGGCCTCAATTATGTACTTCTCAATTCAAATACACATTTATGAAAATTCAAAAAGAATTTAGTATTAAATATGAAAAATAAATGTTTAAAGTAAAGTTTATTATATTGTTGTTGTTGAATATTGTTATAATTTCACACCATGAGAACATTTTTAAGAAATTCATTATGGGGAATTGTGACAAATGTGGATGTCAAAAGATAGTTTTGTGGAGTTGGTTCTCTTATACTTCATATGGGGTCTGTGAGTCTAACTTAGGTCACTGGCTTGCATGGCAAGACCTTTTACCTGATAAACTATGTTGCCAGCCTGAAGAGGTCAAATTAAATCTAGAAATGTCATTAGCTTCCTATCACATTCTTTTTATTTAGTGCTAAGAACAGGTGGAAATGGCCATGGATAATTCATACAGTTTCAATGAACAAAGCTCATGGAATGGAATCTCATCTGAGAAGAAAAAGAATTTCCTTGCATCAGAAGATCATGGACAGAAAATCTTAAGTGTACTACAGAGTTTTAGAGAACAGAATGTCTTTTATGACTTCAAAATAATCATGAAAGAAGAAATAATACCATGTCATCGTTGTGTGTTGGCAGCATGCAGTGACTTTTTCAGGTACTGTATCCCCATCTGTGCCTTAGATTTTATATATGAAAAACTATATTATATTTTGTAACCATACTCACTGCCTCCTGAACATGCTGTAATAATGTTTAATTCTTAATTAAAATGTCTTAATTAGAACTAGATTATTAATAGCTTTTGAATAGGGAATCTTAAACTACAGCTGTACAAACAAGAGTCCTCCCAGGACAATTTCCCAAAGATCTTTAAAATTAGTGCCTTGAGCTGTTTTGGGTAGGGTTCATATGGGGTTAACTTTGAGGAATTTCTGACTGATATCATGTTAGCAAAAGGTGAAATGACAAGTTGAAAAAAATAGAAGCTAAGTTTAAAAAATATGACCAAGAAGAAAACAGTTTAGTTGTGTCTATGCCATTTCTGCAGCCCAGAAGACTTTTTTTTTCTTCTTTCATACATGTAATCTCAGCATTGAGGAGGCTCAGAAAGGAATATTGCCATGATGATAGGTTTTTGTTGCAATAAGGTCAGATGTATTATTACAATACTGTGGCAATTGTCTCCTGGCCAGTAAAGAACCAGGTATCTTTTGCTGACACTCTGCAGTCAGCCATCCTAGTCATGCTGCAGTAAACTCAAGTCCTCACTTGATACTCTGTATTAGGTCCAGTTTTGGAAGAAAAATTAAGTAGGGTTTTACTCTCCCAATAAATTGGTTAAAACAGAGTAAGATTTAATATATGAAGCAAAGTGGTAATTATATGCATTTATGATTTATTTAAGTTGGGGACTGAACCCAGGGCCTTGTGCTGTTCTATTTTGAATTATTAATTCAAAACCTGCTGTATTGCCATTAAAGTAAATATTATAAGCTAGACTTTATTTAGCAAGCAGTTCTTGCTCTCTGCTGCTTGCTGAACACCTGGTCTGTGGGATTTTGCTTTGAATTTGGAGCTCAGTGATTCACCATATCCTTTGCCAGGGAGGCTCCAGCAGTATTGAACTAGCTGTTTTCTTAGTGTAACTCTTCTCATTTTGTCTCTTCATATGCTCTCAGGCATGCTTTGAGCTACTGGGGCCCCCAATGTTAGACTCTGTTGCTCCAGGCCCCCCTTTGTCTTCACTTCTTTTGAGCACAGCTTTCCTTCCATATAGCTTTTAGGGTGCCCCTTATCCTTATAAATGTGGCCTCTTATTCACAGGTCTCTGTCTATTTAATGGTTTAAATACTTAGTTTCTTAATCTAAATCTCAGGTCCCCTGCTTACTATTCACCTGGCCTTAGGCAAATCACTTACTCTCTTCAAATCTAGGTTTCTTTACTAGTGGCAAGGAAATTAGAAAAGTAAAAAATAGGAATTAATACATAAGGTCATTCTGGAGGTTATAAAGGAAATAATATATAAATGGTTAGCATATTTTATTTTACATTCAGTTAATGTTAGTCAATAAAGTTCTTGTTTTATAACATAGGAAAACACAGAATGATCCTGTTCTGAGTATTCAGCATGATTTTCCTGCAGTGTTTTCAAGCTAATACAACAAAAAATTCTTATAAACATTTGAATTTGTAATCCTCTGCTCTTATCAAGCTTATTTTTAGTTAAATAGTTATATAAGTTAATTCTTAGACAGGTTTTGTACATTATATAATGTGTGCTGATGGGCAGTTGTCAATTATAAAGCTAAATAAATTTAAGAATATTAGTAAATAATGCACAACAAAATGGAGCCTCATACCCTTTACTCACCTTCTGAGTCTGCTTTTTACTGTTAAAATTACTATTAGAATGGAATAATAGTTTTCATTTTTAATTTTAACTGTTTTAAATAGCAGAAATGACCAGTCTTTATTAAATTTTATTAAATGAATACATAGCTCACATGAAAATATGTACAAACACGGCTAGAAATTTTTTTAAAGAATTGTTTTGTGTATATGAGCACTCTGTCTTCATACACGCCAGAAAAGGGGATCAGATCTCATTACAGATGGTTATGAGCCATCATATGGTTGCTGAAAATTGAACTCCAGATCTCTGGAAGCGTAGCCAGTGCTCTTAACCACTGAGCCATCTCTCTAGCCCTGTGCTTAGAAATTTATTTACTTATACTCTTAAAATAAACCATCAATTTATAATATCTACAGTTTGACAAAACTAACTACATTGAGAGAATGTAAAGTAAAAGTGTCAGGAAAGTTTGCAGTACACAGCAAAAATTATGATTCAGATATAAAATCAAGGAACATGTCTTATAGAAACCACTTATAATAACATGCCATATCTGAGAAGTAAGTGGGAGAGTAAAGTATAGGAATTTGATCTCACATATGGCTTCTGCAAAGGTGTAGAAGCTGATATCAAATTAAAAATACATACAATCCAGGGACTGAAAAAATTTTTCAGTGGTTAAGAGCACTAACTACTCTTCCAAAAGACCTAGATTCGATTCCCAGCATCCATATGGTAATTTATATCTACCTATAATTCCAGCTGCAGAGAATCTGATGACCTCTTTTGTCCTTCACAGGCATTAGGCACATACTTGTGCACATATATACATGCAGACAAAAACACCCATACACACAAATAAACCCTTAATAGGTTGCTGGACAGATACATAGACAGACAAACAGATGTGGGGAGAGGGGTACTATTAGGAAACATTTGATTTCTTGAAATAATAACAGTTAATACTCTGCAATGATTAAGTTATTTATTCTTCTAAACAACTTGTTTAATCCCTTTATTTTGCAAGATTGCATCATATATATAATTACAAGTTAGAATTTCTAAACTGGCATACATTGTTAAAGAACCTTGTGTTAAGATATAGCATAATTACATAGCATAAGATTATGTGCATAAGATATAGCATAATTTGGCTTCGTATTAAGACGTATATTGAGTAGTCTTTGTGTGAAAGATCTCTCATATTCCTCAAGTAGATCTTGTGCTCACTAATTGATTTATTTATTCTCTGGGACAGACTCTAAGCAAAAAGTTAGCTCCAATACCACCAAGTACAAGTATTTGTATACTCACAGATATAGTACTCAAAGTATTTGTCTTAGTTACTTTTCTAAGCTATGGTAAGACAACATGACCAAAACAACTTATAAAAGAAAGTGTCAAATTGAGCTTACAATTTCAGAAGGTTAGAGTCAGTGATGGGAGAGAAAAGGAACAGTAGCAAGAACATGAGAGAACACACTCCCAATGGCACCACTGTTTTGAAACCTCATATCCCCCCCTCGCGCCCCCCCCCCCGTTGACACACCTCTTCCACAAGGCCAGCCCTTCTAATCCTTCCCAGATTGTTATACCAACTGGGGGCCATGGATGCAAATGTTACCCAATGAGGGGGATCATTCTCAGTCAAATCACCATAGCATTTTTTTATCTTATCAGCACAGTTATGAAACTAGGATTAACAGTAAAATACATTTTATTCCCTGAGTAGATTCCTCCAAATAACCTGTATTTTTGTCTCTCCTGAGTTCAAGATAGTCCCAATCCCTTAGATTTGCCTTTTAATTTTCAAGCTGGTATACTTACTCAAATTTAGGGAACAGTCTCTATCTTTCTGTGGTTGTTACCATAAAGATGTAGATTAGGCTTTTTGGCTTTGTATTGGCTTGGGTTTTGGATATTACTTCCCTGGTCCTCTTTTCACTATGAATCTGATTTGACAGATTTCCCCACAGAGCAATATAAAACCATTGGTGACAGTAAGCCTCTCATTATCTGTGTTTCATGTAAATTTTCTAAGCCTAAGACCTTCAGCAGTGTATGTAGAGAAATTTTAGTTATTATCACAGATATACTTAATTTGCCATTGAAGAAAACTGAGTTATATGTAAGAACTAGCCAATGTATAAAATTTGAACCATTTTACAACCTTTTTTTTATTTCTTTCTGTATATTAGCTACACTGTATATGTTTTTATTATGAAGGTTACATAATATATCAGCAGATAAATATTATACCATATACTTATTTTAAATGTTAAAATAATTCATTAGGATGCCATTAAATCTTATAAATGTATTCTAAATTAAGGAAATGGTAAAGAAGCATGTGTGTAGTGATACTGGAAATAGTTATAGTTAAAATACTTTTGTTTAGTTGTCCTTTCTTTCTTAATTTTTTTCAGGGCCATGTTTGAAGTAAACATGAAAGAAAGAGATGACGGAAGTGTTACCATTACTAACTTGTCCTCAAAAGCTGTAAAGGCATTTCTTGACTATGCCTATACCGGAAAAATAAGAATAACAGATGATAATGTGGAAATGTTCTTCCAGTTGTCATCTTTTCTTCAGGCTTCCTTCCTGTCCAAAGCTTGCAGTGACTTTTTAATAAAAAGCATCAGTCTGGTCAATTGTTTGCACTTGTTATCTCTGTCAGACAGCTACGGCTCTGCCCAGTTGTTCAATCACGCTTTATATTTTGTGCAGCATCACTTTCATTTGTTGTTTAAATCCAGAGACTTTTTAGAGATGAATTTTGGAGTGCTGCAGAAGTGTCTGGAATCAGATGAATTGAATGTGCCTGAAGAAGAAATGGTCCTGAAGGCTGTCCTCACATGGATTAAATACAACTTAGAGTCCAGGCAAAAGCACCTGCCTCACTTGATTACAAAAGTAAGATTACATCAGTTATCTGAGGACACACTTCAAGACTGTTTGCTCAATGAAGAGTATTTACTCAAAAGCACAAACTGTTTTGACACAATCGTGGATGCTATTAAGTGTGTTCAAGGTTCTAGTGGTCTCTTTCCTGATGCTCGACCATCCACAACCGAAAAATATATATTCATCCATAAAACTGAGGAAAATGGACAAAATCAATATACATTTTGCTATAATATTAAAACTGACTCCTGGAAAATATTGCCACAGTCACACCTGATTGATTTGCCAGGATCTAGTCTGTCTAGCTATGGAGAGAAAATATTCTTGACAGGTGGTTGCAAAGGGAAGTGCTGTAGAAAGGTTCGACTTCATATTGCAGAGTCTTACCATGATGCCACTGACCAGACCTGGTGCTACTGTCCAATTAAAAATGAGTTTTTCTTGGTTTCAACTATGAAAACCCCAAGAACGATGCATACATCAGTCATGGCTCTCAATCGATTATTTGTTATAGGTGGAAAGACTAGAGGATCCCAGGACATTAAAAGTCTCTTAGATATTGAATCTTATGATCCACTGTCCAAAGAGTGGACATCAGTTAGCCCTTTACCCAGAGGCATCTATTACCCAGAAGCCAGTGCATGCCAGAATGTCATTTATGTCCTTGGATCAGAAGTAGAGATTGCCGATGCTTTCAACCCATCACTTGATTGCTTTTTTAAATACAATGCTACAACTGACCAGTGGTCTGAACTAGTAGCAGAGTTTGGGCAGTTTTTTCATGCTACTTTAATTAAAGCTGTCCCAGTAAACTGCACCCTTTATATATGTGATCTTTCCACCTATAAGGTATATAGTTTTTGTCCTGATACTTGTGTTTGGAAAGGAGAAGGCTCTTTTGAATGTGCAGGCTTTAATGCAGGTGCAATTGGGATTGAGGATAAGATTTACATATTGGGTGGAGATTATGCACCAGATGAGATCACAGATGAGGTACAGGTCTACCACAGTAGTAGGTCAGAGTGGGAAGAGGTGTCACCAATGCCAAGAGCTTTAACTGAATTTTACTGTCAGGTCATTCAGTTCAACAAATACAGAGACCCATGGTATTCTAATCATTTCTAAAAGTAATATTTGCATGAGTGCTCTAAAATTATGCCTAGTAGAATTGGATATATATATATATATCTAAGCACAATAAAATGTTCCTTCTATTAAAGAATGACTATAGGTATATGCTATCAATAAATAGTTCCCATAAGTTTAAAATATGAAATATATTTTACCAAAGTTTTATTGAATATAAATTAATTTCAAATAATCCAGAATGCATAGTATTTTCTTATGTAAATAAAAATTACAGATTTATGCCCATTTAAGTTAAACGATGGGAAAAACTCAGTGTTCACAAATGTGTACTGTGTAGAAGGGAAAAATTTCTTGAAGTAAAAATGGCATATATACTGCACATTGTGTGACATGAAGATAAATTAGAAATAGATGAGAAATTCACATTGAACACTGTAGGTGTAAGAATTGTTGAATCCCTACTGTTTTCTGCTTGCTGGTTAAATGATTTCATTTCACCTTTGTGAGGCCAGAAATTTCCCACAATATACTTTTTTCATCCATCTGGTCAATATACAAAGAATAGTTTGGCTTTATTATTGTATATAATATTATGTACATGCAATATATCTGTGTTATTAAGACTATATTGGAGCACATTACATTGCTAAACCATTGCAGTTAATTTTTTTTTAAATTCTGATTCTATTTGTTTTCACTGTCATCTTGAGACTTAGCTTTTAGTAACATCTTGGCACTCATTTTCTGGTTCATATTTAATAGATTTATATTTTTTATTTAATTATCATTCTATATTGCACAAAGTCTGAGTGTTGTCTTCACATATAACTCCATGAGTGATGTCTGTACAATCTGAAATGATACTTTAAAAATACTTTTTCTGCAACGTTAGTGCTTGTTCCCCAACATAGAGGCTATAGACATTTTTACCTCTAGAGAACTTGGTCATTATTAAGTCAGCATACAAAGTAGTGGGTCTTGTGGCCTTTTTATGCATGTTTGTCATTGTACTTTAGTTCCTCTTCCATATCCCTCTCCCACTGCCTCCACACATACTGCAAGTCCTACTCTAGCTGCTTTCTTCCTGCCAGATAGTCCCCCTTTTGTTTCCACTTCACACGTTCTCTTCTCCCTTAAAATCTCTTCCTTCAGAGTCATATCTCTCTCTCTCTCTCTCTCTCTCTCTCTCTCTCTCTCTCTCTCACACACACACACACACGTGTGTGTGTGCGTGTGCATGTATAAAACGTTGACATATAGAAACATCTAGATTTAATGAGAGAAAACATACAACGCTTGTCTTTCTGGATTTGGCTTATTTCATTTACCATATTCATTTTCCTACAGATGCTCTGATTTCATTCTTGACAGCTGAGTATAATTTCATTGTGCATATATCCAGCATTTTCTATAAACATTCATTGATGGTCATCTAGACTGATTCCTGAGTGTTGTGAACAATGTACCAATAAACAAAAGTTCACTAATCCTTTGTGTGTTTAACCAGGAGCTGAGTGAGGTTCCAGGGTTTAATTAATACCTTACCTGGCATGTGCACTAATTTTATTTAAAGCACTATGTTGTTTTACAACTTCAGTAAAATATTCCAAGTAAATTACTCTCTAAAAGAAATGGTAGGACTTTTGATACGGGTAATTTCAAAATGAATGTTTATGTCAGCTTTAACGAGAGCATGAACACCCTTGTTTCTGAGAAAGGTTGTTCTGCTTTGCAAGAGGCATGCTTATTTAATTGCTCTAAAAGATATTGGCATTTTAGGTTTTAAGACCCCTGATTTACATCTCCAAAATCATATAGTTTGCACAACTCAGAATTAGTATGCTTTCCTATGCTACATTGTAAATCTTAATTTGTAATAACTGTACAATTAAAATTTACCTAAATGAAAATCCTTTTACTATATCACATGTATTTTCAAAATCAAAGTTTATTTTCATGCACCTTCAAAATCAGACTCTCAGATGTCAGTCACAGAGTATATTTTTAAGCACACAGTCAGATGGCTCTGCCCTTTCTTTTATATGTACTTAATAAAAAGAAAGTTCAGTAGATGTTTCTCTGGCATTCTTTTTTTTTTTTTTTTTTTTTTATGGTTTTTCAAGACAGGGTTTCTCTGTATAGTCCTGGCTGTTCTGGAACTCACTCTGTAGACCAGGCTGGCCTTGAACTCAGAAATCCACCTGCCTCTGCCTCCCAAGTGCTGGAATTAAAGGCGTGCGCCACCACTGCCCAGCGATTACTCTTTTTTTTTTTTTTTTTTTTTTTAATGGTTCTCTGGCATTCTTAAAGCCAGTTTCAATGAGTCACCTATATGAAACTGTTAAGTATTTCTTAGTGAAGTGTGCTTAAATAATAATGTTAGTGAATCTAGGAATTATTCATTTCTTCCAAAAAGGAAAAACTAAAGCAATCCCCTCCCAACAGTGTTCCATTATCAAACCCTCTTCGTTTCTACTATTCTCATTGACTATTGACTTATGGTCTCTTGACATATCCTTGTTATCCAGACCCAACTGGTTCCATCTACTTTGGATTTGTTGCCTTTGGTTATGCTGGTTTTAGGCTTAGTTCTATTGCTTTCTTTGCTTTTTAAACATGTTCATTATGTTATTATGAAGAAAATACTATATGCAGTCATAAAACCCATTTCTTTATCACCACAGCATAGGCTTGGCTTCACTAATGTCATGATTCCATTTCATCTAACTGCACTGATAGAAAAAATGGTCCTATGATCAGCATCTCCAGGACCCTACCACACTGGATCCATGACTAAACCAGTTACATCCTCTTTCCCATGACTAAATTGGTACATCCTGTGGTCTTTCCAGGCACTATGGCCTTGCTACCTAAGAACAGAATTTACCACTATGGCTCTCGGCATTCTGGTTTTCCAACATGGAAATCTCTGCAATCTCTGAAGTCTGTTCTCAAAATATAGCATCTTTTTATGACTTTTCTGTTTTTTTCTTTCTTCTTAAACTTAGTTTTCCTTTCATTATGGCCTTTACCCAGTACTACAGTGTGGCAAACAAAATAATGAAGCTCACTACCAAGACTGCTGTCATTTCTGTGGGGGAAAAATTGTTTAACATTTCTCCATCTACTATCTTTTGTTTTGTTTTACCTCATTAGAGTATGCATATAGAAGTATTTGAATATTATCTCCTAAATTTGAAAGTATGTATGTTGCATTAATAAAAATAGAAACGGATTAACACGTGAAATAAATTCAAAGTTAATGGACATTCCTGTAGTTAAAATGGTGCACCTTTGTTCAGGTAGTGTCTTAAGGAAGAGTAGTTGTGTAATCAAAATTAACTAAAATCCCGTAACACTTACCTCTGCATTGGTTAGACTAATCGTGAAAACTGGGTTATTTGAGGGCAACCAGAGATTGCAACAATATTCCATTTTTTTATATACTAAGAAAAATTGAATATGTGTTCATTGTGTTTGGCTCGAGTATGCATTTAACAACTAAAGTCTAAGAGTGAGGGATATATCTGTTTAATATCTTGATATTCTGAAGCAATAAATGTTGTAATGATTACATACGTACTGGAAGATAGAGTGTTACTTTGGGATCATAATTCTCAGATTGATTGAATCCATTGTTCTAGGAGCTTTCCTCTTCTGTATTTGAAATTAAAATAAAAGTTTAAGAAGTGTCTCCAAGAGAGCAACTCCAGAAGGTGACCCTTCAAACTAAGGGCCAGACTTTACAGGAAAGTGTATTTATATTCAATATTAGAAACAATAATTGTACTTTATGATCTCCTTAGGATGAGACTGTTACTAAAACATTTTACTTTCTGATTTTAATTGTTTTACATACTTGAGACTTTCTAAAAATAAGACTTGATTTTATTAAAGGGAAATTTTCTTCCCTTCCCCTCTCACTCCTTCTTTCTCTTTCTTCCTTCTACCACTCAGGAAAAGCTCTTAACTGAGTAAAAACAAAGACCAAATCAAAAAAAAAATTCTATGAATTTTTTTCCCTGATGTGGTATAACAAAGGTGGTTATCACCTATCTTTATATTTTGAATTTAAAATGTGTTTATAGATTACATTTGATGACCAAAATTTGTACCAAAATTTGGGAATTTAATCAGAATGATAATAAACGTTAACTCCTTTAAGTTAGAGATGCACATTCAAAATGAAAATAATCTTGGAATAAAATATGGTGTAGAAAATCTTTCTACCTTAAACATTTTTGACACATGATTTTTGTCTTAGAGTTTATAATTCAGTGCTTTCAGAAGCAAAGAATTACTATAGTGATTCCAAATGATTACCTTTGAAAGTTCCACTAACACTGAAAGTAACTGCCAACAGTGATGTGAACTTCCATACTTGCTCCCAAGTTGTTATTTCTGCGTGTCAGTCATTCAAGTACTTGGAACAGTACCATGTCTCTTACTGCTGCAAAGTACATCCTCATTTTCTTTCTTATTTAAGAGCTCAACACCTTGACTTATGCATCAGTGGCCAGGTTACATTTCTCTTCATAAGGTTGCCACAGAGAATTTCTCTTCATTGTGGTGCTGCGTTGTTGGGTCAAGCCTAGCAAGCTTTGTAGAATCTTTCACAGGTGGATTTTTACCTCACTGTCTAGTGCCAGTAAACTTGGTGATTCAAAACATTTTATTCTGGTCTAGCTCTCTAGGTCTTAGTAGTCTCTTAGAGTCCAGAACAATGGTTTTCACCCTGTGGATCACCTAAGACCATTGGAAAACACAGATATTTATATTATAATTCATGATAGTAGCAAAATTACAGTCTTGAGGTAGAAGCAGCATTGACAATTTTTTGTTATTAATGTTTTCAAAATTTTAAAAGTACTTTTAAAAAATCTTTCAGAAAGTCTACAAAAAATAGGAACCATAGATAGCAGTTACATCATTAAAAGCAGGACAATTTGCTCACAGATTAGTATAGACTACCCTTATGATGAGAGCAGTCTAAATTTGGAGAGTCATTTATGCTATTAGTCCAGTTGGATACAGCATGATATTTTCATAAAACAAGACCATAATTCCATAATTATCAATCATGAAACTTTATTCACCTCCTTACCTTTGAGAACATTCCCAACCATGCAGGTATAACTAGCTCAGTAAACTGTGTTACTGTTCTTAAGGTAACAAAGCTGCTGAAATAGCTCAAAGTACAGCAATCTATTAGTAAGTATCACACCGAATAAATATTTCTTTATATTTCTCATCCACTTAGAAGTTCACAGAAATTGAAATGTATCTTCATATCAGAATTCAGCAATTAACACAGTGCCTGTCATAGAAATATGTCCCAGAAACTAATGCTATTAGCAACACATGAAGCAGGAAGTATTTTTCAGTTATGACTGAGTATGTCTGATTCTTCCGTACCTTTAGCCAATTGTTTTCTGAAGGTGATGTTATAGCTTCTAAGTAATTTCTCAACCTATTTTTCTAGTAGTTCATTATTTATTGCTCAGTGGCTATAACAGCTAATCCTATCTTTCCTTTAAGAGGCAATAATGGGTAAGACACTTAAGTACAGATTCCACTAATGCATTTGCAACCTCCATTTTCTAAGTGTAATTGCCTCAGTGATATTTTTTTCCACTCGGGATAGGTAATGCCCAATGCTATTACACAGGCAACTTATTTCCTTGCTCTGATAGTGAAATGTGGGGCTCCTGCCATGTGCTATGAGAAAGAAAATGAGGGAGGCAGGGGAAGAAAAAAAGAAATAAAATGAACATTTTTTTCAGGTTTGGATTAACATTATGTAGTAAAACATCACAGTTCTATAAAATGTTAATTTATTGAAATGTGTCACAAAAATATATTCTCTCTATTATTATCAGAAATAAAACAGGAAAAAGTGGATGCAAAGACTCTTCTTTTCTTAACTCTTTGCACATGTTCTAGGCTTACATGCAACCCTGATAGGTCTCAGATTATTGAGAATGTGGCAGTCGAATGTGAGGGTTTTTGAAACTCCCTCTGCTCTAGAAAGAACACAGAAAATCTCCATGGTCAGAGATAACGGAAACAGAATCTCTTCGCAAATACACAGGATCAGCAGCTGAACTCTGCCTCAAGGAATGCTAAGCCTATGGTATTTTCATATAACTGTCATCCGCAGACTTATATGTTGAATCCTTAGTACCTAGATAATGATTCTATTTGGGGCTTGAAAGGACCAGTCATTGTAAAACACATAAGGTCTTTGTACTCACAGATAAACACTGGGGAAACCAGAAATGTTAAGCACCGGGCTTGTCTCTTCAATAAAAGGGATGTGTCTGTATATTTTTCAACTCAGAAAGCTGAGAGTGGATGTAGTTAATAACCTTTTAACCTTTGCTATCTCTAGGACCTAGCCACACCTGAATCTCCTAGACTATTATGTTTATCCCAAGTTCTTCCTTGCTAGACCTTTGTCTTGAGCATTGCTTTTCAGTCAATAGAACCCATCCTTAGGGGAGATATCACATGTTCTTTATAGATTGGTGATCTCTACCTTATCAATATGATGGGGACCATACCACATGTATGCTCCTAAGCTATAGAACCCATCTGCATGGTAGAGGACACCTGTGCTTTGCTAAAAAGTGCTTTTTATGTAGCCATGCCTTAGCCTTTATTGTGTAAATGGGATTGAGATAATTGTTAGCAGGAAACTTTTTCCCAAAATTTTACTATATATAAATATGTCTAAATCAAGCTGCCCAGTGTCCAACTCTAGATGTTTGAAGAAGTACTGGCTAATTAGATCATGTTGAAGTAGAGTTCCTTCTTGACCCTCATGATCACATTTTTACAGTTTGCATTTTCAAGGACTCCCACAAGTACATCTTCTGATTGGGGCCATCCTATCTCATACCAGAAGCTCATAGTATAGAGTTAGAAAAGAGACCCAAAGCCTGAGAGTCTAAATGCAATTGCAAAGAGGATTTTTTTTTAAAGCATCAGATAAGTGTTATCTGGGTCCTTGCTTCTATAATTTGTTTTCTGACAACACCCTTATCTCTCTCTCTCTTTTTTTTTTTAGTTTTCCTAAGTGATGATTTATAGTTTACAAAGAGACCTTGACTCCTAAATCTGTATTTCAAACAAGAAATAGTTTTTTCCCAAAAACAAAACTTTAAAAATTATATATATTGACTTGTTCTTTGACAGTTCTTCTCCTCCCTCTCCCTCTCCCTCTCCCTCTCCCTCCCCCTCTCCCTCTCCCTTTCCCTCTGTGTGCTAGTGTGTGTGTGATTTATCTTGATTAAATCCATCCCCAACTACCCCACTCCATCGCCATCCATAATCTACCCAGAAGAATATATTCTTCCTACTTCATCCTCCCTCCCTCCTCCCCCAAAGAAATCCACTGAACCCAACTAGTGCTGCCTATATGCTCATGAGCAACCTACCAGTGGCCACACTCATAAGAGAAAAATGACCACCCACACCCAGTAACATTCATTGCTTCCTCTCGTGCAGGGAACCATAGCTACAGTGAGTTCCTGCATGCAACCACCCTCTCTCCAGCTCTTACTCCAGCTCTTCCATTCATTGTGCTTTCTCTTCCACATTGTTCTCCAAGTCTTTTGAGGATTGATAGTGTCTAATTTAAGGCTGCACACTCAATAGTCACTTTTTCTCAGCACTTAGACCTATTGTAAGTATGAATTAACTACTGCCTACAGCAAAAAGAAACTCTCTGATCGATGTTAAGAGAAGCACTGATTTATTGGTATAAACAAATACTTAGAAGGTAGTTTAACAACATGTATATTTAGCAAAACAACAGTATTGGGTCCCTGTACTTGAGCTGTGGGTTTTTGACCAAGTTTATAATCATGAGCATTGATTACCTCCTGCAGGTATGGTTTCCATTGCTATGAAGAGACACCATGACCTAGACAACTCTTATAAAGGCAAACATTTAATTGGGGCTGGCTTACAGTTTCAGAGGTTTACTCCATTATTATCATAGCAGGAAGCATGGAAGCATGCAGGCAGACATGGTGCTGGAGAAGAAGCTGAGCATTTTGCATATTGATCAGAAGACAACCAGGAGAGACTGCCATACTTAGGCAGGTACAAGGAAGCTCTCTTCTGCAAAGGGTAGAGCCTGAGCACAGGAAGAGACCGCCAATGCCCACCCCAATAGTAATACACTTCCTTTTTAAAAGGCCACACCCATTCCAACAAGGTCATTACCTCCTAGTAATCCCACTTTCCATGGACAAAGCATATTCAAACCACCACAGTTGCCATTATATCAGTCATGTCACTATTATATCTGAAGGCTCATCTTGCCTGGGAGCTCAACACTGTGACACATGAGGCCCACTGCTGAGTAAGATGACTGATGAATTTTCTCCCTCATCAAGAAACCCAACCCTTGAAAAGTGAAAAGCCTTAGTTTCTTTACTGGTTGCTGTTATAAAGATCCCCTGACAAAGGCAATTAAGAGAAAAGGGGTTTGTTCCAGCTCACAGTTCAGGGGATTGTCCGTCAGAGCTGTAAAGTAAAGACAGCAAGGGCTTGGAATAGCTGGACATTACAACCAGAGTCAAGAATAGAGATCAGTGAGTTAACTAATGGATACATGACAGTGAGCATCTGGCTCTCTACAATTTTACACAGTCTTAGATCCCATGCCCAGGTTAATGGTGCCACCTACAATATAAATTAACATAAATAAAATAATCTGTGCAGATATTCTCTGAGACTCTTTTCCAGGTTATTCTAGATTTCATTGATTTGACAACACTAGCCATCTCATAATGTCTGTCTCTGTCTCATATGTTTTGAAAAGACCTGTTGTGTTATATGAATTTCTCAAGGTGTCTAATATATGATGGTACTGGGTGAGAATGTGTTGGTTTTTTCTGGGTTTTTTTTTTTTGAGACAGAGTTTCTCTGTGTAGCCCTGTCTGTCCTGGAACTCACTTTGTAGACCAGGCTAGCCTCGAACTCAGAAATCTGCCTGCCTCTGCCTCCCAAGTGCTGGGATTAAAGGCATGCGCCACCACTGCCTGGCGATGAGAATGTGTTGATTCAGAATCCTGTCAATACATCCAATTTTCCCTGACTCTTCAGCTTTCTGCAGTTCCCTTTGACTTCAAACACTATCCCAGTACCTTCATTTTAATTCTTCTAGATAGAACCTGTCTTAGGGTTTCTATTGCAGTGAGGAGACACTCTGACTGTGGCAACACTTTTACACAAAAACATTTAATTGGGGCTGGCTTACAGTGTACATATTTAGTCCACTATCATCGTGGCAGGAAGCATGGTGCTGGAGAAGTAGTTGAGAGTTCTACATCTGGATCCACAGGCTGAAAAAGGAGAACTGGCTTTCCCTTCCCCCTGCTAATTCCATTTCCTTTCTACCTCCTCTACTCATCTCCCCTCTGGATCCACTTCCTTTCTATCTCTCATTAGAAAAGATCAAGCTTCTAGGAGATAACAACCAAATATGACAAAATAAAATATAATATGATAAAACAAAAATCGTCACATCAAAGCTGAACAAGCAACCCAACAGAAAGAAAAGAATCCCAGTAACAAGCACAAGAATCAGAGATTCACTCATTCACAGAATCAGGAGTCCTATAAAAATACTAACCTGAAAGTCATACTAAATATGCAGAGGGCCTTGTGCAAACCCATGTAGGCCCTGTGCTTACTGCTTTAGTCTCTGTGGGTTCATATGCATCTTGTTCAGTTGATTCAGAGGGCTGTGTTCTCCTAATGTCCTCCATCCCCTCTGGCTGTTAAAGTTTCCACCTCTTTTTCCAAGGGGGGTGCTTGATGGAAACATCTCATCATCATATTTAGAGCTGTGTGTTCCAAGGACTCTTTCTTTGCATAATATTTGACTGTGGGTCTTCTACATCTCTTCCCATCTGCTGCAGGAAGAAATTTCTCTGATATGATGGAATAAGACACTGATTTATAAGTATAACAGAATATCATTAGTAGTTTTTTTTATTGATACCTCTTTTTTAAATCAAACAAGAAATGTTTCTTTTATCCTTGGTTGCTAGGCTATCTAGTATCTGATTTTCAGTCATTCTAGCAATGTTGGGTATGGGTTTTGTCTTCTGGAGGGGGCTTTAAATCAAATAATTGGTTGGCTACTTCCACAAGTTTTGTGACACCATTGCTCTAGGATATATTGAAGATAAAACAGATTGTATTTGTGGCTGGATTAGTGTTTATGTTTCTCTTTTGGTAGCTTGCAAAGTACATTCCTCACTCCAAAGAAACTAGACGGGAGGGATAAAGGCTCTAAAGATGCAACCAGCTTAACCTCTCAATGTTTAATGGTTATGTTGGTGTTGTCCTCCACAATGGAGCCCCTGCTATCTCTTTGCAAAGAGCAACCGATTGTAGTAGTGTAAGACTCCACCATGCCCTGACTACCTGGGACTCCCCAAGTGAAAAACATGGAGCCAGGGATCAATGCAAAAGCAAGAGGAATTTATTGTTCCAGGGCACTGGGGTCATCCTGCACCCAACAGAGAGGTGGCAACCCCTGGCGGTCCATTCAGCGAGTTTTTAAACACTTTCTAAGGGTGGAATAGAGTGTCAGCAACTAGGCACAATATGATTGGCAGAACAGTGCTCCCTTTAAACTGATTGGTTTTTTGGGAATGAAGTAGTAGGGGCTTAGTCAGCTTCTCCCTTCTGGCCCACATGCTCCACCGACCTCTTCTTTCTGGGAAGGGAGGGGTACCTACATGCTCTAGGACCAGGTGTGATTTTCCAAAAGTCTTTAGTTAGCTGACCTCTTCATTCCCCCCTTTTCTTTGTGCATACTTCAATCCTGAAACAATTGCTGGTATTCTCATAGCTCATACTACTGGTATTCTGTATCTAGTTCTTTGTATCTCTGCTTTAACATGGCTGCAATCCCAAGAGTGCCCCAGGTAGACATAAACAGTCTGAGACCATGCATTCCTTCAGGCCAGATAAGTTGCAACCAGGAAAGGGCTTTTGATCCAAGAGGGTCCTATTTCCTCATCCTCTAGGTCACAAAGGTCTATATAAAGGTCAAGGAACAAGATGCCCAGGGTAGCTGAGTCAGAGGTAGACATGGCAATCTTACCCATTGCAACATTAAGTACCTGCCATATTAGATTCAGAGGATAGTGGGGGCTAGTGGCTGGTGCAGCAAAGTATAAGCAGCAAAGAAGCAGGATCAGGAGCACTGGAGTTGCAGTTTCAATGGATAGATAGGATGTGGGATGACCTTCCATTGCTCTTGTAGATGTTTGTCTGGCAGTCTCCTCCAATGGAACCTCAACTGCTTGGGTCATCTCTGTCCTGGTATGCTTAACATGGGAGTGATGTATCCACATCCTGATCCTGTTCACCTTAACAGCCAGTCCACATGGTCAGGATCACACTGTGAGGTTCTTTCCAGTGAGGTTCAAGAGTCTTGAAGTTATGTTTCTTAATCTAGATTTTGTCACTTGGTTCAAACCAATGGAGGTTAGGGGGAGGAGCAGACTCATAAACCCAGTGAATGGCAGGACAGAGTTGCTTCTGGACCCTATGAAGGGTTTCCAAGGATGTTAAAAATGTATGTTGGTCATATTCAGTTAAGATATCATATTGGGCTTTCGGTTTCCATCTGTGGTGGGAGACCTGTGCCTGGACCACCAGAGTTCCATAGCCAAGCAGCACCAGGAGAAAGCTACCCTCCCAGGAGCATGGAAAAGCCGTGAGTGGGGTTAAGACGAGCACCAGTGCTCACCGGACCCACATAGAACCTGCGGGACACAGAGACTGAGGTAAAGTTGGGCATAGGAACCTTCTGGTTTCCATCTGTGGCGGGAGACCTCTGCCTGGACCACCAGAGTTCCATAGCCAAGTACTGCCAGAAGAAAGTAACTGCCTCCCCCAAGGAGCATGGAAAAGCTGTGAGTGGAGTTAAGACAAGCACTGCTGCTCACTGGGACCTAGGGACCTCAGCCTGGGCCACAGGGCTCCAGGAGACAGCTGGTATCCCAGGAGTGCTGACACACTTTCGAGCATAGGCAAACCACCACTTCTGTTCAAACTCACTGGATCAAGAGGGACCCTTACAGAGCCATCAGGACACAGGAACCAAAGGACAGCTGGGGACGAGATCCTTCTGGTTTCTGTCTGCACCCCAGAGCTGACCATGTGCCAGACCTCTCCAAACCCAAATACCTCTCAGAGAGAGCTGGTCTTCAAGGAGTATTGATACAGAGGCCTGCAGGAGGGACAAGCCACAGCCAGACAGAGTAAGCCCAGCTAACATCAGAGTTAACAAGATGGCAAAAGACAAGGGCAAGAACATAAGGATCAGAAATCAAGGTCACTTGGCATCATCAGAAGCCACCTCTCCCACCACAGCAAGCCCTGGATACCCCCAACACACCAGAAAAGCAAGACTCAGATTTAAAATCAGTTCTCATGATGATGATAGAAGACTTTAAGAAAGAAATAAACAATGCCCTTAAAGAAATACAAGAAAACAGAGGTAAACAAGTAGAAGCCCTTAAAGAGGAAACACAAAAATCCATTAAAGAATTACAGGAAAACACAATCAAACAGGCAGAATTACAGGAAAACATAATCAAACAGACAAAGGAAATGAACAAAACTATCCAGGAGCTAAAAATATAAATAAAAACAAAGAAATCACAAAGGGAGACAACCCTGGAGTTAGAAAACCTAGGAAAGCGATCAGGAGTCACTGATGCAAGCATCACGAACAGAATACAGGAGATAGAAGAGAGAATCTCAGGAGCAGAAGATACCATAGACAACATTGACACAACAGTCAAAGAACATACAAAATGCAAAAAGCTCCTAACCCAAAACATCCATGAAATCCAGGACACAATGAGAAGACAGAACCTAAGGATAATAGATATCAAAGAGAGTGAAGATGCCCAACTTAAACCAGTAAATATCTTCAACAAAATTATAGAAGAAAACTTCCCTAACTTAAAGAAAGAGAAAAACATAGATATACAAGAAGCTTACAGAACTCCAAATAGATTGGACCAGAAAAGAAATTTGACCCGTCACATTATAGTGAAAAGACCAAATACACAAAACAAGGAAAGAATATTAAGAGCAGTAAGGGAAAAAGGTCAAGTAACATATAAAGGCACACCTATCAGAATTACACCAGACTTCTCAACAGTGATTATGAAAGCTAGAAGATCCTGGGGCAGAACTCATACAGACCCTAAGAGAACACAACTGCCAGCCCAGGCTGCTATACCCAGCAAA
The DNA here is from genome assembly GCA_028551405.1 of Uromys caudimaculatus. Lineage (NCBI taxonomy): Eukaryota > Metazoa > Chordata > Mammalia > Rodentia > Muridae > Uromys > Uromys caudimaculatus. Next base: position 107,003,939 of record CM052706.1, on the reverse strand, counting down.
ACGCTCAATTAACATAGATGGTGAAACCAAAATATTCTATGACAAAACCAAATTTACACCGTATATTTCCACAAACCCAGCCCTACAAAGGATAATAGTTGGTAAACATCAACTCAAGGAGGGAAACCACACCCTAGAAAATGCAAGAAAATAATCTTTCAACAAACTGAAAAGAAGATAGCCACACAAACCTAAAAATAACAGGAACCAACAATCACTATTCCTTAAGATCTCTTAACAACAATGGACTCAATTCCCCAATAAAAAGACATAGACTGACAGACTGGATCCATAAAGAGGATCCAGATTTTGCTGCATTCAGGAAACACACCTCCGTGATAAAGACAAACACTACCTCAGAGTAAAAGGCTGGAAAACAATTTTCCAGGCAAATGGTCCCCCCAAAAAAGGCTGGAGTAGCCATTCAAATATCAGATAAAATCAACTTTAACCCAAAAGTCATCAAAAAAGATAAGGAAGGATACTTCATACTCATCAATGAAAAAATCTACCAAGAAGAATTCTCAATTCTGAACATCTATGCTTCAAATGCAAGGGCACCCACATTCATAAAAGAAACTTTACTAAAGCTCAAAGCACACATTGCACCTTACAAAATAAGAGTAGGACACTTCAACACCCCATTATCATCAATAGACAGATCTTGGAATCACAAACTAAACACAGACACACTGAAACTAATAAATGTTATGAACCAAATGGATTTAACAGATATCTATAGAACATTTCATCCTAAATCAAAAGAATACACATTCTTCTCAGCACCTCATGGTACCTTCTCCAAAATTGACCATATAATCAGTCACAAAACAAACCTCAACAGATATAAGAAGATTGAAATAATCCCATGCCTCCTATCAGATCACTACGGTTTAAGGCTGGTCTTCCATGGCAACAATAACAACAGAAAGCCCACATTCACATGGAAGCTGAGCAATGCTGTACTCAATGACAACTTGGTCAAGGAAGAAATAGAGAAAGAAATTAAAGACTTCCTAGAATTTAATGAAAATGAAAGTACAACGTACCCAAACTTATGGGACACAATGAAAGCAGTGTTAAGAGGAAAAGTCATAGCTTTGAGTGCCTCCAAAAAGAAACTGGAGAGAGCATACACTACCAGCTTAACAACACACCTGAAAGCTCTAGAACAAAAAGAAGCTAAAAAACCCAAGAGGAGTAGAAGGCAGGAAATAATCAAACTCAGGGCGGAAAACAACCAAGTAGAAACAAAAAGAACTATACAAAGAATCAACAAAACAAGGAGTTGGTTCTTTGAGAAAATCAACAAGATAGATAAACCATTAGCCAGACTAACCAGAGGGCATAGAAACAGAATCCAAATTAACAAAATTAGAAATGAAAAGGGAGAAATAACAACAGATTCTGAGGAAATTCAAAAAATCATCAGATCCTACTACAAAAGCCTATACTCAACAAAACTGCAAAATCTGGATGAAATGGACAATTTTCTAGACAGGTATCAAATACCAAAGTTAAGTCAGGATCAATAAACCATCTAAACAGTCCCATAAGGCCAACAGAAATAGAGAGCAGTCATTAAAAGTCTCCCAACAAAAAAAAAGCTCAGGACCAGATGGGTTCAGTGTAGAATTCTATCAGATCTTCAAAGAAGACCTAATACCAATACTCTTCAATCTATTCCACAAAATAGAAACAGAAGGAGCACTACCCAATTCCTTCTATGAGGCCACAATTACACTGATACCAAAACCTCACAAAGACTCAACAAAGAAAGAAAAATTCAGACCAATTTCCCTTATGAATATCAATGCAAAAATACTCAATAAAATTCTCACAAACCGAATCCAAGAACACATCAAAACGATCATTCATCATGATCAAGTAGGCTTCATCCCAGGGATGCAGGGATGGTTCAATATCCAGAAATCCATCAATCCACAACATAAACAAGCTCAAAGAAAAAAACCACATGGTCATTTCCTTAGATGCTGAAAAAGCATTTGACAAAATTCAACATCCCTTCGTGATAAAAGTCTTGGAAA